>OX243827.1:11628230-11768230 GCA_945859605.1 Lumbricus rubellus | reverse complement strand
TCTTCCTCCTCCTCCTCCCCTTCCTCCTCCCCTCCTCCTCCTCTTCCTCCTCCTCTTCCTTATCCTCTCCTCCTTCCCCTCCTTCTCCTCCCACTTCTCCTCCTCCCGCTCCTCTTCCTCCACATCCTTCTCCCTCATCTCTTCCGCCTGGAATGGATCGTCTCCTGCTGTTGATCCAGGACGTCGGTGATCCTCGTCTCGGTGGTGCGGACAGCTTCTGCGACCGACTGAGCTGCCGCTACACCGTCTCCATTCTGGCCGTCTTTGCATTGATGGTGACGACGAGGCAGTACGTTGGTGAACCGATCAGCTGCTGGTGTCCGCACGACTTCACCAGCAGCAATGTAGACTTCGTCAACAAGGTCAGCAAGCGACTGTGTAACACGTATAGTTACTGTACTTCCCTTCCATGTCACTGAGTTGTAGTCTTGTCATCCTGTTTTTTTATACATTATGATTAAACGAATATATATATATATATATATATATATATATGATACGAAATATATATACTGTATATAGCATCACCTCTATTCTAATCACATTGAGTGATGGGGGTGGTGGTAAGTAAGTGAGTGTGTGAGTGAGTGGGTTGGTGTAAGTGAGTGAGTGTGTGTGTGTCTGTGAGTGAGTGAGTGAGTGAGTGAGTGAGTGCAGGGACGTAACTAGGATTTTTCGTTTGGGGGGGGGGGGGGCTCAAGCCTTAAGTATGACCAATGCTTAAAGTGTAAAAGAAGAAGTGCCAGAACACTGTAACGGTATTGTAATTGGTCGTGAGTGGCGGCGCCGAAGGCGCGAAGTTGCGAGTGCCGAAGGCACGAAGCCCGTCCCGATTAGGGGGTCTGGGGGAGCGTCGTAAGCTCCCCCAGCGGGGTCTGGAGCGGAGCCCCAGCGACCAGCGCATTTTTGGCTGTGTCGACCTCAAATGGAGCCATTTTAGGGCTCTTATTTGCCAGCTAGGCCTATTAATTTTGTGAACGGAAAAGTCGCGAAAACTATAAGAATAAGTCGTTTTTCAGAGTCGCAAAGCTCAAGCTACCAGGATAACAATAAAACTAAAACTGCTACTGTAAAAGAGAAGGGTTTTGTATTTACCGTAAGCTCCCCAGCGGGGTCTGGGGCGGAGCCCCTGCAGCGACCAAGGCATTTTTGGCTGTGTCGACCTCAAATGGAGCCATTTTTAGGCAGTCATGGCCGGTCGTCCGTAACTGCATGTACGCCGTCCATGCGGTAGTCTATTTAAATTAGCCGTAAGCATACAACGGCTTGATTTCATTTGAGGGGGGACTTTAGCTTCGTTTGGGGGGCTTAAGCCTCCCCCAAGCCCAACGCTAGTTACGTCACTGAGTGAGTGAGTGAATAGCATATAGACTATTTAAATCTGACAAGCGAGCATGCATTATATTGCCTAAAAGCTTTTCAGCGTGAAATGATTCCTATCATGAATTGAATAATGACCTCTCTCTGCCATGAAATGCCTATGCACAAACTACTTCCTCCCACTCTCCGTCCCTCCGTTACTCACTCATTATTTCACTCATTCCATCATTCATCACTCTGTCACTCTCTCCATCCGTCACTCATTTGCTCGATCGCTCATTCACTTAGACTACTCAGAAATGTACTCCCTCGAAAGGAGTATTGACCAAACTCGATTGGTCCCGATCTGGGGAACTTGTAGACCACAATACCTACTAGTCCCAATCTCGTAGTTTGTCGTCATACCTGTGACCTAGTGACGAAAGCGACTTTGTTTTCATAATTATTAGTTGCCAGATGGCGTTAGGCTACGACGTGTTGCTCTGTCTAGACGGCCAGTCCTAAATGGACCAGAGGCCAAATCATAGACGCAGTCATAATAGAGCGAGTCATGGGCGGAGACCTAGGGGGGGACAGGGGGGACGGTCCCCCCCAAAGAATGTGGTGGGGGGGACGGTCCATGTATTTGTCCCCCCCAAACTTTAAGTGTCAGGACATGGACACTTGATGAACATACTGCAGGCGACTGACGACGTTACAATGTTAGAAGGAGATTTTCGAACAATTAACTAAAAAGCCTGTTCAACACAATTAGAGCGATGCTACAACAGAACCGGGATGCATCAACGTCTCTTTTTGAAAACACATTACTTAAACACCGTTATATTTTTTCTTCATGAAGTTATATAAATGTAGCAAACTTACAGTATTAAAATAATTACTAGAAAAAATTGAACAAATCCTCGAAAAAACTTCTCGATCTAATCATGAATCGAGATTAATTTCAACTTAATTAGTGTAGATTCGACAAGATAAGATTGATTTACTTCAGATCTACAATTCAATCACAACCAATTAATATTATAGTGATTGAAACCATTTAATTTTCGATTCATCCACTTCCATCAAATTCTTCCCATCTTTTTCGTCCATCACAAGGCCGTAGCCAGGATTTGATTTGGGGGAGGGGGGTTTCTTCGGCGTAGAATTTCCTACGACCATTTTGTAGTCTTCCAAATTTCTGAAAACACCTTTTTTAGCAGTCAAATTTTTTTTGAGACACCTTTTCACCCTTTTTAGTCGTCAAAATTTCTTTTGAAAAACCTTTTTTAGTTGTCACAATTTATTGAGACACCTTTTCTTAAGACACCTTATTAAGTCGTCAAAATGCCTATACATTCTGTTTTATTCGTCCAAAGTTCTGAAAACACCTTTTTTTAGTTGTCCAAGTTAATATACATCTTGTTTTATTTGTCCAAAGTTCTGAAAACACCTTTTTTAGTCGTCAAAATTTCTATACACCTTGTATTAGTGGTCAAAATTTCTGAACATTTCTTTAGCTATTAAGCATTTTTAAATACACCTTTTTAGTCATCGATATTTTTGAATAAACCTTTTTTATGTCTGTCAAAATCACTGAAAACACCGTATTTTAGTTGTCACAATTTCTGGAGACACCTTTTCACCTTTTCTTAGTCGTCCACAGTTCTATAGCCTACACCTTGTTTTATTCGTCCAATTTAATTTTCTGAAGACACCTTTTTTAGTCGTCAAAATTTTTATACACGTTGTTTTAGTCGTCAAAATTTCTGGACTTTTTCACTATCAACATTTCTAAAGACACCCTTTTAGTCATAAACAGTTCTGAATAAACCTTTATTAGGTCTGTCAAAATTTCTGAAGACACCTTTTTTAGTAGTCAAAATTCTTTTATTTTGTCGTCACAATGTTTTCGGCCGCTCGTCCGTCCCCCCCCCAAAGTTCGGACCAGGTCTCCGCCTATGGAGCGAGTGTATGTTTACGGTAGTCAGTGAGTTATTTACAATCATAATATAGTTTAATCACTGAGTGAGTCAGTGAGTCAGTGAGTCAGTGAGTGTTTTTCATGACCGCATTAAGGCTAGAATGTGCCAGGGTGCTGTGATTATTCCACCCCAATAACGACCTTCTGACAGCTGTCGGATCACATTAGGCCTATAACTATATAATTGTATTTTATTGTATTGCATTGTAATGTATTGCATTGCATTGTGTGGTTTTGTATTGTATTGCAATGCATTGTATTGCATTACATTACATTGTATTGCATTGTATTGTATTATAATGTATTGTTTTGTATTGCATTGTATTGTATAGGTCTGTTGGACGACGAGTACCTACTTCCTTCCATTCGACATCCTCGAGATTCCCAAGGAGGACGACCCCCGACGAAAGGTCAGCTACTACCAGTGGGTCAGCGTCATCCTCATGTGCCAGGGCGTCATGTTCTACACGCCCCGCGCCCTCTGGCGCGTCTTCAACAAGAAGTCTGGCATCGCCGTACATACGATCACGGACGCGGCCATCGAACGCCAACGGAAATCGGACCCGGAGAGTGCGGACAAGATCATGCGCTACATAATCAAATCGATGGGACGCTTCCTCATGGAGATGAGCAGGGATGCGCGTAACACGACGAACACGTGCTCGAGGGATTGCTTCACGAAGCTCGCCGGGAACTACCTGTTCGGTCTGTACGTGACGATGAAGGTCCTGTACATCGGGAACGTCATCGGGCAGTTCCTGCTGTTGAACTCGTTCCTCAGTACCGACTACCACTGGTACGGGTTCGAGGTGATGAGAAAGGTCACCGTCGGCGAGAACTGGACGACTTCGCATCGGTTCCCGCGCGTTACGATGTGCGACTTCAAGATCCGGGTCCTCGGCAACATCCATCGCCACACGGTCCAGTGCTCTCTGCCGATGAATCTGCTCAACGAGATCTTCTTTATCTTCCTCTGGTTCTGGTTCTGGTTCATCGGCATAGCAACTGCGATCAGCCTCCTCATCTGGTTGATCACTTCGATCAGCATCCCCTATCAGGTGAAGTTCATGCGCAGCAGGCTCTACGCGATGGACCGCGTCCCACGCAAGCCGAGCAAGACGGATGACAAGATCGAGAAGTTCGTCGTGGACTACCTCCGCAGGGACGGCTGCTTCATCGTGAGGCTCGTGGCGAAGAACACGAGCGACCTGATCGCCGCCGAGCTGATCAGCGGACTCTGGGACCACTACAGGGACAACCGGAAGAAGATCGAGGCCCAGCAGAGCCAGGAGGATGCGCTCACCACCGAGGAGTCCAACATCACATGATCACCACGTCGTCGTTCGTTTCATTTGCATTCGCTAGAGGCGCCACGTGCAACGCTAGATAGACCTAGACCAGTAATAATAATAATCTTCAATCGCTTCATGCTGCACCTGCATGCATTCGCGCATTTCTATGGTTATTTATTTCTCTATGCTCACGGTCTTAAGACTTTCAATCGCTGCAGCTACGTCATAGCCACGCACATGTGCGCCGCGTTTTTGTGGTTTCTATGATTTTTCTTACCGAGAAAAAAAAATAATACTCACAAACTTTATCATAAGCCTATACCGCGGGCGCCGGGCAGTGGTAGGCCTAGGCCTAATGGGCATTCTCACCCAATGAATCTGTTAAAATAATTAAAATAATTAATGTGAACTAAAGGTGAAGCCCATGCATACGTAAAAACCGTATAGGCCTATTATAGAGATATGGAATCCATGCATAAATTTACCGAGCAAAGCATCTGCGCGCCAGTAACTCTTCTCTAAAATGTCCCTCCTGTGAGTATTCCTCTGTTGAATCTCATTACAAATGCTCAAATAAGGCATTGGCCTATAGGCCTAGTTATGACTTATGCGATACAGCGTCGCTTCTCGAAGTTAGAGAGACAACAAGCATTCCGAAACTGTATTTCGCATTGCATCAGCATGCAGTAGGCTAACAGCTAGCATTCCGGGCAGCGCTAAATTTCCTTTAAAAAATAGACTTTTCAAGTATGCTGCATTTCCACATTATAGCCTACACGTAGGCCTATATACGCCCACGGGTTTAATTAGTGAAGCAGATTCGTTTGGTGGCGGAGTCACGGAATATAGGCCTAAATGTTGCCACAGAAGAGCCATAAAAATTTATCGAGCTTCAAGTAATTATATCTTGGCGTCCAAATTCGAAGGGAGTAGCCTAGCCCATGCCACGCAGCCTACAATTATAGGCCTGTGGCGCATTATTGCGTAGGCTATAGGCCCTAATCTAAAGCAACTTTTGGTGTTAGGCTGTATACATAATTAGTTCATGCAATCATATGTCGTAATTAATATATTGTGCTTATAGTTACAGACTCTGCATCTTTTATTGGCCTCTGGGCCTATTCCTAATATGATGTAAAGGCCTATATTAGGCCTAGGCCTGAGCGTGTACAACAGCTAGGAAGTATAGGCCTAGGCCGAGCGAAAGGTTTCAAGACAAACGAACGAGCGTCTTACACCTGCAGACAGACAGACAGACAGACAGACAGACAGACAGACAGACAGACAGACTGACTGACAGTGTTGTACAGTAACGAAGTAAAAGTAACGCGTTACTGTACTTAAGTAAAAGTTTGAGTACTTTCACATGTAGCGAAGTATCGAAAAAATAAAATACTTTTACTTTCAACGAAGTAAAATTTTACCCATATTTCAGTACTTTTACTTCGTTACAATTTATGCGACACTCGTTACAACGTTCGTTACTTCAAAGCGCTAATTAACATATCGTTTCGCTAAGCCAAGACAGCTTATTCAAATTCGCATGCCTAAAAATAGATTTTCGATGGGTGGTGCACGCTGGATGCACTGCCATTTCTGCAGCAGAACGACTCTTCAGCTGTGCATAGTGCTAACAATGATTCGGAGGCGTGCGTTCTAGACTCAACGATAACTGCCATTTCGAGAATTTAGTATTTTTGAAGGTTAATAATCGATTGAGTTAAGCTTATAGAAAGACTCGGTACTTTTACTTTTTACTTAAAAAGTATTATTTGAAGGGGCTACTTTTTACTTTTACTTAAGTAAAATTTGTAATGAGTACTTTTACTTTTACTTAAGTAATTAAAATCCATTTTACTTTTACTTTTACTTAAGTACATTTGCCCGATACTTTCAACAACACTGCTGACTGACTGACTGACTGACTGACTGACTGACTGACTGACTGACTGACTGACTGACTGACTGACTGACTGACTGACTGACTGACTGACTGACTGACTGACTGACTGACTGACTGACTGACTGACTGACTGACTGACTGACTGACTGACCTCGAGACGACAGACAGTCAGTCAGTCAGTCTATAGTAGGCCCTACTCACGGATATATTATGTATGTATTGTTTGTCTTTCAATCGCAGTGACAACAACTTATAACGTATGATGGTCGGAGTGATTCGATGTTATAAGGCATAGGCCTAATAAGTCTTTGTTTTGAGTGATTGACTGTTTATGAGTGAATCAATGAGTGAATGAGATCTGTGGTTGACTGGGTTACTCTATTTAGTAAGTAATTAGCCATTTAGCCTAAGTGAACAATTACTTTACTAGGGCAAGTGCGACAGTTTTAGTATTGCAGGCAGATCAAGTTTGCTACGTAGGCCTATAGCCAAGGCTATCTTAAAGTGGATTTTGTTTGAGAAAATATTATTTGTTGTCACTCAATTGTAAAATTATTATGTCTATAATTACTGCAGCTACTTTTCATCATTATTAGCCTAGGCCTAAATCTATGGGCATATTAGACTATTAGTATTTTCTTACTTACATGTACCAATATGATTCCAATGTATTAACATTGTAATTATTAATCAATTAGACAATTTGTGGTAGGAGTTATACCTCAGGAAAATAAAATCTTGTTTTGCTATGGGTCACCAGCGTTGTGCTTTTACTAATTATTTCAGAAACCGAAACTTTTATTAGCAATTTCTGTTCCGCTATTTTATAACGATGTTTCATGCCCCATTGTGCGTTTACAATTGCAAGTGGCGCATTTTGTCCTTGGTGGAGTAGTAAAGAAATTACTTACTTACTTACTTCATGAGTTAACCCATGTGAATTACGTCATATGTATAATGGTGTAGTATCTCACGAAATATATCGTTTATTGCTTTGGTTCGTGAAGTCAAAGGTCTTAAAGATGGCAGGAGCGGCGGGCATTAGACTTTCGAAGCAAGCGTTTAGAAAAGAAATTAAGCTGAAGTTAGCAGGATTGGGCGAGGAAGAAAAACGCAGGCAGTCATCAGTTGTTTCTGAAAAGGTGAGAGCTACCGACTTTGACGCTCTGACGCTGTTATAGTTTGTTGACGGATTTCGAAACAGTTTTGCTGACGAACTAAGTGGACCCTGTGTCAGTAGACATTTGGCAAAGATTGACATAGGCTATGTATTGGTTAGCAAAGTCTCTATGAGAAATTGTATATTCGTGAATCAATTACTTTCGCACAATGGTTTTGACAGCAGGAAGTAGGCCTAGTTTAGCGAGCGTATAATTTGCTTTTTACATAGGCGCATTATCCATCATTGCTACTTCCGTTGCCACCTTCTTTGTCCACTATAAACTGAAAGCAAAGCCATCCATCATCCATTCATCTATTGTATGCATACGTTTGTATATCATTGTGTACATGAAGACATGCATACATTGCATACATTCACATAATATGCTTACGTACATCCGTTCATACACATTACACAATACATAGACATGCATAATAATAATGATAGGATATATCTGAAGAGAGAAAAGTGGAGAAGCCCAAAGTCACACTCGGGAACTACCATGGGGTTCTTAAGTGTAGAAATTTTCAGCAGTGAGTAACATGTGAAGATTTTCTATATGTTTACTGTTTAGCTGTTCTCTTCAAAGTGCTGGCAAGAATGTCAAAGGATCTCGTTATTTCTTAACATGAACGATGAAATTAGAACTGATGCAATCCTGCGTACTGCACTGGACTCCAACAAGCACTGCTTCATTCCAAGATACGTTGGACCAGCAATGGACATGCTCCGTCTGTATTCGTGGGAAGACTATCAGTTTCTTCCAGAAACCTCGTGGAAGATCAAGCAACCACCGAATGATGACAAAGACCGCGAGAATGCCACAGAGACAGGTTTAATTTATTTATTTTTTTTAATGCTCATTTTCATCGATTTATGTTCTCAATGTTTTTACCAATTATGTTCTCATTTTCCTCTGTCATGTTCTCAGTTTTTTTCTCAGTTTTTTACCCATTATGCTTCAAACCCTTTTGGCAAAGTAAATACGGTGTTCGATGATTGTCTCTTTGTGGTGCATTTCTTTATTAGTGAGTAGGTAAGTCACTATTATTATGCTATCATTGTGTGTCTGTGTCATCTGACTTAGCGCTGATTAATTACCTCCTTCATGCGTAAAATGTAAACTACCACTCCACACGTAGATCATTGATAATTTAGACACTATAGCACTTATGACCTTAAAAATTGACAGTATTGCGGTTGTTATTGTTTCTCTTAAGCCAATAATCACATTAATCTTTGTGCATTGATAAGATGGCAGCCAATTGATTAGAAAGTTTTACATGTAATTTTAACCCCAATATTTTATGTTGTTTTTCTTGTTTTGTAACAGTTAATGTGGATTATGTCTATTTTAGATGGCCTGGATCTTGTCATTGTGCCTGGTTTGGGGTTTACGCGTCAGGGACATCGGCTTGGGAGAGGCAAAGGTTACTATGACACATTCTTCGAGAATTACAGAAAGAAGTTTGGCCGCTTACCAGTAACCGTCGGATTGGCCTTTCGAGAACAGATCTGCGATAGTTTGCCTACTACGGAACACGACGTCCAAGTAGACTTTGTACTGTTTGATGAGAGTAACAATCTGTAGTGTAATTGTAATATGAAATATAGGCTATATATAGCGCCTTTAATCAGAAGTCTCTCTATGCATAATTTTATGTTAACTGTCACTTAGAGCAGAAATTTCATGAGTGATTCAGAGTGAGCAAAAGAAAATGCACATGAAACTAGAAGGGTCATCAGTGTAGGCCAAGCAAAAGGTTCCCATCCAAGGTTGACAATATCATGGTTGCAATTTGTTTTTGTGAAGCAACGGGCAGGAGTTAGGCCTACTATATTGTAGTTGGTGTGTTGTAGTGCATTTTGAGATGCTATGGCAAGTGGATAAGACAATGTCACTGAAAAGTAGATTAATTATTCTTTAGCTTTGCTGGAATTGTTTGCATGACTTGGCAGCTTTGTTGAGTAATTAGAAAACACTGAAAAGTAGATTTATAATCCAGAAGCTTTATTGCTCAAATTTATTGCTTGGCTTGGCAGATTTATTGAGTTATTCCTCTATATGTATACAGACCAAGATTCTGCTGAGTATATTTTTTTCAGCGTCATATTCTGTCTTGTCTTGCTGTTAGTAATTGTAAACCAACAAAGATTCATGGTTTCATTTTAGCAAAGTTAAACGTTTGTACAGCATCTTTGTAAGGTGCATAAAGCATGCTTGCTACATACACATTCAATCAAGGTCCATTATAGGATGTCAGACATTTTATGCGTGGCACATTTTACGCGTGGCACCTTGAATGGACTCCCTGTTGCGCTCCGCCCTGTGCCTAGACGTCACACCACTATGTTTGTTGCTTGCTTAAAAACTGCCTTTTAAAACCACTGTTGAACTGGGAGCGCTTCTGAGTAGTTTACTTTGAAGGTAATATAAAAGTCATAAATAAGAATATTCATAGACTTACAGGTCCTACAGTTAGCCTACCATAGTTTCACCTTGTTATATGTCCTATGGCTAGGTGTCACGCCTTCTTGAGAAGTAGGATATATAGGCCTATTTGTAGGGTATTTCGTAGGTAATTAATATGTAGACCTACGTCATACTTGTGTTTTGTTTCGCCTACTTAGACTGACAATGAACATTTTAAAACTATTTTCGACTACACATGAGATGCTCTTAGAGCTGCACAAATTCACTTAGAAGTGCCTTTTTGTGGAACTGCACACTGAAAAGCCATTGGTGTAATTACAGTATGGGGTTCCTGAGTGTATGTGGTATATTTGGACAGTATCTAATTACGACACTAAACCTAACTTTAACCGTCCATCATGACACCTAACCTGATCTTAACCGACCCTCATGACGCCTAATCTGACCTAACCATCCATCAACACATCTAATCTGATCCTAACTGACACGGTCCCCGATACTCCAATTGGCATAGCAATTGACTATATTAGAGGGTGCCGACGTGTCGGTTAGAGTCAAGTCAGGCGTCATTAAGGTCGGTTAGGTCAGGTTAGGTGTCGTGAAGGTCGGTTAGGTCACATTATGCGTCCGGAAGGTCAGGTTAGGTGTCGTGAAGGTCGGTTATTTCGCATTATGCGTCGTGAGAGTCGGTTAGGGCTAGATTTAGGCAGTGTAAGAATTGTGGAAAAATAATGGGGGGGTTGGACCATTATCCACTTGGAATTGGTATGTGAAAAACAGACGAACATGGGGCTTTAAGAAAGACTGGGGGTTGAACCCCCCCCCCCCCAAATCCCCCGGCAATTCTCACCATGGAATTAGGGTTAGTGTCGTAAATCGGTCCCGATACTATAGTTATGCCCCGCAATTATGTCAAGCCGTGTAGCAACTTGCAATAGTCAAAATAACGTAGGGCCTATAGCACCTATGTTGCGTTGGGGGCGTCAGTGGCTGAGCCCGACTCCAAGGCCAATGGCGACGGACAGAAGGATAAAGACGCCCACGATGACGACAATGAGTTTGTGTTTGTAAATCGAAAGTTTGTGACAAAGCTTCTCATTGATTCTCTTCTTAACGGAAATCGATTCATTCGGAAACTTCGTTTTCATGCTTGAACTCTAAAATAAACAGATCGAAACAGACATAAACTTTAAATTTAAAGAAATTTCTATAGAAACTGAAACTTAGATGCCTACTTCCATCGCATCCTATGCACAATAATTATTGTCTGTTGTCGAACTTAGGTCTATCTTATTATTATAAACTAGCGTGCTCGGCCACGCGTTGCTGTGGCTGAAAAGAGCATCCAACCATCCGTCCCTACCTCCATTCCACCTCCCCTTCCCTCACCATGCCCTTCCCCTCCCTTCCCACTCCCGTCCCATCCCTACCCCTCCCCTCAGATGAACAGCGACAGTATCGCCTACTATAGTGTGTATAGTCAGTCGTTTTGAAGTATGTTACGACAACATTATTCTAAGGAACGTTTGATGTGAAGTGCACTTTGAATTCAACGGTAAGAAAACAACTACTAAATAGCTACTCTTTATTGCGACAGAATGATATACTCTTGAGCTATTATAGCCCATCACGACAGTCATGGGTGTGAAATGGCGGTGACTTAGTCTTACATAGCCTCGAGGGTGGGTGGCTATTGGCCAAGTCTCTCCATGACTGCCTTGCAATAACAAGTTTTTCAATTTAACATGATTACTCTGTATATAGTCCACGTAACCTATAGCTGACGGGCTGAATTGGTGCTCACGCCATATAGGCCTAAGCTTAGGTCATACCCTATAGGCCTACTTGAATGGGCGTTGCCAGTCCCGAGATTGGACGAAGAAGGTGGGCGACTGTAATTAATCATCTGCGTTCATGTAATAAGGCCCATATAGGATAGGCCTATAGGTCCTTTGTCTGGAATGGTCTTCGGTTGAAGGTATACATCTGCTATACCTTATAAGGTTGACTCATCGGTGTTTACCAGGTTCCTTTAAGACATGCATTTGTATAACCGTGGTTGACTGGGAGCGACTCTGAGTGGGCTTGAATAAAGAGGTGCTATACAAATTCTTGAACTGAATGAATGAATGAATGATCGATTTGGGATAAGCAAAGTAAAAGAGAATCGGTAAAGGCGGGAAAGTATACATTAATTGAGAAAGTGTAACCTAAGGTACAATCAGGGCAATTTTTAACGTGAAGTTGTACACAAAATGTGCAGTTCTAAATGGATCTGTGCAGTTGTAGAAGCACTTCTGTACAGTTGAAACTAGCAAAAAGGCCATTCTCCTCCGATTGGAAGTAATTTTACCATGGAGGGTGAGAAAGGAAAGAAGGAGTTGTGCAGTTCTAAAAATTCTTAAAAATAGCCCTGGGTACAATTTATGTCTTAAGCGCTACCTTTAAGGCTTAAGTGTATCTTAAGACTTAAGGTACAACTTTAAGCCAAGGCTTAGGTGCTACCTTAAGACTTAAGCTACAACTTGAGGCTTTGGTGCTACCTTTAGATCTACGGCACAACTTTAAGGCTTAAGTGACAAGAGGTAAGATGCAACTTAAGGCTTAAGCTACAACTTGATTTACCTTAAGACCTAAGACACAACTATAAGGCTTAAGTGATAAGAGCCTTAAGAGGTAAGATGCAACTTAAGGCTTAAGTGTTACCCTAAGTATTAAGGTAGAAGTTGACGAGCAGTTTCTTAAGCTAACCCACCATGGCAGGACAGTCAAGGTTACGAAATGCCAGTGTCATAACATGTCATCTTAAACACTTAATTCTTATAAACACTTCACACAGCTAAGGCTTATCCCGCAGTTGCCTATTTGTGAGGCGCCCTTGTAGCGGTATGGCCGCGTTACGGCGCCATATAAATTGTCGTTATTATTATTATTATTATTATTATTATTTATTATTATTATTTTAATCATTATTTTTTAATATCTTCAAGAAAACATATCAATAACAGGAAATACAAAAAACTAGAAAAATTATTATTATTATTATCATCATCATCATTATTATTATTATTAGTTAGTAGTAGTATTACCTTGAAGTCGTCATGAAATATTCCTCGGCAGTAATCTAGTGTTGACACGCTGCCACTCCCATAATGATCCAGAACAGCCTTCGAGTCGACCTCAGCCGTCTGGCCAGGGTTGTGATTGATATCGAGAAGGCCTTGGATGAAGTTGACCTTGACGAGGGTGCGATGGCTTCTGATTCCGCTCACGGTCCCAGCGGACAGGGTGCGTCGATGATCGTGCAGCGTCCCACCGCCGCTCAGGTCCCCCATCGTCTTCCCATTCAGCTTCCCCGACTCCCCTGGTCTGAAGGTCCCGGAGGTCAGGACGATCGTCGTCCGTCCAAATACGTCATTAGCGAAGGACAGAGGGGCACAGACGTCCCTACTGTCGTCCGATTGACTCGGGAAGTCCACAAGGTACGGTTCCGCATCGGTGGTTGACGAGTTGAACCACAACCCCTTGCCACTGCAGTTCTCCTGGGTTCCCGGCAGCGGCGGCCATAACTCCGCGGAGTCCACGTCGAACAGCACGCTATCCACGTCCTCGGAGATGTTTTCCAGCTGACCGTCCAGCGGTAGGAAGAGGTCGTGCGGAGGTGTCAATGGCGATATGGTGTACTCCTCGACGTGGACGAGATCTGATGTACAGAATGTGACTGCCTTGCGAGCGCCGTTTGGTGGCGGTGCTTCCTTCTTCAGGGAGCTCTTGATGATCGTTGGTTGAGGTTGGAAAGCGATAGTGGAAGACTGGTTCGAAGACTGCCGCAAGGAGTGGGCGGTTGGGAGCGTCGAAGGGCTGAGGATAACGTCCCGGTGTTCAGCTTTTCTGTTGCTGTCGTCTGCTGCAGGGAAATGGCGGGTGGTGTTGGGAGAAATGTCAGAGCAGTTATCCTCGAATTGATTGAAGATGGTGGGTTGATTGGAGTGATTGAGCTGCAGAGGAGATTGATCGAAGGGTGTTTGATTGAGATGCAGGATGTCGCTGAGGTTCTGTCGAATGGAGAACACAAGACTGTTGTTGCTGTTGTTGTCACGTGACAGGTCACTTCCGGTAACGCCCGGCAGACGATCCACGTCAACAAGACAAGCCATATTGTTATTCGTGCTAAGTATACCCTGACGGATGTCCTTAGGATACAGTGAACTGCTGAAGACTTGCCCTGTGGTCAGAGGATGTGGATCGACATGAACCGCCGACTGTGTCACTTGATATAAAGTCGTTGGGTAGCTATATGTTTCGCTGGTTACTTGAGGTCTGTTGTTGTGGTTCAGAGAGTAGGAGTTGGTTGAACACAGTACCACAGTACTTTGTCTCGTCGTGTTTACTGGGCTGCTTAATTCTGAATTAGCAACGTGTGACACCTGAGTTATGTTGTGGTTATTATGTGGTGGCGATTTCGTGCCTTGGTCGTTGTGTGGACTGCTACTAACTTTAACGGTTGTAACGGCGTTTGGTTGTTTGTTGACAACTGCATCTCCGACCAGGAATGTGCAACTGTTGCTGGATTCCGTTGCATTTAACCAGGCGGATGTCGTTTTGGCTGAATGAACATAGGTTGGTTCACCTGATGATGAGTAGTTGGTGACTGTAGATGCTACAGAGACTGGACCTAGATGATAGGGTCCTGAGACAGAGGATGATTCGGTAGAAGATGCTTCTATGACTGGATTGGTGTAGATGAGAAATCCATCCGATGCTGAGCTGAATTTTGCGACAGATGGAGGAGGAAACACTTCTCTTATCGAAGACAACGATGCCGGCTGCCACTGATGGTGCTGCTGCTTCTGCTGCTGGATCTGGCGTGATGATGATGCTGTAGCTTCCGTGGCGATTGACTCATCCGAACCTTGAGAGCTCGGGAGGAGCAAATCGGCCACCAGACCGATCTGGTGAAGATACGTCTCCAGGGAGTTCGTCATCATTCTGTTCAGAGATGGAATAAAGGACAGCGATTATATTATATCAACTATAGCTAGATCTATACATACATACATACATACATACATACATACATACATACATACATACATACATGCATACATACATACATACATACATACATACATACATACATACATACATACATACATACATACATACATACATACATACATACATACATACATACATACATACATACATACATTTTTTTCATTTATTTTTCCCCCATTTATTTATTTTTCCCTTCGAGCATATCAAACATACATACATACATACATACATACATACATACATACATACATACATACATACATACATACATACATACATACATACATACATACATACATACATACATACATAAACTTTTTTCATTTATTTCCCCCCATTTATTTATTTTTCCCTTGGAGCATATCAAACATACATACATACATACATACATACATACATACATACATACATACATACATACATACATGCATGCATGCATGCATGCATGCATGCATACATACATACATACATACATACATACATACATACATACATACATACATACATACATACATACATACATACATACATACATACATGCATATTCATACATACATATTCAAATATTATTCATACATGCATATTCATACATGCAAATTACATGCATGCATAATATTAAGAATAAGCATCCACTTACCTGTTCTGTTTCTGTCTTGTATGTCAACCCACAGCCAGTGAACCTTTCAACCGAAGGACGTAATTAGAGATCAACTGCCTGTTTAATTAGACAAGTTAGCTGAACAATTAGCGAAAAGGCAGCCGTACCATTTTCAGTTCAAATAAATTCTAAGTTGTCACAATTGCCTCCAACAACAGTTACTGGCAACAAAAACCACGGTAAACACACAGATACTAATGCTTCCATCCACCGAAAAAGACTAACAAGGAAGATCCCTAGTAACTAATGCTTCCATCCACGAAAGAGACTAACAAGGAAGAATCTCTATAAATTGCTGTAGCCAATGTGAGCTCAATGTGTGTATGTGTCCGTGTGTATAGACCTACGTGTATGATTGTCAATGTCTAAAAGCGACAAGCATTGTATTGCATTTGAATTGCATAAGCCGTCGTCCGTGACTGTCACGCTTCCATGATGACAGATGCATGAGTCATCATGCTCATTGCTCAGCAAGGAGAACTGAAAGAAAAACCCGCCTGTTATAATCGGGCCAGACCTAAGAAGTAACATTTACGCAGATCTATACAGTCACGACAGGCCTTCTTCGTTAAAATACATACATGTCATACAAATACATATAAATGCATTATATTCCATATAATATATATGGACTATAGTCTTACGAATGTATGCGAATATGTATATATACATATGCATATTGTTTGTATAGTATACGTGCATATAATAGACCTATAGGTATTTTTGCCCATGACATGATGAGAATGAGTCACTATAGAACCAGGCGACCGCGAATCAAACGTCACTCGTGATCTACATGTATAAGCCTAGAACAATCTTTAGGTCTATAGGCCTATGTATAGGCTATGCAAGCTTTTACAGTGGGAAACCCTCCGACTACAGTACGGTACTGTAATTTCAACTTCCTGTCGTGAATGTGCGCCAGGGCTTCTTTGGCGTATAGTTACATGTATACTCAAAAGATCAGTTCTAATAAATGGATTGGTCGGAATTTACCTTCGCCGCCGTTGCCCGTTTGTGTGGACGCCGCGCCATTTCGGTCCCCAGCCGTGCATTGCCCGTGCTACCCTAAAGAGTAGGCTGGCGCTATATAATCTCCTAAATGTACCCCAGGGAAGCGAATCGCGGTCCGGACGCTCTCTAAGACACTAACATAGAGGAGTTCGATATTGCAGTCAACCAACATAATATTATAAGCTTAGCTACATGTATAATTGGGCCTGGCATACAGTAATTGTAATTGTAATTGTAATTGAACATTTATATAGCGCCGCTCACAGATTCAGTAGTCTTGTGCATTTAGAAAGCCCACGTGTGACATAAATTGTCTCGTGTACTGATGGACATTTCGAATGATCAATTGATCATGAGTCGTGGACTCGTGGGCCTATAAATATATGACTTTCGCTGATGTGGACCTATCCTACACCACAAAAGTCATCATGGCTGTTCAATTATTATGTAAACTACATTTTGCAAAATGAGTCAACGTTGGCTACATCATACATGTACACACATAATATACGGTCTGGCTATATACCGTATATATATATATAACCTTTGTATATATTACACATATATATATATATATATATATATATATACACACACACACTTCTTTTCATATGTTTTTCCACGGGGTCAACACGTATCACTTGCATAGCATGAACATTCATGCATGCATGAAAGCCATAAATTATCAGTTAATTTGTATACACGTCGCCTGCAGCTTATAGTATATAGAGTAGGCCTATGCAGGTTTACAGAAAAGACAGATAGGCCTACACAAACATCATTGCATGACTTTAGTTGCACCTTATTTAATAGTGTGGCAATAATAATATTCCTAAAGATCTTTTCACGGTCTGTTGCCATTCAAAAGAAACCAAAATGGTATAACGTCCCATTTTCAGGTAATAGGCTTTATAACCTCGATCACCCCATGACCAGGGTATAGGGTTTTTACCACACACCTATCGACATTAAAAAAGCACAATGTATAAACATCCATTATGCTTTTTTAAAGATGTTGATACACGCACTGTACAAAGGGCGACACAGACAGACAGACAGACAGGCAGGCAGGAAGGCAGGCAGACAGACAGACAGACAGACAGACAGAAAGAAAGATATGTACGAGTATGTATGTATGTATGTATGTATGTATGTATGTATGTATGTATGTATGTATGTATGTATGTATGTATGTATGTATGTATGTATGTATGTATGTATGTATGTATGTATGTATGTATGTATGTATGTATGTATGTATGTATGTATGTATGTATGTATGTATGTATGTATGTATGTATGTATGTATGTATTTATGTATGTATGTATGTATGTATGTATGTATGTATGTATGTATGTATGTATGTATGTATGTATGTATACGTATGTATGTATGTATGTATGTATGCATGTATGTATGTATGTATGTATGTATGTATGTATGTATGTATGTATGTATGTATGTATGTATGTATGTATGTATGTATACGTATGTATGTATGTATGTATGTATGTATGTATGTATGTATGTATGTATGTATGTATGTATGTATGTATACGTATTATGTATTATGTATTAGGTATTATGTATGTATGTGTTCTCTTATTTCGAAAAATAACAGCTAGGCAAAACGCTATAGGTTAGGTGCAACCTCCATTAAAATATTCTACAGTATGGCCAATGATCTTAGCTTGGATCAAGTATTGAATTTCGAAGACTCTACGGCTCTTGGTATGGCCACAACACTTACATAAATGATACATTAAATTTTGTTGAACTCTTTTAAATAAATCTTTTAGGTTACTTTCCTATGCAATAAACCTACAGAAAACATATTTTTGTTCGTTTGTAGGGCCTAGTTACCATAGATTTAGCAATAATAATATTATTTATATCTATGGTAGCAGCCATCTCTTAATTTTACTCGCTTCTGTTCCATGCTCTCAGCAGAATATATTCGGAGCATGCACAGAGCACAAGTGCAGCATGTCTCTAATGTTGTCTTGAAAAGTTGGAAAGTAGTCGGGCTGCGTTAAAATAATTGCAATGTACTACCCGGAAAAAATTGGCAACAAGCTGGAAATAACAAATAATTAAAGATAAGATAATAATATATCCGAAAAATGGTCCCCAGCCCCTGAGATCTGAAGGGAATTTATTTTATTAGAGAAGTTTGACGGCATAAAATCATAAGCTATTTCAGCGTTGTATCGGTTTCACAGTAAGGCGATATCTTAATCTCGAAGCCGGGTTGCATTTAAAAGAACTGCAATGTACTGACCAAAACAAATTTGCAACAGCCTGGAAATAAAAAATAATTAAAGATATAATAATAATGTCTCTTAAAAATGGTCCCTGGTCACTCAACTCTCACTGTGGGTTATTTTATTAAGAGAAAATGTATGGAATGAAACTAGGCTAGCGCGCCAGATTGTGAGCTAAAAAGTCAGCTGTTGCCGAAAATATCATTGTAAACAACGGAATAAAACATTTATATTTTGACAATTAGAAATGCTTTATTATTCGTTTTAATGTATAATTCAAATCGACAGTCTACCGGAAGACAAGACATCTTTTAGAAAGAAATTAGAGGTTATTGTACCGAATCAGCAGCCTGTTGTTTTGCCGGTTCCGTACGCAATCGCTTGCATCTGCATTATAAGAAGCTGCGTGTGCAATTTTCGTGGGAGTTTATACCATTCAGACGAACTGAAACTGATTAATAAAATACAGCCGAGTACTGTACTATTTTAATGTTCTCGATTTCGTTGTGTATTTCATTAATATGGTATATAAGCTTAGGCCTTATAGTTTCTTATATCCTTGCATTTATAGGTCTAAACATTCTGAATCTTTGATTTTATGGCAAAATGCATTGCAGTCTTGAATGTGAATACAGTTATCTCTGCAGAGCTCTTGTGACAATAGTTTTGTTGCAATTACTCACAAAATAATCAGCAGAATAGGCTTATTATCACGCCATTTACAAAGTCACAGAAAAACAAATCTAACATCAGAAAGGGGCATTTACTTGATATTTTAAAATAATTGTTTTTTCTTACAGGCTATTCATTCTTATTTTTATGTATTCTTATCTATAATTCCTAAAAAATTAAATAATTAAATTTAGAGATATTATACAGAGTGAACATAACCATTAACATTCTTCTGACAGTCATGTGCAGAATTCATACTCAGACTTCTCTGCTTATTCACCGACCAATTCTGAGCCATATGACACCCGCCTTGACAGCTGCTCCACTCCACCACATCACCAGGTTACAAGAATCAAGCAATTCTGAATGTAGCGTTGTAACTTTTGTCTGAACATCTACCACCCCAACATTTTTAAGCAAGCAAAACTGCACCAAAAGGCTATTTATACCACACTTAAAATACAAGAAAATAGCAGGCAAGTCTAATATATCACTGTAAAGGCCTTCTTCGCAGGTATACAGTTTGACCAAGGTTGCAGTTCTTCAGAATGATAGGTGTAAAATATAAAAAGTACACAGTCAAAAATCAAAATAGCACCAGTATAACTACAAATTGTTAGATAACAAGTATAATAGTATATACTAATAGGTGACAGATCATGCATATTGTCAACCCTGTTATTTATGTGTGACCGGACCAAGAAACTCCTGTTAATTACACCATGTATGGCACCATTCGACCAGCCTTTGAGGCTCGGAGATGTAGAAGTTATCACTTTACATTGATCACTGAATGTGGTCTGTCAGATGGGAGTTGATGTTCTGAAAACAGTTTTTAGAAATTTGGAAGATTGGGTGTATACTCTTGGTGATTATGATGAAATTGGTAGGTTTAAGGCTCGTGATGAATAAACTATGGAGACCTTTGCCAGTACCTCCTCATGGTGGTCTCTAGTTGTGCAGTTGGCTGTTGTCTAGCTGCAGAGCGAAGAATGGCAGCGTAAGATCTGTCCTTGACACCGCAGCAGTATCAGTGTTAGCAGTATCAGTGTTTACGACATTGGCTGAGTGTAATGTAAATCAAGAATTTCCAAACGCCAACAAAAGCCAAGTCAGAGAGACCAGCTTATTCACCAGCAATATGTCAAATCAAGTCCCAATAGCCAAACTGCCCTGTTTGTTCCGATGCCAGGTCAAAATCCAGGGAGGTCAAGCCAAGGAGACAGTATGGTGCTGGAGTGGTAATCAGTGATGATGCAGTGTCACTCTGTTACTGAGCAAACTGATCATTTTGCAGATGCCATAATATCAACGGGAACAAATATGTTGGTTGCAGGCAGCAATGTATATTTTGGCAGTCTTCTGAACAGGAGCCTGTTCAGCTGCAGAACCTGCCAAAATAGCTGTCTAAGATATAGGTATGAAGCAGCACAAGTGTGAACCACTATTGCATCCCAGGTCATGTATTCGCCAGCAGACCAAGGAACCAGTATGGCACTGCCGGGTCGTTTGCCATCAGTCCACATGAGATTCGTTGGCTCTTTTCTGCTTGGTATATCCGCACTTTGAAGCGAATGGCTAATTATGTCATTAATGGCATGATGTTGGATGGAACGTCCCTCTGATTGCCTACAAACCACACCATAGTGACCATATGAGACAGCAGCGTCTAGCTCCGCTTCAACACATGTGAGGAAGACCGAGGTCAAGGATCAACCAAAGTCCAACTAGCACTGTCTCATTGTTCATGCAGACATTGCAGAGCACAAGAAGTGTATGGGATGGCAGTTAGCCAATCTCCCAAATGAGAAAAACTGGCACCAGCCAGTCTTGACCGATCAAAACGATTGGTAATAGAGGCCAAAATTGACATTTTGTCGGGTTATCCCTATACTAAAGGCCTGTCCCATGCACGGCTTTGCACGCTGTTTAGCTGGCAGAGGATCTATGATGCCTGGAAGAGTGTCATGTCGTGCCACTATCACCTCATTGTACCGTAAGCATCTGGGACAGTGGTGCATTTGGTCAAAATGGCAGACTGAAGTTCCAAAGTGGAAGACACTCGTCTCAAACCCAGATCTCGAAATGGGGAGTGAAGCTTGTATCCATTAATGCTTGTTCAAACTGAAATTAAGGATGCATTCAAGCCCTTCCCTTAATATTTCATCCATTTGTCCAAGCATAATTATGGTATTATTGTTACTATTATTATAATTATTAGTATAGAAATAAATTAGCTGCTTTCAAATTACACAACCGATAGTTTATCTGTGACTGCATTTTCGGCAGATCTAAGGAGAGTACAGCAAATGTCGCGCGAGACATTTAAGATGACTAGTCCAAAGATATTTGCTGTATTCCCAGGTAGGCCTATCGGCGAACATGCGCTGCCGCAGTCATGGCCTACACTATTCGGCTCGTTAAAAACACTGACTAGCGTGATTTTTACCTATAATATTATGTGGATAATTTACTTTCAATCTATATATAAAACATTTTATGGGAAAACAGATTATTGTCAATTTCTCAGGGCTTCGCAACCTGGCTTGTTTATCAATAAGTGATTGGGACGGTAATAGTAAAACAAAAATGTCCGAGGTACAGCGCTGAAATAGCATTGCGATTTTATGCGTTCAAATTTCTCTAATAAAATAAATTCCCTTCAGATTTGAGAGGCTGGGGACCATTTTCTAGTATTATAATTATCTGATCTTTAATTTTATTCTATTTCCAGCTTGTTGCCAATTTTTTCCGGGTCGAAAGCTTCCGCAGCCCGACTAAAGGACACACTGCGGTTGGCTTAATGTCAACATTAATTCTATATTGCCTCTAATTTATAACGTATTTTAAGACAAAGATTTATAATGGGAGGTAGCAGCAGTTCCCCGCCAAGGACACTATCTGTCGATAGTAACGAAGAAAATAGCGTTTCTGTGGTATTTGTTCTTGGCATCATTTATCGCTCGTCTAATTAACCTTAAGTCGTTCCCATGAACGGCACATTTTACCAATCGTAGAGCATAGTTTTGTGCGACAATTCAATTGCATTCCCTAGAATGATTAGAGATCAGTAGGCGACCAAGAGTTTTGCTTCTTTTGGTCGGCGTGTTTAGTTTTAAAATGGTTGATGCAAGGTAGATGTTAATGACGGCTCGGTTGCACGTAAACAGTATGGCCACCACAGTTAGAGGCAGAGTAGAGTCTGACCTACGGCGATTGATAGCCCAATTATTCGGCTTAATAGTCAATGGTCAAACGACCATGAAAAGGTATATTTTCATAAATATTAATAAGCTTAAGTAAGCTAAAAAAATACAACAAAATCGATTGACCTTAAACACCTTCTGTAAATTTGCGTTCTTGTCAATTGTTTCAATTGCATAGCTGTACATTGTAACTGCGGATTGTTCGAACATCACTAAAGTCCATTCCATAGAGAAGGACCTATGCAATTCTGCATACAAATTATCCGGATTGAGCCATGGTGTTCCTGACGCAGAGAGCGAAAAGGTCTAGCTGTTGTTGAAGAAGAGCTAAGAGGAAGCAGCTTATTGGCAGAGAGGGAGGCGAAACATAATATCACAAAGATATCAATTGAGACTAGATAACCAAAAAAGAACTTTTAATTATTTACAGGCAGTGCGAGGTAGCCCGTTAAGTTGTTCAGTCATGAATGTAAAGATGTGGGAGAATTGACGAAGGCGGGCTTTCAGTCTAGCAGCAGCATTGAGCACAGACCATAGAGGAGATAGACGAACCATGATATTATTTCGAATTAATGTGATGCAGATTCAGATTTCACTAGATTTAGTTTCCTGCTTTAAATTTAATGAATGCTTTAAATTTCCCGATTAAGCAAACTGTCCTTTTAAATATTCTCTTAACCTCTGCTTTTGTGTTTTTTTTCAGTCATCTCAAGCAACTCCAATCATCCCAGTGGCAAGTAAGTATTATGATTAATTGTAACAAAAATTAGTTAGAAACTAAAAGAATTTGTGAAAATGTGGAATATTTATGAATTGGTGAGTGGATCATGGCAGGGAGCCATTTTAATGTCCAGGTGTCCATGGATAAGCTTTTAAACATATCATATGTTAACTTTAGTAAAATACCCACTCAGTAGTCAATGCATATAAAGCTTACACTATGGTCAAATAAAAATGGACACTGCAGATGCAGTTAGCTCTTACCATGAATCAAATGAATCATTTCAAGAGTGTTACTTAGAGAAACGGGTGGAATCTTAACCATGCCGCTGATGTGAACTGTTGATCAACCCATATAAAACTAAGAATTGTCTCTTTAGGTTTGATGTATTGACTTACTTGACTTATGGCTTTGACGATGCTTTCGCACGTGACAGCCGCCCAGCTATGGAAAGTCTCCACATCTCTCTCTCTCTCTCTCTTGGGCTTTGTGTGTAGCCTCCTGTACGGATCAACCCATCTCCTGATAGTGCTCACGTATCATGTCGAGCCATCTCTTCTTCGGTTTTCCTTTTTTCCTTTTTCCATGCATTTCAATGATTGATTGATTGATCTAATCATGTATTAAATATCTTAATTCCTGCGTGCTACTAGCTTTTCGTAAATTTTTTATTTCTTTTCAGATCAAGGAAAAGTTGTGGTAAGTTTATGCCACTGTGCTTGCTTTCTTAAATCTTTATGAAACTAAGGTATTCTGTTATATAACTATTATGTAAGGAGTCTGTATCTTGTCAACTGGTCATGTTTCAAGTTAAATGAAAGATTCTGTCAGACATTTGATTCATATAAGTTTGTAGAAACTGCCTGGGTGGAATATGGTAATTGGACTAAGTTTCAGCATTCACTAGGTTATGCAGGGTAGGATCTGAGGAGCAATTTGGTCAAAACCCCAACTGATTTTGGAGACTGCATCTCTGACTATGACGTTGTGAACTTACATAAATTGTGTGTGTAATGCTTTGAAGGAATTTGGTGGCCTGCTTTGATAAGTAATAGGGCCTATTATAATTGGATATGTCTAGATGCCTAGAATTTTGTTTACCAGCTCTGATGAATAGCATTCTGTAAAATCATGTTGTTGTTCATCAAGTTAAAATTCATACAGATAAAAAAGGTAGTTGTTTACTGTGTGTATAAACTGTGCTTCTAGCGCCTCATTTGAAGATTTAAAATTGTTTATGAAATTTTTTTCTGCAGGATGCTTCTTCAAAAGTTGACGAGGATGAACTTCGACGAATTGAAGCGTATTACGAAGCCAAAATCCAGGAAATTGAAAAACAAGTAAGAAGACTGTACATCAATTACTCCAATATATGCAGATGATAGTAGCCTACTATGATAACTGTAGTTCTAAAATTAGTGGAAAATTGCACTATTCAACAAGACAAACATAATTATCTTTATTACAGAAATTTGATATAGTGCCCCTTCAAGGTTTCCTACTCAGGAGCACTCCCCGTCCAACCATTTGTTGAATACGACAGTCTTAACCCTTTACCTGTTAATTTTTAAATTTTAAGCCCATTTTCAGCGGATATTCTCGGGGCAAACGGGTAAAAGATTAAGAACAGGTTTATTGTAAGTACCGCTGCATTTCTTGTTTCTTTGTATTTTAAATTTGAAAGATTTTTCCTTGTGTCATTTGTTCCTTTTTGGTTAGAAATTACATAATTTTAAACTGTGTGTCTGTATGTTGTTTGTAGAATGTCGAACTCTACAAGACGACCGTTGATCATTTTTCGAAGGCAGTGCAGCAGGTTGAAAAGAAATACCTGTAAGTTTATGGCAGAAATGTTTTTCATTGAATTTTGAAACTTGTGTGAAATAGGCGTAAATGCTCAGGTTTTTCTGTAGCAACAGTTTCGCAGTGACACTGCTCACTTTTAAACTGATTGATTGACTGGCTAAGGCTTTTTTGTATGGTTTCTTGAAAATAATTATGCTTGTTAATATCTCTCACGATGAATTTTTAGCTCGGAAATGTAGCTCCAGAAGCTGTTAGGCATCATCTAGCGATTCAGGGCTTTTTTAACGTGCAGTTGTACACAAAATGTGCAATTCTAAATGGATTTGTGCAGTTATATAAGCACTTTTGTACAGTTAAAACTATCAAAAAAGGTCATTGTCCTCCGATTGGAAGTAATTTATCATGGAGGATGGGAAAGGAAAGAAGTTATGCAGTTCTAAAAATTCCTTAAAAACAGCCCTGTAGTGATTAGGATTTGATTACCAGTTGTTGCATTAAGCTAAAGGCCTTTAGCGACAAAGCTAAGTTATTGATTTCTATACTACAAAGTTTGGTCTTCCAGTTTGTGAAAAAGTTGCTTTTAGTGAAACCAGTTATGATTGTTAAATGCTAATTTTATCCGCTGATCTTTCAGCAATACGTCGCTGCCATTAATCTGCGGCGACTTGCAGAAGGCCGTAAAGAAGTGCTATCTGGATAACAAAAGTGAGAGCCTCAACTGTTCGTCTGAGGTTCGTGCGTTTGAGCAGTGCGTTGAGAAGCAACGTCAGGTAAGTGTTCAAGTGCACCGCGGCTAGTTTCCGTGCAGTATCTGCAATTTGGTTGAAGTGTCATGGTGCGCAAAGTATTGCCATGTTTTACCGAGTTTGTGCTAAGGCTGTATTTAGGCACCTGTGCCCAGGGTTTATGAACCTTTGTGGTGCCTACATGAGTCTGAAAATGAGATATTGGGGGAAAAACAGAAATATTGCATTAGATGCGCATATATAATTATGGATATATAATTATATAATATGCAAATAGGAAATTAAAATAATCTGCAATACAAAATGCTAGTTGAGATTCAAGAAAGGCTGCTGAGCTTAATTGCTTCTTGTGTGCGCTCTGCCATTTCGAAACTGCAGTTCCCCCGGTACACAATAGCATTGTATTATGATGGTACTTTGCATTGTCTCTGATGAAGCCGCTTACTTGACACGTCCAAGTGTAAATGTGTTTGACACTTAACATTGCTTGTGATATTAATCAGCTGTTATTTTGTACATTACAGAGAATTTTGGCAAAGTAGACGAATTTAAAAGAAGGAAGAAAAATGCTGAACGAAAGGAGAACGAGAAAATCCATGCATGACAGAGCGAGTTTTTGAGACAATCTTCGGTAAATGATTTCGGACCCGACCAGCTGTTGATGTTGCCCACAGAAAGACTGTTCTTCATAATTAATAAACCAAAATATCGTGGCCATGAGTTGATTATATCATGGCAACAGTAACTTGCAGTTGTGCTGGCTTGTGTGATTAATGTCAAGTTGAACATGCTTTAATAAAACTGTCCGAGTGCAGAATTGGTGACTGTACTTGCATTGGATTTGTAAGGCTTATCTCGTATCTTTTTTCGTAATTGTAAACTTGGAACTTCTACATCACTCGCAAAAGTGAAGTCGCAGGAACCAGCGTATTCACAGGTGCTCAGTCAAAACTGAGCTGATAGGTGGATAGCACTGGATACCATATGTCTCCTTAGAAAGTGTTTGTATTGTGTAGGAGTATCTTTGTGTATCAGTTACTATGCCATGGAATCTAGGTACTTGTAGTATCTATGAACTGATAGATGATCCCTGTGAGGATCAGGCATCTTGATGCAAGTTCTTGATCGGAGTAAATGTTACTATGATGTGATTAAAACTGAAATATTACATTAGTTTTAATCATATCATAGTAACATTTACTCCGATCAAGAACTTGCATCAAGATGCCTAATCCTCACAGGGATCATCTATCAGTTCATAGATACTACAGTACTGAATATTATGGTCATGCTAGCTAGTACAACAAGGAAAAGTAGCTGAACTCTGATCCTTTCACAATTTGATGATTAACATAGTTAACCAAAAATAAACTTTTAAGTTTGGAAATGAAAGTCTACAGTCCCAAGCATTTCCTGTCAACAATTCAGTGCTGAACTTTAAGGACTGCCTTAGGTAAATAAAAGTAGCCCTTATTTGCATCTGACGAGTGCACATGCGTTACACTTATAGAAATAATGATTGCATATAGTTTTAACATGGACTAACAGTAGCAGACTATGATGACAGTCACACTTGCACAAATAAATATTGCTAAAAATAAATTTATATTTAACAAAAGGCAGTATTATCGAATATTCTCCCAGCTTAAAGCTATGCGAAGAGGTGATGAATGCTTTATAGGGCGAACCTTACCTTAGACCTTAGTCTTTCCACGTGCTGGCAGCGCATCGGGCAACACAGCCTCTCCAGTCTCCAGATCCTCCGAAATTCTCTCTGCCTCCTCCCACGTCATTCCACAGTCGCCCAGATCCTGTGCGGCCGTGTCTCTCCAAGTCTCTCGGCCTCCTGCATTTTTATATGGCAAAAGAACTGGTTTTTGGGAATCTTGCTTGCTGCTCATGCAGTGATCTTCTTGCATATTTGCCAGGTAGGATCAAAATCGGTAGGCCTATCAGTCATAGACCCAAAGAGTAAGACGGACAGAGCTGCATGTTCAATGGATGTTGCTCACGATTTTAGCCGTGTGAGAGGTAAAGTGAAGTGAATGATAGCATTATTTCTGCAACATAACCTGCTGTTTGGGTAGGCCTACTCGTTCCACGGGGGCACTGCAGCCACGGATGTTATCAAATGGATTTCCTGAAATAAGTAGGGTCACGAACTTGCAAGCCAATAATTGTCAGAAAACATGCAAATTCAAATCGCTCCATTTATACCAAGGACTCTAATATCTTTGTTTATACTATGAACATAGCCAATTGCTAGCGTTCAACAGAAAGAATAGTGCTGTTACAGCAAATGTTCACTGGCCCTGGTCTTAGACCTTTCGTTATATTCAACATTGCATCTAACTCTCCTTTTCAGCTTTTTCGCGGATACTATTTGCTTTTATTATTCTTATTAATTTATTATTATAATCCTCATAAATATTATTACAGCGCTATAAAACTACGTGTGAAATCGAAACTACCAACTGTTGCATATATATAAGGTCGTTGGTTGGGAAAGAAAGACTGTTCCCAGAAGTGGAAGTAAGTTTGCAAAATGAGTTTTTTAAGAAATAAACTTACAAGCTACAGTGTTACCTTGCTTACAGTGTTACGTTGCTTGCAATTAAAAGTTTTAATTATAGGCGCCACGGATATTTACTGCAATTGAACGGGCACATTTAAATGACGGGTCTGGATGATGCAGCCTAACGATTTGGAGCTTTCGAAATTTGACCTTATTTTGGCGTATGTGCGTGCGATTTCTTGGCCGTTTATCAAACCAAGCTAATTATATGCGACAGTTTTTTTGCTAGATATTTGCCCCTTTTGACGATATCATCAGTGTTTAGTTAATTCCTTTTGCTTCATATGCTTGATGCATTTGAATACATGTGCACATAGTAAGTGAGGGTAAACGTGTAGTTTAGCGTAATTAATTATTTTCACGCTTTTAACGACACAAAAATCGCCGTAAATTATTCCTACTGACTTGCAATGGTCTAACTCATCTAACAGCACACTTAAAATTTTGTAAGAATACGAATATTGACAGAAAATATGTTTTTAAAATGTCACATTTCCCATGCGAAATCGCCGTTCGAATCGCCATTGAAACACAACATCTGACAGGAAGTTGGGGTGCGCGCCCAAACCATCGACGTATATGCGACTATAAATAACGCATACGTCAAGACTTCGGTTCTAAGTTCAAAAGAAAGTTCATGAGAAATGGAAGCTGGATGAAGGTATTTCTAAATGTGAAATAGAAGCCGGATTGACGAAAAAAGCTTAAGTAATGGAAGCTGGATGAGGAAATTTTTATATCTGAAAGACAAGCTGGATTGACAAAAATAATGTGCGAGAAATAGAAGCTGGGGTAATAAAAATAATCAAGCTGAAATTGGAGCTGGATTGATGAAAAATAGTTATCATTAAAAGAGAAGTTGGTTTCTTAAAACAACTGTGCAATTGAAAAAGCTGGACACTTACTTATTAATTTTTGCTTGCCGCACGCCACTTCCGGAAAGGGTCGCAATTGAATGTCAACAACTTGGATCGGCGGTTTGTTACGACAAAATATTACAATTTTTCGATCGAAATCATTCTTTTTATGATATTCAAATTATAATCATACATCACTTTGGCAATAGCACGTTGACAGATATATTTTAAGACTTTTTAGTGTCGTTAAAAGCGTTAAAATAATTAATTACGCTAAACTACACGTTTACCTAAGTGAGTAGTAACCGTTATTTGCAGATCTGACAAGCTCACGTGCATTTTGCCGAATACAAAGATTACATACACTTTAAAAATATCTATGGCAGGAAGATATTATAAAAGGATGTTCTATCTTGCGTAGTAAGTAAAAGTCCTCACGAGGAGATGGCAAGGGCTGATGACTGCAGTGAACAAATAACTAGTATTCTTCACGTATACTATTCGCAAGATTAGCCAACTATTCCATATTAGTTTTGGGGATTATAATCACTTAGCAGAAAAATATTTTATTTTGGGGCTAATTTAGCATTTTCATAAATTTCAGGAATCAGTATTCTGGGATTTACTTATGCAACCATAGTACAATTTAGTAATTTTACATTCTAGTGGCGGAAAGTGGGTAATTTCAGCTGAATACAAGTTTGTAAAATTCATGTGAATTCGTATGGACTTAAGTTTAATATTAACGGAACTGCAAAATCACACAGGTTGTTGTTACAATGTGCTCTTCAACAATTTTTCATTTTGCTTAATCGATAATTTTTTTTATTAGCAGCTCTTGATTGTGCACGCTGTCCTGAAATGGCCAGTTGCCAGGAATTGAATGCTGGTCAACAAGTCAACATTGACAGCAGTTGTCCTGAATTGGAGAACATTTGCGGAGCAGGCAGAGTTATCCACATTGGGGATGGATTCGGCATCATTCGATCGCTTAACAAGGATAAGATATATTTTCGAGAAAAAGCTTACTTGCCTCCTACGAAGGGCATACTGGAAGTTCTGAAAGCAAAGGACGCACTGTGTTTTGTTGCCAAGCCAAGTTGCAGAAAGCCGCATAAAATTAGATGGACAGGTGTCAAAGTCTGGAAGCCCGGCTACGAGCCTGGTTGTGAGGCTGAACCAAAGCCAAAGCGTTCAAAGGCGAAGAAATCCGAGGAAGTTGCGGGAGTCGAGCCAGGTGCGGAACTGGAAGCCGTGAGTCTTCTGAGAAGCATTCTCGAGTCAAATTCCGTACTGAACGTAGGAGACTTGCCAGGTTTCGTCGGCCAAGAATCGTCGCCGGACGTTCGAGGAATTTTCTCGAGCGAGCAGAAGCTGACGAAGTTTCTGAAGCGTCACCCGTCCGTTTTTCACTTCACCGTCACCGACATGAACGTAAAACTGGTAACTGAAACGATTCAGAAAGCCATCAGATATGTTGCCGACGTCTTGGAGAGACACGGTCGGTTGGATCTTGCGACGGTGCGTGCGGCCATTATTGAGCATCCTGACGAAAACGTCGCCTCGTACGGTCTCAAGAACCAACAGCTGAAATCATTTTTGAAACGATTCTCCGATGTTTTCCAGCTTCTGAAGGAGGGAGATCAATGGTTCGTGACTCTGCAGCAGGCAAACACAAACACCTTCTGCGATTTGGATGATAACGCGTCCGTGGTCTCCTCTGCGTCTCAAACCACTTTCAACAGCGCAGACTTTCGACTGCTATCCACTGCATCTTCCATGCGGTCTCTGAGTTGCGGCTCGAGTCCGCACGATTCCGTGAGCGACTTGTCGTTTGCCGAGTCGGCCAAGAATCAAGGAATATCGAAAATGCTGAACGCTTTGCTGAAGAGAGAGCCAATGCAGGTGAAGAACTTGATCGGTTACATCCATACGAGCACTCCAAATGTTCGCGAGGCCGTTGGCAACACGATGGAAACGCTGACTGCGTTTCTTCAAAACGAAGAAAGTTTCTTTCTGCAGAAACCTGAAAATCTCGTGTTTATCAGGCGTAACGTAGAAACGAGAGCGTTGAAATACCTGTCGGAACTTATCGTTGCCAGCGAGGAAGGGAAAGTGAGACTTGACGACGTGTTGAAGTATCAGGGTACTCGTGCCCTGCCTCAGGTGAAGGCTTTCTTGGGAAAAACCCCAACGGAAGTCTCAATGGCAGTAAGGCAGATGCTTGCGAAGGAAGAACTGATGTCAAAATGTGCGTTGAGTCTGGATCCGAAAGACAACTTGCTTAGCTTCGGATATTCTAATCGGGGCTTTGCTTCCGCTGCAAACTCCAGCAACGTCCAGCGGCCGAACGAAGACGAGACTGCTTGCGGCGGCAGAGATCTTCCGTCGAAAGCTGTGCCCGGTTCATCGAAGCGCAAGAATCCCGTTTCCGATGCCGACCAATCGGAGAACGAGGCCGTCGAGTTTCTGCAGCGTCTTCTGGAGCTGGACGAAGTGCTGACCATAGTGACCGTCCGGGAATACCTACGACAAGCTTCGCCCGGGATTCGCGAGATCCTTGGCAACAACGATCTCATAATTGCATTCTTGCAACGTCATCCGTCCGTGTTTAAAATAACAGGCACTCTCAACCTCATCGAGCTTAACGATGACGCCGTTCGAGACGCAATCGCGTTCTTCAGTAACATTTTGGACGTGAAGGGTGATTTGCAACTCGCGTCTTTGGCCGGACACATGTCGTCTGCTTCGCCTCGAATCCGCAGAGTCGTCAGCGGCACCGCTGAAAAATTGGAAGGCTTTCTGCGGCAGTATTTCGATGTTTTTCGCGTATACGGGAATAAAAGTTATTCGCTAAGGGTGTCCACAGCTTTAAGGAAAAAAAACGCTAGTGGACCGCCGTCTATGACGGTAGCTGAAGTACCGAAGAACAGTGCTGCTAGCAGGATGTCTGCATCTGCCACTGGGCTCGTGTTTTCTGAAGCTCCTAGGACCGAATTTGCGCAAGACGAAGTTCCAGGCGACGTTGTTTATCGACGTGTGGAAAATCCCAGCGCAGAAAAATACCCGCAGAACGAGCCGACAGTGAATCCTACTCGCGAGAAACCTGGAACTTCTACGGTGACTACAGCAAAAACAAGCGCAGAAAATTACCCGCAGAATGAGCCCACAGTGAGTCCTACTCGCGAGAAATCTGATACTTCTACGGTGACTACAGCAAAAACAAGCGCGGGTTTGGATTTCCTCAGCAGTCTTTTGAAAGCGCGCGGTTCATCGGTTCTAAAGGACATCGCACATCACGTGTCTGCGGCCTCAAAAGAAGTCCAAGACGAGCTGGGTTGCAGCGAACAGCAGATTCTGTCGTTTATCGAGGAAAATCCAGCCGTCTTCAAAGTCTCTGGACGCGGCGAAAAATGCGTCGAGCTGATAAACGAAACCTGCGGAGACGCCATCGAATTCTATCTCGATGTTCTGAACAAACGTGGCGCGACCCCCGTCTCGAAGATTCACGGCCACCTTTCACAAGCCCCGCCTAACGTCCGAAGTGTCACTGGTGGAAGCTCGGAAAGCGTGAAAACCTTTCTGCTTCAGTTTCCAAACGTGTTTAAATCGTACAAGGCGGATGGCATCGAAATGATTGCGTCGCTTTACGAAGGAGAATGCGACAGCGGGTCCAACGGTGCGAGTGACGAGGAAAACCCGGACGTAGCTGTCTCGGCCGGAGCATGTGCGGCAGAAAGTTCAAAATCAATTGAATGCACGGAAAATGCTTCAAATTACAGATCCAGCAGCGACGTTGGCATTCCGACATCGTCCGAATGGCCTTCGAAGTCTTTTGAAACGTACGCCGGGTCTACGCTCGAAGAAATCGACCTTGACCCGCCTGCCGCCGTATCGGAGAAATCTCTTGAGAATTTCGTCTCGACGGAATACAGTAGCATCCGAGAGAAGCTCGATCAACTTGACCTGGCCTACATCCTGTCGACGTCCGAAACCAACCTGACTCGAGGCGCCGAAATGATTCGTGGATTCGGAATTAAGCTGGACGAAATTGACGACAGCGACGATAGTACGACGAGTTCAAATGCTGAAACCGGAAATGCTGAAGGATTATTGCCCGACGTTGAAGGTGACCTTGCGGACGATCGGATATCAGATCGAGCTATTCGTGTTGACATTGCCACCGAGACAGACCGTCCTGGTGTGGGCGGTGCGCTACAGTCGCCGCCACTCCATCTTGAGGCGTCCGGTGCGGCTTCAGAAGACCTGAGCAATCGTCGAAATTCGGATGTTGCCGGCGTGCCATGTTTGTTGACGTGCATTAAAGACGAACATAACGTGATTTGCGACTTCTGCCTCCAGGTTCTTTCCACGAATAACGGCCGTGCCGTGGATATCGCAGAGCTTCTGACGATCTGCCAGAAGGCGGATCCACTGCGTAGCGGCTGGCAGCGCACTCTTCACATCGAAAAACTACGAGAGATCATCAGAAAGGACGACCGCTTCTTTGTCAACGAGTCTAACGGTGGCGTCATGCTAGTTCGTGATGTGGAGTTCACGGCCGCCGCATTTCTGCGGAGATGCATTCTGTACTATGGGCCGATGGTACTAGCAATGCTGAGCAGTTACGACTACCTGTCGTCTGCCCCAACCGAAGTGCAGATGTTGCTCGGGACGCCAGGAAAAAACCTGACGCAGTTTAACAAGAAGTCTGTGAATTCGCTCTGGCCAAAGTACCGAGACCAATTGATAAAGAGGAACGGAGTTCTCGCGGTGCCACAGGACGCAGAGTCGGACGCAGTGGCATTTCTATCGAATCTGATCGAAACTTACGGACCTATTCGGGCGGACTCGTTGGCTGGCTACCTACCACAGGCGTCTGGTCCTGTTTTCGAGTTCCTCAAGGATAAACTCGGAAACTTCGAGGCGTACTTGCAGAACGATTGCTTAGACAGACAGTTCCTCGTGTGCAACGGTGTTGTTGATTTGGTGCGCAGCGGAAACCTGCAGAAAAACCGACTGATAGTTGAACAAACCGCGGCTTCGTTTCTTATCAACGCAATACGCCTGGGCGGACCAATACCCTGGAAGGAAACCAATAAGCGGTTGGATCTACAGAAAGCCACACCGGAAGTTCGCGAGCTTCTCGGCCAACAGTGGAATGCGCCTCGTGTAAAAGTGGTAAAGCTGAGGGAATTCTGCTCGGAACGACAGGACCTGTTTGCGATTACGACGGATGAAGTATCTCTGTTGGCTGAAGGAGGTGGACTTCAATCCCGGTGGTCATTGGACGAACAAAGCGACTCTGCCTCTAGGTCGAGTCCTACCGGCGATGCGTTGACCTGCGAGGGTAAGCAATCGAAACAAACCGAACAGAAGGCGGTTGAGTTCTTGAAGGATGTCATCGCAAAACGTGGAGCGGTTAACTGTAAGCAGAAGGCGCTGATGTCAAGTTCTGACCTTAAAAGTGCACCGTCCGACATCAGGGTTTTGCTCGGTGGGCGAGAGGATGCCGTCATTTTTACGAAGAAGCGTCTGATGAAGCTTTCGATGCGCCATCCGAAGATTTTCACAACGTACAAGCGCTCCGTGGATCTCAACAGAGGTGTCTTCCGGTCTCAGCCTGCGACTGTGGATCCTCTCCAACCTCCGGTCTGGAGTCAGCAGAAAGTCTCGGAAGCGAGAAGTCTTGCCGATGAAGTCGGACGATTGCAGCAAAGTCGTGACTCGCCAGTTTTCGCTCAGCTGGATCCTGAGCCTCCGTTTTCCATGCCGTCAAACCCTTTGACACGTTCAGACATTCCAGCAGCTTTCTCATATTTTCCCAACACATCTGTGGCTGTGGACACAAACTGTTTACCTTTTACTCCTTCGATGGTCGCATGGCCATCTTTCGCTGGTACTTATACAAATGTGCCATGCAGTCAAGTAAACAGGAGCTCCCCAATTTCAGTTGCGGCGCCTCTCTTCCCACAGTTGGCCTACCTGCCGCTGAGTCACGTTCCCTTGGCGCCGTATCCGTACGAACCATCCTTCGGATTGCCCTTAAATCTCGGCCGGCCATCATCACCAGCTGTTTGGCATTCTTTGACGCCTCCTGGTTTTGAAACGCTGCAGATAGCTTTATATCCTGAGGGCACATCTTCACCAATACCAGACCCTTACTCTTCTGCTATTCAGGGCGCCATGCCATCATATGCACCCACGGTAAAGCCTTTCGGCAATGTGTCGGCTTCTCATATCTTGCCACTTGCTACGGACTTGCCGTCCATTCCAGCACAGCCAGCGGCAAGTCTTGGCTACACTTGCGTGCAGTCTTCAGTCGACTTGCCATTTGTTGATGCGCTCGACTCTGGTCACCACACTCAACTGTTTAGTTTTGGCTTGCCACTACCGCGCACTTCTGATCAGGTTTTGCGAGACACTCAACCTTTGTCTGCACAATCCTTGGAAAATGTACCCAATGTTACGCAACCATTTTACGGTGCATTGGACAGTGCAATGTTGGAATCCACTGCGATGGATGGCGTGATGGAAGTAATGGCTTCGGAAGGTGAAAAACTTGAAGAGACTCTAGAATCAGAAACCGGAACGGATCTTAAGGTACAGGCGGAACCAGAAATAACGAACAGTCCTGAAAATGTGGAAGAATTTGACAAGATTGATATTCATGAAAGTCTTGAAGAATCATGGTCTGCCATAACTCTGGCACCGGAACCAGATTCCACTGTCACGCATGGCGTGATGGAAGTAATGGCTTCAGACGAGAAAATTCTTGAAGAGACTGGAGAATCAGAAGAGGCAAGAGACCTTGAAGTACAAGAAGAACCTGAAAATATTCGAGAAGGCTTGGAGGAACTAAACAAGATTGAGAGCCAAGAACGCCTTGAGGAATCATGCATGGCATTAAGTTTGGCACAAGACGCTCAGAATGGTGATGGGGGGCAGCCATTGTTGGAAGTTCCTCAAGTGAGTAGAAGTTTCGAGAAATCTAACGGATTGGGTGATGCCATAACAAATGGGATCGTGATGGAAAAAGATGCAGAGACAGAGATTGTTCGTGACAACGCCTGCGTGTCTAAGTCTCACGGTACACTGCACACCATCGTGCACGCGTCATCTTCCGCTGTGGCCATTCTGCGGTCATACGAAGCTGAATTTGCGAACATTGACACTGGTGCGTCTTCACCGTGCATCAAGTCGATGCACATTGAAAAGCCGTTAAAAGTCAACAATTCACAGGTAACGTGGAAATCAACGGCTCGATCCGCCGACCTACCGCAGGATTTCAACAAACAGTTCGGTCGCTCGTTCGACGGGGTTTCCGAATATCTTTCGTTCTTAGACGAGAAAGCGCGGACGGCGGATCTGTCGTGCTCTGCCGAGTATTTAAGCGATGTGTCCGAAACGGATGAGGACCACTACGAGACGGCTGAAAGCGACGTGGAGGGAGAGGGACAAGAGTTTGAAACGACAACGGGGACCGTGCTTTCCGCCGACGGAAACCAGGTCTATGTGAAAACGGAGAACGGTGAGGTCGTCCGTTTTTCATCGGAAAACTGTTCGCAACATTTCAAGCAGTGCCGCAATCTTGGGCGCCATTTTGCGGTCGACGAAGGCATTATTCTTCGGTATAGGAAGGCGCCGCGCGAACTTGTGTCCGCGCGTTCGGTGTGCGCCTCTGCCACGGAGGATGAGGCGCTCGGTCCCTGCTGCAGCGAGCTTCACATCAGCCTCGGTCACGGTCGTGTCACGCTCACCGGCGAGAATTACGTCGTATTCATGACGAGTAACCGAGAAATGTCGGACTTCATCACCGTCAACCCGCATCGTTTCTCACCGGACGATCTCATACATTTCTGGTCGACGAAAGTGTCCGGCTGCATAACTCCCTGGCGATCGCACTCTTTGGTCTTCACCAATCGAGACGGGGTCACGATTGCTTCCGGATGTCGTCTCCATTCACCGTTCGACCGCGTACCAGCTTCGTCGCCGTGGAGGCTGACGACAGATGTGGGTTGTCAGACGGATCTGACGTGCGGTGCTGTGCCCCTGACAGTGGCAGGCGGTCGTCCTGTCACCTGCCATCAGAATTGTCAGACGTCATCTACCGGACGTATCATGTCGTTTGGCTACGCTACCGAATAGACATGTGGGTTTGGAAGTATTTAAAGAATAGATATCATGAATGGATTAGGACTAGAAACGCCAGGACATTCCTTGAACTGTCTGAAACAAGAGCCGTTATCAAGATTTTCGGACCGTTCTGCGGACTATTTATACTTCGGTTTGACCGATTTAACCTACTCTTGTCATGTCTCGTCTTTGTTGGTGAAAAATTACATCTTATATTTTAAAAACTTTTCTTCTACGGTTTTTAAAAATCTTAGTCATCTGTGATCAATGTCCAAGTCAGAGAAATCTTGTGTATTGCTGAATGATCCAGAAATCCATCTTCTTGCTTGAGCAGTATTAAAAATTGAGCAAGACGGCTTTTATGTTCGGAATCCATATGCATTAACATACATAACGTGCATAATGAGACACTTAGGTTCACTTGCTTTTTGTGGAACCTTTTTTGAGTTGGACACTCAGATACATAAAAGCGGTTCATTTCAAGTTGTACTGTCTGGGAAAGCTCTTTGGTACTGATGTTGTGATTTGATTTATTGATTTAAAACAATAATCTGAGTAAAAAATGCAAAACTGTTAGTGTCTGTACTTCCATGTTTGTATGTACCTCCATATTTGTATCACTTTTGGTATATCATTCTCATGTTGGGCTCACTTTTTGGTATATCATTCTCATGTTGGGCTCACTTTTTGGTATATCATTCTCATGTTGGGCTCACTTTTTGGTATATCATTCTCATGTTGGGCTCACTTTTTGGTATATCATTCTCATGTTGGGCTCACTTTTTGGTATATCATTCTCATGTTGGGCTCACTTTTGGTATATCTTTGTCATATTGGGTTCACTTTTGGTATATCTTTGTCATATTGGGTTCACTTTTGGTATATCTTTGTCATATTGGGTTCACTTTTGGTATATATTTGTCATATTGGGTTCACTTTTGGTATATATTTGTCATATTGGGTTCACTTTTGTTATATCTTTGTCATATTGGGTTCACTTTTGGTATATCATTCTCATGCCGGGTTCCCAATATATCATTCTCAAAACATGAGTTACAAACGAATCAAACAGGATATATACAATTATAGTACTGCATACTGTAAATCTATGTGCAGTAACATACATGATTCAGTTATAGTACTGCATACTGTAAATCTATGTGCAGTAACATACATGATACAGTTATAGTACTGCATACTGTAAATCTGTTATGTGTATGTCTTACATGGTTTCTTAAGGTTGAATTCCATTTTTCAGTGATATACTTGATGCTGCCACTATCCCAGTTATTTTGCTAGTCGAAGTTTGATGACAGTGGAAGATTTTCATCGTGGCATTGAGCGATTGGGACGTTGTGCAAGTATTATTTCGTACGCAACTTCACTTTAAGTTTTTTGAAGATTAGTCTTTTTCTTGTCTTCATGAGCGGTCCTCTCTGGTGCTGATCCTCTGGTCCTCTTTGAAAGTGAGAGAATTGAGCAAGTGAGGTAAAATCAAATGTATTTTTCGTTGCCTTCGGTAGAACTTTGCTTTTATTCTACTGAATTTTAGGGATTAAACATCTTGACTTTATGGAGTAAACGTGCATAGTTTAAAAGAATTTTTATGAGAGTTGTTTAAACGGTGTATGCAAAACCGCTTTCTGTGTTTCTAGCTTTTAAAAATTTGTGTTTGATTATCTTTGAGTCAAAACTCTTTTACTTGGACTGTAAATCTTTCTGCTGCTAGATGTGTCATTATTAGTTCGTGGTACTATGAGAATACAAAATTTTAGACGATATGTTTAAAAGAAATTCTTGCACTGATGTTCAGGTACATCATTGTATTTCTTGGTGTCATACCTGAATCCTGGGCATTTTTGGCTTACTTGTCAGTTGCTTTTATGTTGATGGCTAAGCAGATTGCATAATGAGCTTTTTCATTTCTTGTGCTGTAGAATTCTATGATCTGTGTAAGTTGTCCAACTTGTTTTCTTCGTTGTGCTTGTATAGTTTAACCCTTTAATGCCATTTACTACCGTCTTGGCATTAAAGGGTTAACCAATGCGAGACACGAGTTACGTAGGGTAGGACATGGCAAGACGGTTGAGGGTTCGGTTGCTCTTGCATTGCGTTCTACCTGTTCAAATAAATCTGAAAATATTTGTGAGACCAGTCAAAACGTATGGTTGATTAACTGATGCAATAAAAAACGTTGGAAATCCGTATTTGAATTTACTTAGCAAATTGAAAACAATTAGAAGTTGCTATTAACAGTTTGATACCAATGTTAAGCATATACTGGGATGCTCAGGGCAGTGTACATTTGTCACAAGAAAATGTAACTATCGGCAGGGGCGGATCCAGGGGCGGGGCGAATCCGGCCATGGCCCCCCATTGAAAACTGCCATGGGACATGGCTCCCCATTTGGTCTGAAATTAGCAATACGAATATGGGTGTAATGGATATTGGGCACCCCCTATTCGGAAAATTGTATGGAACGTGGCCCCCCATTCGGTTTTCAAGTTGAGGACTAAAAAAAGGTCATCAACTTTTTTGGCGGATGAAATGGTATGATTTTCCCGAAAAATTTGAAATGGTATGATTTTCCCGAAAAATTTGCCAGATGACTAAAAAAAAGGTCATCAACTTTTTTGGCGGATGAAATGACATGATTTTCCCGAAAAATTTGCCAGATGACTAAAAAAAGGTCATCAACTTTTTTGGCGGATGAAATGACATGATTTTCCCGAAAAATTTGCCAGATGACTAAAAAAAGGTCATCAACTTTTTTTGATGAAAAGTACTTTTTTCCTCAACGACCGATCACTATTTTTCGAACTTTCGAAATGTTTTTCCTTTTTCCAGTCCAAGATCTAAGATTTTGGCCCCCCCTTGAAACAGTTCTGGATCCGCCACTGACTATCGGTATGTGTAGCAGCTCTGTGATTATTCATTGATTTCATGGACGCCCCTTCAAAAAATCTACCAGCCATGCTAAAGAAAAAAGACTTGAGAGATTGGTTGAACTGCACCATTCATTCCTCTCTGCGGGTTCATAAAAATTGAGACTCTTAGTGCATGTGCTATTATTTTTGTACAGTAATTAATGTGGGGCACGGTGGTGTAGTGGTGGCATCGTTGCCTTGGAGTCGGAAGGTTCGAGGTTCGAATCCACCCTCAACCGCGTAGGGACCTTGGGCAAGTCCTTCACTCACAATTGCTCAGCGCTTCGGCGTGAAACTCCGATGCAGTGTCCGCTCTGCATTCAGGAGCGCCTCTGAGTAGTGAGAGCTTGAAGGGGCGCTATAGCAAGTGCACACACATACATACATACATACAATGACTTTATCAAACTGTTCATCAGATACTAGTTCAAAACAACCAAGTTTCCTTATCAATCCTTGTGCCCTGACAATAAGTCTACTCTAAGTTGTTAATGCCTTTTGCAACATTGATTTAGATTTCATTCATTCATTTAAGTATTCATTCATTACAAGTATTTATATAGCACCTCTTCAAGAAAACTACAAGACTGCAGCTCAGTCAGAAAGAAAAGTTTTCAATCGCTTGTAGAATGTAGCAGAGAGTGAATTAGGGAGCAGGTGCAGCTTAAGAGGGCGACTATTCCATACCTCTAGGCCAGTGGTTCTTAACCTTTTCAAGGGAGTCGAACCCCAAGAGAAATCCATGACCACTCACTGAACCCCTCAAGTTTGAAAAATAATTTTTTAATGGGAACAAAATGAAAAACAATTGTACCAAAATGTGATACAATAATAATACATTCAATACGTGAACTACTAACAGTTAATTAACCATACCAACACTACCAGTTGGCAATTGCATCTTAATGTGTCTTTTGTAGCAAATGATTTTTCACTCACACTCACTGACCCTGAGCATGTACAATATATTTATTTCAGAGTACCTCTGCCGAACCCCTGGCAGTGGCTCATCGAACCCCAGGGGTTCGGTCGAACACTGGTTAAGAAACACTGCTCTAGGCTAACTATAGATTACTACATGCCTGTGCTGCTTGGCTTCTGACACAACTAATCCAAAGCCTGTTTCAAGCTTAGTATGTTCATTCCAAGTGGAATACCAGTTTCTACTTGTACTGCACATTGTAGCCTATCGTCTGTGATAGTCTCACCCAATAGTCACCCATCAGCGATTGACCTCATTCCTTTATCTCATTTTAATTCATTCATTCATTCATTCATTCATTCATTCATTCATTCATTACTGCGCCATCCACGGTTATTTCGTAAAGTAATTGCATGCAAAACTCTTGAATATCAATTTTGATATCTCATGAATATTCATTGTATGCTTTCAATCGTTATCCACAAGACACACATAACACGTTGTGGATGTGGAGAAAACCGAGAGTACGAGTCGTGTCGCTTTTCAAACGCTGTCAAATCTTTTTCTAATAATTGGCAATCATTTTTAACGTAAGCAACGCATTTGTAGAAAATGAGGTTTTTACCCTTTAGTGTGTTTTGTGTCATGATGTTGCATTTGTGGCTTTGCCCGTTCACAAAAGTGGAGGAGAGTTTCAATATGCAAGCCATGCACGACATTTTATATCACAGAACGGACATCGCAAAGGTAAAGAGTTTTTCAAAGCCTATAATTCATTATAGTTATTCCACATGGGATAATAGCATTTTAGTAACATCAAACGTAGACATTTTTATGTTGCGCTGGCCTATAACCTGCTTTAACGATTTGATAGAGCATACATGGGCAGTACTGCTGGTTGTAATCAACTAGACTGCTCAGTGATCACACGAAATGTAATGCAGAAACTAAGATTGCAGAAAGTATTTTAATCAAGTGTTGGCCACCAGTAAACAGAATGCGTCACAAACGAAACTGTCATTTTAGATTAACATTTAAAAAAATTATTATTTAAAATATGATTGAATTGAAACATGAAATGAGTTGTGATCTCATCAATGCATTTATCTATTCATAGTTTCTTTTATTCAACTTTACTGACTTTTCTTTTGAATAACACTATTCCATTTTCTGAAGCACCAACTCTGAATGGCTTTGTAATGCTAAAGCAACTTGGATTAATCGTACAAGTAATTTTTAATACTAAAATTAGAAATTATCAGTTGCTATATCGGGCTATGTTAATTTGAAATTAATATGAATGGAATCATGTATGGTGTAATTTGTTATCTGCAAGTGGTGATTTCATATTCATAGAGACTTTAAAGTTTTGCATAAGATTATGCAGCTACTCTGACTCCAGTCAAGTACAGTTTGATCTATGTAATCACTAGACTTTGTCCTTATTAACACCATTCTGTACCTTATTAACACCATTCTGTTGCTTGTGTTTAGTATGATCACTTGGAGTTTCCTGGAGTTGTACCAAGAACATTCCTTGGACCACTTTTCATCAGCTTCATAGCAGCACCTGGAGCCTACATCGGAAAAGCACTCGGCTACAGCAAGTTTCTTACACAGTATATAGGTGGGTTTGGTGCCGAACTTTACCTTCCCTCTTAGCTGAAAATTCAGTGGACATATTTCTGAATATAGTGTGTTGAAAGATGTTTTTGATGACTTGATCAATTAATTCAGTGTGGGTGGTGTGCTTTAGACCAGTGGTTCTCAAACTTCTGCAGGCCGCGGACCGGCAATAATTTATTTGGGAAGCTCGCGTACCGCTAACTTTAGGCCTAATGGCAAGCACAAAATAAAGCAAACTATAGTATAAAAAACTAATTATAGGGTTATTTATAATTATGGATTTTTAAATTAATACAAGTTGTTTATACAGCCATTTGGCAAGTTAAAATAGGGCACTGGTACCCGAATATTTTTAAAGTTTGAGACAGAATTTTGAATAAATTTTTAACAACAATTCGAATAATTTCACAATTTAAAATGTATAATCTAATAATTATTATAATTTGTTTTTCTCTCTCAGACTTCTTCACAGACTGGCGATCAGGACTCCGTGGACCGGTGCCGGTCCGCAGACCACCACTTTGAGAATGACTGCTTTAGACTTTCTCTTTTGAATGGATCGGGTCTCTGTGTTTAGATTTTCAGCTGAATTTACACACACACATCTAATGAATTGAAGTCTGTGTTTTTTTGTTTCAGTGCGTGGCTGTCTCGGTATTGTTGTGCTCCTAAGTTTCCAGCACTTCCTGCGAGCCGTGAAGGTGAAACTGGGTAACGGCGTTGCAACGTGGACCTGTTTTCTCACGATGACGCAGTTTCATTTTCTGTTTTATGCGACGCGTCCATTGCCAAACACCTTTGCTTTGGCGCTCGGTAATTAGCGTTGATCTGTTAATTAATCTTTTACCCGTTTGCCCCGAGAATATCTGCTGAAAACGGGCTTAAAATTTAAAAATGAACTGGTAAAGGGTTAACATCTGTTGAGAAAAACTAGCATGGTTGATGTTGTAATCTTAAAAGATGTATGCTCACCCATAACTGATCAACTTGAGGCTGATATTCTGCCAGGCCTTGACATGACTTCATTGGCTCCCTGTACCACAGAGGATCACGTTCCGTATTTCTTCCATGGTTTGGCGCTGTCTCATGTATTTATGTCCTGTCTACTTGCGGAAGCTCTGTTGCTCCACCCTAAGCATCCAGACTATCTCCACTCTTTTAAGCAGGCTGATCTTCTTCTCTTCTCTCCCCTCAGTCTATTACGCAGCACTTCCCCCCCCCCAGTCTATTGTGCAGCACAGTGTCTCTTCTGTTGCTGGCACTGCAATCAGGAATGGGCTTCCTGTAGAACTGCGTCTGATGTCTAGCGCCATTGACACCATATTCTACTCTACTCTTAACACGTTGGCCGCGAGGGACGTGTTAACACACCCCAAATTGAGTCATTTAACACAGCAAATCAGCGGCCAACGTGTTAAGACTGTACTCTTTATCCGTGGTTGAGTCAGGAGCGTTTCTGAGTGGAAGGTATTGAAGTCCTGAGCGCTATGTAAAGCTATGAAAGGAATAACTGATGTTTTACTTGGTAATCAGACAAGACAATAGATTCTAGATGAAATTTTATGTTGCTGTGTATATAATATATATCTTCTGCTTTTGCGACTGTAGCGTTAACTGCCATCGGTGATTGGCTGCGTGGTAATCAAAGTCGTTTCATCTGGTTCTCTGCTTTTGCGATCATCGTCTTTCGTTCTGAACTCAGCGTTCTCATGGGTCTGCTGTTGCTCTACGAAATCGTTGTCTCTCGTCGACTCACTGTTCGTCGGACTCTCCTGGTGTCTGCTTTTGCGGGCATTGTTTGCATCGGTAAGTTGGATACTTCTACAGTTTAATTGTAATGATAAATAATGATAATCGAGCTTTCCTGGCGAAAAAATTTCTGACGACCTTTTTTTTCCTTGTTGAAATTTCTGACGACCCTTTTTTTAGTCATTAACCACAGCACAAAACGATCTGATTTAATGATTTTGGGTCTAAAATTGCGATTTTCTGCTGTTTTCTGCTCGTCATTTGATTTCTAACAGCTTTTTTTACTCTGCTCTTTGTGAGTAAGTATACGCTGCATACCCGCGTACACCCTCATTTTAAAAACTATGTACATGTTGCCAAATTTTTCTTGAGGTGAGTGCACGCTGTATATAGCCGCGTATACCCTCGTGTACAGTCCTGCAGCTCCTGCTGTATGGTAAGGCAACGAATTTGCTAATGGGCCACTATGTTGATCTGAAATTTTGTTCTGAAATGTTTTCAGGTGCGACATTGGTGGTTGATTCCTATTTCTGGCAACGTCTCTTGTGGCCTGAGGGGGAAGTTTTCTGGTTCAATACAGTCCAGAATAAGAGTGCACAGTGGGGAGTATCCTTTTCCGATTTGAACACTTAGATCAGTCATGGAGTGCATGCCATCTGAACATTTGTGTGGATAACCTTTCTGAGAGGACGCTGCATTCTGGAATAATCTGATGAATTATGATCAGCATTTTAAGTAGCACTTTAGAACAAAATTGCATGATAGTGACCACTTTATAAATGGTCAAATGCAGTATAAGTGGCTGTGCATATATTATATATACAAGGAGGGGTAGAAAAGTGCCGCGACAAAATGTATGTACGTAAGATAAATTCATAATTATGACGTCCGCATTAGCTGATTAAAATAACTGTATTTACCTGATGGCATTTGATTAATTATATTATAATTAAATTCTGTTGAGATCTAAACAGTAAACCATAACAGTTAAAACATTTTATGTAGCAAATAATATGATCTGTAAAAAATAATTAGTGGCCTATGGTAAAATAAATGTTTTATGGATGACCTTAACTAATTAACTTAAATGCAAGGGGTGGGGGTAGAGAAGCTTATTTGTACGTACGCAGGGGTGGGAGCAGGTTCCACAAAGTCTAGGAGACTTTACAACAGTGGGCAGAGGTGGAAAATATGATTTTTTGCATGCATAACATACGGATGAGCCTAATGAATATTTATACATGAATTCCTGATGGTTGACCTTAACAGCTGTTGACAGACCTCTCCTTTCCTCTGGTACTTCTACTCAGCCCTGCCTCGTGCCCTTGGTGCGTCTCTGCTTTTCATTCCGTTGGGAGCGTATCAGGATTCAAAAACGAGGCCGCTGTTGACCTCCACCCTCGTCTTCGTTCTGCTCTACTCCGTTTTGCCTCACAAGGAACTCCGGTTCATCGTCTACACGATTCCTGTGCTCAATGCCGTTGCTGCTACAGGATGCAACCGACTGTATGTAATAACTGCTATAACTGTATGTAACAACTGCTACTACTGTGTGTAGCAACTGCTGTTACTGTTTGTAACATCTGCCCTGCTACTATTGTATGTAACAACTGCTACTACTGTTTATAACAATTGATACTACTGTGATATCTGCTGCTACTGCTCATAACAACTGCTACTACTGTTTGTAGCAATTGCTACTACTGTTTGTAACGATTGCTACTATTGTTTGTAACAATTGCTACTTCTGTTTGTAACAATTGCTTCTACTGGCCTGATTACTGCTTAGCACGAAAAGACTGGACAGTTGTAACTCACACTGCTTGTAAGTCATACTTAGTGAATTTCAACCCCGAATTATCTCCTTTGGTACGACGTTGATTTATTTGGAATGCGAAACTACTTAGGTTTTTCTTTGAACTACATCAAGCTAATTAATTTTAACAAGTTTTAAAAATACTTCTGGATGATCTTGCTTCTCTTGATGCATTTTCTTGAACTTCTTCATGTACAGATGGCTGACAAGAAATAAAAGTTTGTGGCGAAAACTGCTGGCACTGGCAACTGTGCTGCACCTGGTGATCAACTGTGTAACTACAGTAGGGTTTCTTTACATATCTCGAATCAACTATCCTGGAGGAGAGGCATTGCGGCAGTTACATCAATTGGAGGCCAATAATCAGGGTTTGTGTTGCATTGGTGGTTTAGTGGTTTGGCCTTTGTGTGTTTAATTGCAATATTTACATGGAAACATACTATCCTAGATCTATGTAGAATATGTCGTGAAAAGGAATTACTTTGAAAATGAATTAAATTTTATGCTTTGGGAAATTTAATTAGCTTATACAATAATATACTTATTGTCTTATAAAATATGATTTGGGAAATGAACTTGCTTATAGCTATTGTCTTATAGGCTTTGGTAAAATGTGTTAACACATTGCCTTATATATTTCAGGAATTTTTTCAGGAATTTATTTGGTTTAACAGATATATATATCTAGCAATTTTGAATTGACATTATTTTCCCAGAAAGTAGGAAAATACATTAGAATATTTTTAATAAGTTGCATCTGATAATTTTGGGCCTGTTTTGGAATAGTTAGATGTAAATTGAAATTATTAGGCTACATTAGTACGCCACTGATGTTGTAGGTTCCTTTCAAATGTCAGTTTTCTTAAGTTTTTTCGGTATAACACTTAAGGCTAACATATTCTGTTTTGTTTTAAATTCTGTGCATTTGATTTCTTTTCTTCAGGTGTTAACGTTCATATTGACGTGATGACTGCACAGACGGGTGTAACGCGATTCACACAGATTCATGACCATTGGAGGTCATTTGCATTAACATATTTAATGAATATTCATATACATATTTAATGAATATTCATATACATATTTAATGAATATTCATATACATATTTAATGAATATTCATATACATATTTAATGAATATTCATTCAATTTCGTTTTGTGTTTCATCCTGCTACTAACTACATGTATTTGTATGCTCAATTGCACTTGTATTAATTCAAACTGACCAGTATGCAGTAAGATTAATTCATTAATTCATTTCTAAAATTTATGTAGCACCCTTCAAGAAGCCTACTCAGAGGTGCTTCCAACCCTGCCACAGCTATAGAGAAAAGCATTGAGCAGACAAGAGTAGTATGCAGACAAACACATTTTGTTCAACCAGTTGTAAGCTAGCAAATGACTGCAGCAGGCTTGAACTAGATGGACCAATAGTCATTTGGCTTTACGTTAGGAACATTGTAAAGTATCCAGCATTCAGTATCAGTATGCCTTCTAATGCTATCTTTTTTAGTTTATCATGTGAAAATTAAAATTGTATGCAAAGCGCCAAGGTGTATGCTCATGTCCTTTTCCTGGAATGGGTTAAAGCAGTGCTGTTTTTAAGAAATTTTTATAACTGCACAACTCCTTTCCTTTCCCATCCTTCATGGTAAATTACTTCCAATTGAAGGACAATGAGGTTTTTTGCTAGTTTAACTGTGCAGAAGTGCTTCTACAACTGCACAAATCCATTTGGAACTGCACATTTTGTGTACAACTGCACGTTAAAAAAGCCCTGAGTTAAAGATTTATTTTACAGTCTGTTTGTTTTATCGGTTTTTTTGTAGGTACAATAAAACTGAAGATTTGACGTCCGGAGGACAAGAAATGAACGAGTTCACGCATCTGTTGCTAGGTGTCGCCAGCGGCAGTGGAGAACGCGAACTGGAACCGTATCGTATAACACATACCGTCTTAACGACAGTTCACGGCTTCACTCGTCTAAAGCTGACGCCAAGGGCGTATCCATTTGTCGAGATCTTAACCGACCCAAAAATTTATCTTCTGAAGCGAAACCGTGATTGAAATCTCTTGCAGAACTTAACCCTTTAATGCCGGATGGTATAGGATTTCCCATGCCATTTACTACCATCTCGGCATTAAAGGGGCGATCTTGAGGAGTGCCTTGAAACTGTTTGGTGGATTCTAAGATGTGCTTCAAAAGCTCTTAATACAGTGGTCCATGGCCCAGTGTGGTTCCATAAGGGGGCTGCCCATATTTTACATACGATGGGTCATCAGATTCAGGCGAATCGTGTACAGGTGTGTACGGCTTGGGAAGGGGTCTCAGCAAATGTGCGTACCCTAATAAATTTCTAATTACGGCTTTCACTTTAGACTATTTATAACTCTGAATTATTGTATACTGTGTAGTCAGCCATAATGGCTCTTGATTATATTGAAATTTTGGGAAGATGATCCTTACAGTAAACCATAACAGCCAACAATTTTTAGCTAGCAAATATGATGTGTCAGAAAAATAATAGCAGCCTGAATATCCAGATCTATCCTACAAACTGATCAAAATATTATTTCACCTCTTGCTGTCAACACAAGTCTTTCACTCGAAACTGAAAGCACATTCTTTCAAGATTACGATTTCTTATTCCTTCTGTGGGTCGGTCACTGCTTTAATCTTGCTGTCAGCCTTTTTTAATAACCCTGTAACTCCACCCACCACTCAGCCAGAGCCAAGCCTGGATAAAGGAGGAGGGCATCGCTAATGGTCTTTGTTATCACACAGTGACGTTAAACTGTGGGGTGTAGTGGTGGCTTCGTTTCCTTGTAGCCGAAAGGTTCGAGGTTCGAATCCACCTCGCCGCGTAAGGACCTTGGGCAAATCTTTCGCTCGCAATTGCTCAGCGCTTCGGCATGAAACTCCGATGCAGTGTCCGCGCTGAAGTCGGGAGTGCCTCTGAGGAGAGAGAGAGAGCTTGAAGGGGCGCTATAACAAGTGTACATACAAACATACTGCAACCTTGTGGCATTTGACGACTGTTATAAATCCTGCGTAAACAGAAGCTAGGTTATCTCGAGATTACAATTATGAATTGTTGTCATGGTGACGGAGACAATCAATTTTAAAATGTGACGTCACGAGTTTATTGTCTTTAGGTGTGTGCCTGTGTTTCTTTATTTGAATAGGCTACGTCGAACGAAGTTCACGGAGCACAATATAGCCTACTGTTAGAAAATTACATTGACAACGTTTTCGATTCAATGAGTGGCCATGTGACGAGCAGGTCAATTTGCTAAAGTTATGAGGAGTCGATAAATATTTCGCGTAGCCTATAATTAATTATTAGGCTATGTCGAATCGCGCTCTCTGTCCACATTAATTAAAACTATGATTGAGCTTTCACCTTTGCTTTGGATCAGCAAGCTTTAGCGTTGTAGGGCACAGTGTTAGTAGTCTACCAATCAGGATCCAGATCTGTCAAAGATACCATCACAGATGTTATTATTAAGCATTGGAATGGAATCCAAATCCAATGGAAACTAATTCATTCTCTCTCGATCATCTCAACTTGAATTTAGGTAGCGCCGGTGAATAAGCTGGTCTCCCTGACGTGGCTGTTTTGTGGGCGCTGTGAAATTCTCGAAGATTTTACATTGGGCTACAGTATAGCCTACATTCTGTCTCGAGCATCTAAACGTACATGCTTACTGATACCAATATCACAAATATTCAATAGTTTAGTCTTTCGTTCTCGGCTTTTCAACGCGCTCTAAACAATGTTATTTTTCTTGGTCAAATGAAAAACTGACAAACGCCGAATAGGCATGGTATGCATTCTACAGTTTACTGTTCCCCGCGGGAGCTAGACAAGAAAATTTATTTACAAAGGACTACCGGCCTGTGATGATGATCAACAGGAGCGTTTGTTTGTAAAATACTCGTCTGCGAGTTTTCACCGTTTTGATCTCAATAATTTGACAGTTAAACGTCCGAACTGGCGATCACTGAACACCTCTCACCCCACCCTACCCTGTCTGACTGATATAATTTCACTTCACTGTCGTTAAGTTAGCCTAGTAGTATATTTCTTAAAGCACACACGCACGCACACACACACACACACACACACACACAATCTCTTTACGGTTGTTGGCTACTCGTCGCTGTCTAAATCTCCATTATGACGTCACGCGTGAATGACTCCCTATTATTACTTCGTTCTCTTATGAAGTCATAAAATTCTGTTGCATCTTGTGACGTCAGCAATTGTTTTGTACGACGTAGTACGTCTGTCTTTAAGAATTGTTTTATGAATAGCCTAACTCTTGACAAGACTTGTATAGGCGTCTATGCACTGAGTTTAAAATGTTCACCGATAGCCTTTTTATGACGTCGTTGAAGATTAACTCTACAATCGAATTTACAAATTATCTCTTATGACGTCAGTAAGTGTTTCCTCGTATGACGTCAGCAGCTTTATGACGTCGGCTGTGTTTATTCTGGTTGTTGTTATTGTGGATCGTGATCAATAATTGACTCCCAGGCGTATAGACTTGCAACTCGTAGCGATACAAGCGATTTATTATTTTTGCAATTACCGAACAGGTTTGGCTGTAAGGTCCTATCACTTTATTACCCGCTAGTATCCAGCGTGTCAGAGACACGATATAGAGTAGACATTTAAAAGAGCGCTGTATAAATAGTACGAATTTTGACCACAGTTTGAGTTAGGCTACCTAGTATATTATCTGTTGCGACGCTATTATAGAAGTCATCTCTTAACGCAGATATAGCCTATGAGCGGTTGGGCATAACAGTAGTATCGGAGACGGGTATTTATACATGTAGGCCTACAGTAGGTCTAAACGTTGGACAGCATCTAATAATGACGACACTAATCCTAACCCTAACCGACCTCACGATGCCGGACCTGATCCAAACCGATACTTACGACGCCTAACCACACTCACGACGCTTGACCTGACTTTAAGCGATACACTGGTTTCCGATAGGCCTAGGCTACCATAAGTCATAGATCGACTATTCAACAAAAATAAGAATAGAGAATTTCTTGAATAAGCATAAAATTTTACGAATGATGATATATGCCCTGGCAGTTTTAATATTCGTTAATATAATTATAGCCTACGTGAATATTTGCAAATCTTAATATTCGTAATAATTATTCGAATACTCGATCTATGACCAGGGCTGATTTAAAGGAATTTTTTGAACTGCACAACCGCTTCTTTCCTTTCCTATCATCCATGGTAAATTACATTCAATCGGAGGACAACGACCTTTTTTGCTAGTTTTAACTGTACAGCAGTGCTTCTACAACTGCACAGATACCGTACATTTAGAACTGCACATTTTGTGTAGGCTATAACTGCACGTTAAAAAAGCTCTGTCTATGACTCTAGTTATTATGCCATCGGTTGAGATAAGCGTCGCGGAGGTGAACAGCATCAGCCCCGAGCCTTCGTCGTCATCAAAGCAGAAGCAGAAGTCGGATGCAGAGCGACCTCCGAGCGACGACCAGAGCGACGGCATCGGACTCATCTCTCATCGTGCTGAGGTCTTTCGCGCGAAGATGTTGCGTAAGTTCCGATTGTTGGACGCTTTCGACGAGGCAGGAGCGGTGGACACGACATCTTCGTCGGAGTCTCCACATCTCCAGACGATGGACCTTATCGAGGATACACTGATGAGGACGACGCTGGTCGCAGAGCCGCAGGGAGTCGTCCAGCTGCAAGTCTACAGCAACAAGGTTGGACTCTATACTCGGTGGTGGTGGTGGTGATTCATGCTAATGACCTTGACCTAGTTGCCCTGACCTAGTCTCCTTGACCTAGCTGTCTTGTGGTCTAGTTGCCCTGACCTAGTTTCTTTGACCTAGTTGTCTTGGCCTGGTTGTCTTGGCTTAGTTGTCGTTACCTAGTTGTCTTGACCTAGTTTCTTTGACCTAGTTGTCTTGACCTAGTTATCTTGACTCCGTTTGCTTTACCTAGTTACCCTGGCCTAGTTGCCTTGGCCTAGTTGTCTTACCTGGTCACCTTAACCTGGTTGTTTTTGCCTATTTGTCTGGACCTAGTTACCTTCACCTAGTTCCATTGGCCCAATTCCCATGACCTAGAGTTGTCTTGACCTAGTTGTCTTGACCTAGTTGTCTTGACCTAGTTGTCTTTACATAGTTGCGTTGTTCCTCGTGTTCGCTTGCCCATTACTTACCCACTTATTTACATACTTAATCAATTACTTATTTACATGCATTCATACTTACTTATTTATTCATTTACTTACTTGCTTACTTATTTACTTATTTACACTTGTGTGGTTACATGTTTAACGACACTGTCATATCGAAGATGATTAGTGTCGCCACGCCATTTAGGTCCCCGTGGACGGACCGTGCTAGCCCGAGATTTTTAATCTCTAAATTAGCCACCTTCGGGAATCGAACCACGGCCCGCACGCTCTCTTTCACAGAGTAGCGTGCAGACCACGTTTACCTACTTGCTTATGTAGCCTATTGCATTGTGTTTTGTATTGTAAGGTGTTGTTCCATTGTCTTAAACATGTGATTGTAGTTCCTGAAGGCTGTGACGGCGGACAAGCGGCGTCTGAATCGCGTCCACAACAAGAACACAACAAATCCTCCGATCGACCTGTGGGCCAGCTGGGTCGTCCAGAGCAACTGGTTCCAGAACTTCATCCTGACGGTGCTCGTCGTCAACACGATCATCCTCGGTCTCCAGTCGGACCTCGGAGGAGCTGGAACCCCTTGGGCAATCCTCGTCGTCTTCGAGGTCATCGACATCCTGTCCCTCTTCATCTTCGTCACTGAGATCGTGCTCAATTGGATCGACGACTTCGTTGCGTTCTGGACGAAGAACTGGAACGTCTTTGATTTCATCGTCACTGCGTTCTGCCTCATCATCGAAATCATCCGGTTGATATAATTGTTTATTTTTTATTTTTTATTTTTCATTTATTTTTGTTTATTTTTTGTTTAATTGAAAAACTATTATTATTTTTATTCTGATCATCGAAATCATCTAGTTGTTATAATTATTGTTTATTTTTTTATATTTATTTTTGTTTAATTGAAAGACTATTATTATTTTTTTAGATTCTGATCATCGAAATCAACTGGTTGTTAAAATGGTTAATTTTTTGTGTTATTTTATTATTATTTTTTAAATTATAAAACTATTATTTTTTATTCTGTTCATCGAAATCATCCGGTCATCATTCATAAATAAAAAAAACAAAAAAACAATTTTATTTAAAAAATTATTGTTTTAAATTTTTATTATTTTTATTTTGATAATTTGAAAACAAATTGGCTCCTAGCTTTCTCAACTTTTAATTTTGCTAATTTAAAATTAATTAATTAATTTCTAAATTTCCTAAGTTTTAAATTTGCGAACTATTTTTTTAGATTATTTTTTTACCTTGTTAAGTTTTAATTAGGCCTATAGTCAAAATTTTCTATGAAGAATTTCGAATTTTTTGCCAAGTTTTCATTATTCTACTTCAGTTAATTAATTAATTATTTAAAGAAGTTTAATATCAATTATTTTTTTCTAACATTTCTAATCGTCAGATTCGTATCCATATCGACGGAATCTGATTCGTCCGATCTGGCGTTCACGGCTCAGAGCCTTCGCAGTTTCCGCATCCTCCGTTCGCTGAAGTTGATCGCGCGCTTCAAAGATGCTCGTGAGATGATCGTGTGCGTGACGAAAGCGATCAAAAGCATCATCTTCATCATTGCTCTCATGTGCATCGTTGGATATGTCTATGCTGTCGTCGCAGTCACCTTCTTCGACTACAAGAAGTATGTATGTGTGTATATGCATGTTTGTAATATGTTGTGTATACATATGTGAAGGGTGAGAATTGGCATGGGGTTGTGGGGTTCAGCCCCCAGGATGTATGTGTATGTATGTTGCATGCATGCATGCATCTACTACTGCTACTGCTGCAACTGCTGCTGCTGATGCTACTACTGCTACTACTGCTACTACTGCTACTAATGCTGCTGCTGCTACTATTACTACTGCTACTATTGCTACTAATGCTGCTGCTACTACTACTACTACTACTACTACTACTACTACTACTACTACTACTACTACTACTACTACTACTACTACTACTGCTGCTGCCGCTGCTGCAGCTGCTGCTGCTTCTACCACCACCACTCCTTCTACCACCATCACCACCACCACCACTACCTCCACCACCACCACCACCACCACCACCAGCACCACCAACACCAACACCACCACCACTACCACCACCACCACCAACACCAAAACCAACACCAACACCACCACCACCACCTTCACCACTACCACTACTGTATTATTATTGTTCCAGGATCAATCCGCAGGATCTGAACTTCCCCAAAGCCTTCATCAACCTCCACGAGGCTTGCAAAACCCTCTTCCAGCTCTTCACCAACGACCACTGGATCGCCATCGTCAGAGACCTTGATCTCGTCACCGGAAACCACTACGCAGGCGGTCTCTTCATCTCCACGTGGCTCGTCCTCAGCTGCTTCATCATCGGAAGCATCATGACGGGCGTCATCGTCAGCAGCTTCCAGGCGGGCCAGGACGAGATCCGCGCCGACGAGGAGAAGGAGTTGCTGCGAGCCAACCGCGAGGAGCGCGCCTCGGAGTTTGCCAACGCCCTAGACGAAGAGGCCGGCAAGAAGCTGAGCATTGTGCCGGATGGGACGGGGGAACAACCGCCCGTCCGCCGGGATTCCCCCACCACCGCCCCTACGGCTCATTTCGAGGGACCCGCCGCACGCACGGAAAAGCCGGGCGATATGAGCACTGAGGCGTGGACTGCATTAGTGGAGAAGAACTTGGTTGATCTGGCGCTGGAGGAGTCGAACTTTTGCTGGCCGCGCGACACCCTGCTGCGCTACTACGTGCTCATGGAGGCGCTCCAGGAGAATTTGGAGGAGAGGAAGCAGTTGCTTGACTTGGCCAACCATGCCCTCCTTCAGATGCTCGACGTCTAGGGAGTCACTCCTTCTTGTTCTTTCTTCCCTGCTGCCAGCGTGATTCCCCCTTGATGTCACGTAGGATACATGTTAGCCGTGAATTAATTCAGATGACGTTCCGTTTTGATTTGTAAGCACACAAAGCAACTGAAGCTCTGGTTATGTTTGCAAACGCCGGACTGTATTATCCTACTGATTTGTGCAATTGCAGAACGTAAATTCGTCTATGCAGTAACACTGTATTCATTTATTCATTTGTTCATTAAGTAATTAATTAATTAATTCATTCATTCGTTCATTAATTCATTCATTCATTCCGGAAAATTATGTAGCGAACCCTCAAGAAGCCTACTTAAAGGCGCTTCCAACGGCGCTGTAAAAAAACGGCGCGGGACAAAACGGCGCCGACATAACGGCGCCGACAAAACGGCGCCGACAGAACGGCGCAATTCAAAGCACCCCGACAAAACGGCGCTTGACATAACGGCGCAGTACAAAGACTACGATACCCGTTTAGTGATTGTTTGCTTATAAGCTTTCAAAGATTGCCGCCCATCGTTACAAGCTCAAGTCGAACATACAATGTAGACTAGATCAATTTGAATGCCAGTAAGACGCAATGAGAAAGAAGAACTTCTCACATAATATTATTATGCACACAACGTCCACAGAAGTTACAAACGGTGTTATCGCTTACCAGTTTGTTCTATTTCCTAGTTTCTTATATTTTTATACTACTTCTATTACTATAAAAACGTCTGTTAACCATATTATTTGATGAAGATGATCCGTTGATTCTAGTTTTGATGGACTAGTGCAGCCTACATATCTGAGTGTTTCTACCAATTAAACAAAGTGGGCTACTAAAAAAAATTCTCTTTGAAACGGCGCCGTTTTGTCGGCGCCGTTTTGCTACCGCGCCGTTTTGTGGTAGCGCCGTTTTGTCGGCGCCGTTATGTCGGCGCCGTTTTGTCCTGCGCCGTTTTGTCAGCGCACCGCTTCCAACCAGTGGGAGAATTGGGGAAAATAACTTGGGGGTTTGACTAAGATCCACTCGGAATTGGGGTGTGAAAACAAACTTTACTATGGGCCCTAAGAAAGACTGGGAGGTTGAAACCCCACTCCCGGCAATTCTCACCCTGCTTCCAACCCAGCCACAGCCACAGAGAAAGGTCTTGAGCAACTGGCAGAAAGCAATCCAATTATTCCGAGGTATTGAGCGCAACGCAGGAAGGAGCCAACTCCAAGCGGAGGAGCACACGGTAACAACAGAGAAGGCTCAACGCTGTCCAGACTAATTAAGTTAATAATTTTCGTCTATTCAACAATCCGGTTGACAAACCGCAACCGGTTACAGTATAATAGACCTACAGTTACCATAATAATTATTAACATCAATTTTTTTAACTACTAACAGTACAGACAGGCTGAGACAGCCTGCAATGCAAGGGCGCTAATAGCAGCCCACAATGCACGTTTATCCTACGGGGGCTTCGAGAACCGAACTCGGCTCCGCTCATAGGCGTAGGAGACGGGGGTCCAGAGGGGCAAATGCCTCCCAAAATTCGGGAAAGTCTGGTTTTCGGGCAAGCAGACCACGAAAAATATAAAAAATGTATCTACATTTTTCGGAAGATTTCGACCGGACGACTAAACAAATTCGTCAGAATTCTCGTGAAAAAGGAAGTAACGGGAATTTTCGGACAATTTCGACCGGAGGATTAAAAAAGGACATCAGATTTTTCGGAAAAAAGTTAAACTTTGGCCCCCCGGGCCCGCCCCACTCTTGAAATGTCTCCTATGCCTATGCTCGTATCACTGTGGAAACTGGTAGGCTATAGATAAGAGAGCTAGGCTATATCTTAATTCTGACTAAGACTTATATCAAATGGAAAAATCTCTGCGGAAATGTGATGCCTAACGTCTCCCTCACAATCTCACTTGATATGACGACGATTGCAAGAGGTAGAATTTTTTGCAAGAAAAAACCAATGGACTAACCATCAAGGTTTTCTCGAAAAAATGACGAAATTTTGACTTTCCAGGAATCGCTTAAAAATGGAGTAGGCTTTTAGGTAAGTCACCTATGACTGAGGATGAATTTCTTCCTTATCTTTGCTGATTTCTGTAAAAATGCGAGTGTAGAACTCACCTTAATAAGATACGTATCACTGTGGGAACTGGTATAGATAAGAAAGCTATATCTTCATGCTGTCTATATCAAATGACAAAATCTCTGCGAAAATGTGATGCCTAACGTCTCCCTCACAATCTCACTTGATATGACGACGATTGCAAGAGGTAGAATTTTTGCAAGAAAAAACCAATGGACTAACCATCTAGGTTTTCTCGAAAAAATGACGAAATTTTGACTGTCCAGGAATCGTTTAAAAATGGAATATTAGGTAAGTCAGGTATAGATATTGACGACTGAGGATGAATTTCTGCCTTATCTTTGCTGATTTCTGTAAAAATTTGAGTGTAGAACTCATCTTAATAAGACTGGTATAAATAAGAGAGCTATATCTTCATTCTGTCTATATCAAATGGCGAAATTTCTGCGAAAATGTGATGCCTAACGTCGCCTCACAATCTCACTTGATATGACGACAATTGCAAGAAGCAGAATTTTTGCAAGAAAAAACCAATGGACTAACCATCAAGGTTTTCTCGAAAAAATTTTGACTGTCCAGGATTCGTTTAAAAATGGAATATTAGATAAGTCAGCTATAGATATTGACGACTGAGGATGAATTTCTTCCTTATCTTTGCTGATTTCTGTAAAAATTTGAGTGTAGAACTCATCTTAATAAGACACGTAACACTGTGGGAACTGGTGTAGATAAGAGAGCTATATCTTCATTCTGTCTATATCAAATGGCAAAATTTCGGCGAAAATGTGATGCCTAATGTCTCCCTCACAATCTCACTTGATATGACGACGAATGCAAGAGGTCGAACTTTTTGCAAGAAAAAACCAATGGACTAACCATCAAGGTTTTCTCGAAAAAATGACGAAATTTCGACTTTCCAGGAATCGTTTAAAAATGGAATAATAGGTAAGTCAGCTATAGATATTGACGACTGAGGATGAATTTCTTCCTTATCTTTGCTGATTTCTGTAAAAATTCGAGTGTAGAACTCACCTTAATAAGACACGTATCACTGTGGGAACTGGTATAGATAAGAGAGCTATATCTTCATTCTGTCTAAATCAACTGACAAAATGTCTGCGGAAATGTGATGCCTAACGTCTCCCTCACAATCTCACTTGATATGACGACGATTGCAAGAGGTAGAATTTTTGCAAGAAAAAACCAATGGACTAACCATCAAGGTTTCCTCGAAAAAATGACGAAATTTTAACTGTCCAGGAATCGTTTAAAAATGGAATTTTAGGTAAGTCAGGTATAGATATTGATGACTGAGGATGAATTTCTGCCTTATCTTTGCTGATTTCTGTAAAAATTCGAATGTAGAACTCACCTTAATAAGACACGTATCACTGTGGGAACTGGTATACATGTAGAAAAGAGAGCTATATCTTCATTCTGTATATACCAAATGGCGAAATTTCTGCGAAAATGTGATGCCTAACGTCTCCCTCACAATCTCACTTGATATGACGACGATTGCAAGAGGTAGAATTTTTTGCAAGAAAAAACCATGGACTAACCATCAAGGTTTTCTCGAAAAAATGACGAAATTTTGACTGTCCAGGAATCGCTTAAAAATGGAGTAGGCTATTAGGTAAGTCACCTATGACTGAGGATGAATTTCTTCCTTATCTTTGCTGATTTCTGTAAAAATGCGAGTGTAGAACTCACCTTAATAAGATACGTATCACTGTGGGAACTGGTATAGATAAGAGAGCTATATCTTCATGCTGTCTATATCAAATGACAAAATCTCTGCGAAAATGTGATGCCTAACGTCTCCCTCACAATCTCACTTGATATGACGACGATTGCAAGAGGTAGAATTTTTGCAAGAAAAAACCAATGGACAAACCATCAAGGTTTTCTCGAAAAAATGACGAAAATTTGACTTTCCAGGAATCGTTTAAAAATGGAGTAGGCTATTAGGTAAGTCACCTATGACTGAGGATGAATTTCTCCCTTATCGTTGCTGATTTCTGTAAAAATTCGAGTGTAGAACTCACCTTAATAAGATACGTATCACTGTGGGAACTGGTATAGATAAGAGAGCTATATCTTCATGCTGTCTATATCAAATGACAAAATCTCTGCGAAAATGTGATGCCTAACGTCTCCCTCGCAATCTCACTTGATATGACGACGATTGCAAGAGGTAGAATTTTTGCAAGAAAAAACCAATGGTTTTCTCGAAAAAATCACGAAATTTTGACTGTCCAAGAATCGTTTAAAAATGGAATATTAGGTAAGTCAGGTATAGATATTGACGACTGAGGATGAATTTCTCCCTTATCTTTGCTGATTTCTGTAAAAATTTGAGTGTCGAAATCATCTTAATAAGACACGTAACACTGTGGGAACTGGTATAGATAAGAGAGCTATATCTTCATTCTGTCTTTATCAAATGGCGAAATTTCTGCGAAAATGTGATGCCTAACGTCTCCCTCACAATCTCACTTGATATGACGACGATTGCAAGAGGTAGAATTTTTGCAAGAAAAAACCAATGGACTAACCATCAAGGTTGTCTGGAAAAAATGACGAAATTTCGACTTTCCAGGAATCGTTTAAAAATGGAATAATAGGTAAGTCAGCTATAGATATTGACGACTGAGGATGAATTTCTTCCTTATCTTTGCTGATTTCTGTAAAACTTCGAGTGTAGAACTCACCTTAATAAGACACGTATCACTGTGGGAACTGGTATAGATAAGAGAGCTATATCTTCATTCTGTCTATATCAACTGACAAAATGTCTGCGGAAATGTGATGCCTAACGTCTCCCTCACAATCTCACTTGATATGACGACGATTGCAAGAGGTAGATTTTTTTGCAAGAAAAAACCAATGGACTAACCATCAAGGTTTCTTCGAAAAAATGAAGAAATTTTGACTGTCCAGGAATAGTTTAAAAATGGAATATTAGATAAGTCAGGTATAGATATTGACGACTGAGGATGAATTTCTCCCTTATCTTTGCTGATTTCTGTAAAAATTCGAATGTAGAACTCACCTTAATAAGACACGTAACACTTTGGGAACTGGTATAGATAAGAGAGCTATATCTTGATTCTGTCTATATCAAATGGTGAAATTTCGGCGAAGATGTGATGCCTAACGTCTCTCTCACAATCTCACTTGATATGACGACGATTGCAAGAGGTAGAATTTTTTGCAAGAAAAAACCAGTGGACTAACCATCAAGGTTTTCTCGAAAAAATGACGAAATTTTGACTGTCCAGGAATCGTTTAAAAATGGAGTAGGCTATTAGGTAAGTCACCTATGACTGAGGATGAATTTCTTCCTTATCTTTGCTGATTTCTGTAAAAATTCGAGTGTAGAACTCACCTTACTAAGACACGTATCACTGTGGGAACTGGTATAGATAAGAGAGCTATATCTTCATTCTGTCTATATCAACTGACAAAATGTCTTCGGAAATGTGATGCCTAACGTCTCCCTCACAATCTCACTTGATATGAAGACGATTGCAAGAGGTCGCTATTTTTGCAAGAAAAAACCAATGGACTAACCATCAAGGTTTTCTCGAAAAAATGACGAAATTTCGACTGTCCAGGAATCGTTTAAAAATGGAATATTAGGTAAGTCAGCTATAGATATTGACGACTGAGGATGAATTTCTTCCTTATCTTTGCTGATTTCTGTAAAAATTCGAGTGTAGAACTCACCTTAATAAGACACGTATCACTGTGGGAACTGGTATAGATAAGAGAGCTATATCTTCATTCTGTCTAAATCAACTGACAAAATGTCTGCGGAAATGTGATGCCTAACGTCTCCCTCACAATCTCACTTGATATGACGACGATTGCAAGAGGTAGAATTTTTTGCAAGAAAAAACCAATGGACTACATCAATTTTTTCTCGAAAAAATGACGAAATTTTAACTGTCCAGGAATCGTTTAAAAATGGAATTTTAGGTAAGTCAGGTATAGATATTGATGACTGAGGATGAATTTCTCCCTTATCTTTGCTGATTTCTGTAAAAATTCGAATGTAGAACTCACCTTAATAAGACACGTAACACTTTGAGAACTGGTATAGATAAGAGAGCTATATCTTCATTCTGTCTATTTCAAATAGCAAAAGTTCGGCGAAAATGTGATGCCTAACGTCTCCCTCACAATCTCAATTGATATGACGACGATTGCAAGAGGTAGAATTTTTTGCAAGAAAAAACCAATGGACTAACCATCAAGGTTTTCTCGAAAAATGACGAAATTTTGACTTTCCAGGAATCGTTTAAAAATGGAGTAGGCTATTAGTTAAGTCACCTATGACTGAGGATGAATTTCTCCCTTATCTTTGCTGATTTCTGTAAAAATTCGAGTGTAGAACTCACCTTAATAAGATACGTATCACTGTGGGAACTGGTATAGATAAGAGAGCTATATCTTCATGCTGTCTATATCAAATGACAAAATCTCTGCGAAAATGTGATGCCTAACGTCTCCCTCACAATCTCACTTGATATGACGACGATTGCAAGAGGTAGAATTTTTGCAAGAAAAAACCAATGGTTTTCTCGAAAAAATCACGAAATTTTGACTGTCCAAGAATCGTTTAAAAATGGAATATTAGGTAAGTCAGGTATAGATATTGACGACTGAGGATGAATTTCTCCCTTATCTTTGCTGATTTCTGTAAAAATTTGAGTGTAGAAATCATCTTAATAAGACACGTAACACTGTGGGAACTGGTATAGATAAGAGAGCTATATCTTCATTCTGTCTTTATCAAATGGCGAAATTTCTGCGAAAATGTGATGCCTAACGTCTCCCTCACAATCTCACTTGATATGACGACGATTGCAAGAGGTAGAATTTTTGCAAGAAAAAACCAATGGACTAACCATCAAGGTTGTCTGGAAAAAATGACGAAATTTCGACTTTCCAGGAATCGTTTAAAAATGGAATATTAGGTAAGTCAGCTATAGATATTGACGACTGAGGATGAATTTCTTCCTTATCTTTGCTGATTTCTGTAAAACTTCGAGTGTAGAACTCACCTTAATAAGACACGTATCACTGTGGGAACTGGTATAGATAAGAGAGCTATATCTTCATTCTGTCTATATCAACTGACAAAATGTCTGCGGAAATGTGATGCCTAACGTCTCCCTCACAATCTCACTTGATATGACGACGATTGCAAGAGGTAGATTTTTTTGCAAGAAAAAACCAATGGACTAACCATCAAGGTTTCTTCGAAAAAATGAAGAAATTTTGACTGTCCAGGAATGGTTTAAAAATGGAATATTAGATAAGTCAGGTATAGATATTGACGACTGAGGATGAATTTCTCCCTTATCTTTGCTGATTTCTGTAAAAATTCGAATGTAGAACTCACCTTAATAAGACACGTAACACTTTGGGAACTGGTATAGATAAGAGAGCTATATCTTCATTCTGTCTATATCAAATGGTGAAATTTCGGCGAAGATGTGATGCCTAACGTCTCTCTCACAATCTCACTTGATATGACGACGATTGCAAGAGGTAGAATTTTTTGCAAGAAAAAACCAATGGACTAACCATCAAGGTTTTCTCGAAAAAATGACGAAAGTTTGACTGTCCAGGAATCGTTTAAAAATGGAGTAGGCTATTAGGTAAGTCACCTATGACTGAGGATGAATTTCTTCCTTATCTTTGCTGATTTCTGTAAAAATTCGAGTGTAGAACTCACCTTACTAAGACACGTATCACTGTGGGAACTGGTATAGATAAGAGAGCTATATCTTCATTCTGTCTATATCAACTGACAAAATGTCTTCGGAAATGTGATGCCTAACGTCTCCCTCACAATCTCACTTGATATGACGACGATTGCAAGAGGTCGATATTTTTGCAAGAAAAAACCAATGGTTTTCTCGAAAAAATGACGAAATTTCGACTGTCCAGGAATCGTTTAAAAATGGAATATTAGGTAAGTCAGCTATAGATATTGACGACTGAGGATGAATTTCTTCCTTATCTTTGCTGATTTCTGTAAAAATTCGAGTGTAGAACTCACCTTAATAAGACACGTATCACTGTGGGAACTGGTATAGATAAGAGAGCTATATCTTCATTCTGTCTAAATCAACTGACAAAATGTCTGCGGAAATGTGATGCCTAACGTCTCCCTCACAATCTCACTTGATATGACGACGATTGCAAGAAGTAGAATTTTTTGCAAGAAAAAACCAATGGACTACATCAATTTTTTCTCGAAAAAATGACGACATTTTAACTGTCCAGGAATCGTTTAAAAATGGAATTTTAGGTAAGTCAGGTATAGATATTGATGACTGAGGATGAATTTCTGCCTTATCTTTGCTGATTTCTGTAAAAATTCGAACGTAGAACTCACCTTAATAAGACACGTAACACTTTGAGAACTGGTATAGATAAGAGAGCTATATCTTCATTCTGTCTATTTCAAATGGCAAAAGTTCGGCGAAAATGTGATGCCTAACGTCTCCCTCACAATCTCAATTGATATGACGACGATTGCAAGAGGTAGAATTTTTTGCAAGAAAAAACCAATGGACTAACCATCAAGGTTTTCTCGAAAAAATGACGAAATTTTGACTTTCCAGGAATCGTTTAAAAATGGAGTAGGCTATTAGGTAAGTCACCTATGACTGAGGATGAATTTCTCCCTTATCTTTGTTGATTTCTGTAAAAATTCGAGTGTAGAACTCACCTTAATAAGATACGTATCACTGTGGGAACTGGTATAGATAAGAGAGCTATATCTTCATGCTGTCTTTATCAAATGACAAAATCTCTGCGAAAATGTGATGCCTAACGTCTCCCTCACAATCTCACTTGATATGACGACGATTGCAAGAGGTAGAATTTTTGCAAGAAAAAACCAATGGTTTTCTCGAAAAAATCACGAAATTTTGACTGTCCAAGAATCGTTTAAAAATGGAATATTAGGTAAGTCAGATATAGATATTGACGACTGAGGATGAATTTCTCCCTTATCTTTGCTGATTTCTGTAAACATTTGAGTGTAGAAATCATCTTAATAAGACACGTAACACGGTGGGAACTGGTATAGATAAGAGAGCTATATCTTCATTCTGTCTTTATCAAATGGCGAAATTTCTGCGAAAATGTGATGCCTAACGTCTCCCTCACAATCTCACTTGATATGACGACGATTGCAAGAGGTAGAATTTTTGCAAGAAAAAACCAATGGACTAACCATCAAGGTTGTCTGGAAAAAATTACGAAATTTCGACTTTCCAGGAATCGTTTAAAAATGGAATATTAGGTAAGTCAGCTATAGATATTGACGACTGAGGATGAATTTCTTCCTTATCTTTGCTGATTTCTGTAAAACTTCGAGTGTAGAACTCACCTTAATAAGACACGTATCACTGTGGGAACTGGTATAGATAAGAGAGCTATATCTTCATTCTGTCTATATCAACTGACAAAATGTCTGCGGAAATGTGATGCCTAACGTCTCCTTCACAATCTCACTTTATATGACGACGATTGCAAGAGGTAGATTTTTTTGCAAGAAAAAACCAATGGACTAACCATCAAGGTTTCTTCGAAAAAATGACGAAATTTTGACTGTCCAGGAATCGTTTAAAAATGGAATATTAGATAAGTCAGGTATAGATATTGACGACTGAGGATGAATTTCTCCCTTATCTTTGCTGATTTCTGAAAAAATTTGAGTGTAGAACTCATCTTAATAAGACACGTAACACTGTGGGAACTGGTGTAGATAAGAGATCCATATCTTCATTCTGTCTATATCAAATGGCAAAATTTCTGCGAAAATGTGATGCCTAACGTCTCCCTCACAATCTCACTTGATATGACGACGATTGCAAGAGGTAGAATTTTTGCAAGAAAAACCAATGAAAAACCAATCAAGGTTTTTTCGAAAAAATGACGAAATTTCGACTTTCCAGGAATCGTTTAAAAATGGAATAATAGGTAAGTCAGCTATAGATATTGACGACTGAGGATGATTTTCTTCCTTATCTTTGCTGATTTCTGTAAAAATTCGAGTGTAGAACTCACCTTAATAAGACACGTATCACTGTGGGAACTGGTATAGATAAGAGAGCTATATCTTCATTCTGTCTATATCAACTGACAAAATGTCTGCGGAATTGTGATGCTTAACGTCTCCCTCACAATCTCACTTGATATGACGACGATTGCAAGAGGTAAAATTTTTGCAAGAAAAAACCAATGGACTAACCATCAAGGTTTTCTCGAAAAAATGAAGAAATTTTGACTGTCCAGGAATCGATTAAAAATGGAATTTTAGGTAAGTCAGGTATAGATATTGACGACTGAGGATGAATTTCTCCCTTAGATTTGCTGATTTCTGTAAAACAACGAGTGTAGAACTCATCTTAATAAGACACGTAACACTGTGGGAACTGGTATAGATAAGAGAGCTATATCTTCATTCTGTCTATATCAAATGGCGAAATTTCGGCGAAAATGTGATGCCTAACGTCTCCCTCAAATCTCACTTGATATGACGACGATTGCAAGAGGTAGAATTTTTTGCAAGAAAAAACCAATGGACTAACCATCAAGGTTTTCTCGAAAAAATGACGAAATTTTGACTTTCCAGGAATCGTTTAAAAATGGAGTAGGCTATTAGGTAAGTCACCTATGACTATGAATGAATTTCTTCCTTATCTTTGCTGATTTCTGTAAAAATTCGAGTGTAGAACTCACCTTAATAAGATACGTATCACTGTGGGAACTGGTATAGATAAGAGAGCTATATCTTCATGCTGTCTATATCAAATGACAAAATCTCTGCGAAAATGTGATGCCTAACGTCTCCCTCACAATCTCACTTGATATGACGACGATTGCAAGAGGTAGAATTTTTGCAAGAAAAAACCAATGATTTTCTCGAAAAAATGACGAAATTTTGACTGTCCAAGAATCGTTTAAAAATGGAATATTAGGTAAGTCAGGTATAGATATTGACAACTGAGGATGAATTTCTGTTTTATCTTTGCTGATTTCTGTAAAACAACGAGTGTAGAACTCACCTTAATAAGACACGTAACACTGTGGGAACTGGTATAGATAAGAGAGCTATATCTTCATTCTGTCTTTATCAAATGGCGAAATTTCTGCGAAAATGTGATGCCTAACGTCTCCCTCACAATCTCACTTGATATGACGACGATTGCAAGAGGTAGAATTTTTTGCAAGAAAAAACCAATGGACTAACCATCAAGGTTTTCTCGAAAAATTGACGAAATTTTGACTGTCCAGGAATCGTTTAAAAATGGAGTAGGCTATTAGGTAAGTCACCTATGACTGAGGATGAATTTCTTCCTTATCTTTGCTGATTTCTGTAAAAATTCGAGTGTAGAACTCACCTTAATAAGACACGTATCACTGTGGGAACTGGTATAGATAAGAGAGCTATATCTTCATTCTGTCTATATCAACTGACAAAATGTCTGCGGAATTGTGATGCTTAACGTCTCCCTCACAATCTCACTTGATATGACGACGATTGCAAGAGGTAGAATTTTTGCAAAAAAAAACCAATGGACTAACCATCAAGGTTTTCTCGAAAAAATGACGAAATTTTGACTGTCCAGGAATCGTTTAAAAATGGAATATTAGATAAGTCAGGTATAGATATTGACGACTGAGGATGAATTTCTCCCTTAGATTTGCTGATTTCTGTAAAACAACGAGTGTAGAACTCATCTTAATAAGACACGTAACACTGTGGGAACTGGTATAGATAAGAGAGCTATATCTTCATTCTGTCTATATCAAATGGCGAAATTTCGGCGAAAATGTGATGCCTAACGTCTCCCTCAAATCTCACTTGATATGACGACGATTGCAAGAGGTAGAATTTTTTGCAAGAAAAAACCAATGGACTAACCATCAAGGTTTTCTCGAAAAAATGACGAAATTTTGACTTTCCAGGAATCGTTTAAAAATGGAGTAGGCTATTAGGTAAGTCACCTATGACTGAGAATGAATTTCTTCTTTATCTTTGCTGATTTCTGTAAAAATTCGAGTGTAGAACTCACCTTAATAAGATACGTATCACTGTGGGAACTGGTATAGATAAGAGAGCTATATCTTCATGCTGTCTATATCAAATGACAAAATCTCTGCGAAAATGTGATGCCTAACGTCTCCCTCACAATCTCACTTGATATGACGACGATTGCAAGAGGTAGAATTTTTGCAAGAAAAAACCAATGATTTTCTCGAAAAAATGACGAAATTTTGACTGTCCAAGAATCGTTTAAAAATGGAATATTAGGTAAGTCAGGTATAGATATTGACAACTGAGGATGAATTTCTGTTTTATCTTTGCTGATTTCTGTAAAACAACGAGTGTAGAACTCACCTTAATAAGACACGTAACACTGTGGGAACTGGTATAGATAAGAGAGCTATATCTTCATTCTGTCTTTATCAATTGGCGAAATTTCTGCGAAAATGTGATGCCTAACGTCTCCCTCACAATCTCACTTGATATGACGACGATTGCAAGAGGTAGAATTTTTTGCAAGAAAAAACCAATGGACTAACCATCAAGGTTTTCTCGAAAAATTGACGAAATTTTGACTGTCCAGGAATCGTTTAAAAATGGAGTAGGCTATTAGGTAAGTCACCTATGACTGAGGATGAATTTCTTCCTTATCTTTGCTGATTTCTGTAAAAATTCGAGTGTAGAACTCACCTTAATAAGACACGTATCACTGTGGGAACTGGTATAGATAAGAGAGCTATATCTTCATTCTGTCTATATCAACTGACAAAATGTCTGCGGAATTGTGATGCTTAACGTCTCCCTCACAATCTCACTTGATATGACGACGATTGCAAGAGGTAGAATTTTTGCAAAAAAAAACCAATGGACTAACCATCAAGGTTTTCTCGAAAAAATGACGAAATTTTGACTGTCCAGGAATCGTTTAAAAATGGAATATTAGATAAGTCAGGTATAGATATTGACGACTGAGGATGAATTTCTCCCTTATCTTTGCTGATTTCTGTAAAAATTCGAGTGTAGAACTCACCTTAATAAGACACGTATCACTGTGGGAACTGGTATAGATAAGAGAGCTATATCTTCATTCTGTCTATATCAACTGACAAAATGTCTGCGGAATTGTGATGCTTAACGTCTCCCTCACAATCTCACTTGATATGACGACGATTGCAAGAGGTAGAATTTTTGCAAGAAAAAACCAATGGACTAACCATCAAGGTTTTCTCGAAAAAATGACGAAATTTTGACTGTCCAGGAATCGTTTAAAAATGGAATATTAGATAAGTCAGGTATTGATATTGACGACTGAGGATGAATTTCTTCCTTATCTTTGCTGATTTCTGTAAAAATTTGAGTGTAGAACTCATCTTAATAAGACACGTATCACTGTGGGAACTGGTGTAGATAAGAGAGCTATATCTTCATTCTGTCTATATCAAATGGCGAAGTCTCTGCGAAAATGTGATGCCTAACGTCTCCCTCACAATCTCACTTGATATGACGACGATTGCAAGAGGTAGAATTTTTGCAAGAAAAAACCAATGGACTAACTAACCATCAAGGTTTTCTCGAAAAAATGACGAAATTTTGACTGTCCAGGAATCGTTTAAAAATGGAATATTAGATAAGTCAGGTATAGATATTGACGACTGAGGATGAATTTCTCCCTTATCTTTGCTGATTTCTGTAAAAATTTGAGTGTAGAACTCACCTTAATAAGACACGTATCACTGTGGGAACTGGTATAGATAAGAGAACTATATCTTCATTCTGTCTATATCAAAATAATGACAAAATCTCTGCGGAAATGTGATGCCTAACGTCTACCTCACAAGCTCACTTGATATGACGACGATTGCAAGAGGTAGAATTTTTTGCAAGAAAAAAACCAATGGTTTTCTCGAAAAAATGACGACATTTTGACTTTCCAGGAATCGTTTAAAAATGGAATAAGCTTATTAGGTAAGTCAGGTATAGATATTGACGACTGAGGATGAATTTCTGTTTTATCTTTGCTGATTTCTGTAAAACAACGAGTGTAGAACTCACCTTAATAAGACACGTAACACTGTGGGAACTGGTATAGATAAGAGAGCTATATCTTCATTCTGTCTATGTCAAATGGCGAAATTTCTGCGAAAATGTGATGCCTAACGTCTCCCTCACAATCTCACTTGATATGACGACGATTGCAAGAGGTCGAATTTTTGGCAAGAAAAAACCAATGGACTGTCCATCAAGGTTTTCTCGAAAAATGACGAAATTTCGACTTTCCAGGAATCGTTTAAAAATGGAATATTAGGTAAGTCAGCTATAGATATTGATGACTGAGGATGAATTTCTTCCTTATCTTTGCTGATTTCTGTAAAAATTTGAGTGTAGAACTCACCTTAATAAGACACGTACCACTGTGAGAGTTGGTAGGCCTATAGAAAAGAGAGCTATATCTTCATTCTGACTATATCAAATGACAAAATCTCTGCGGAAATGTGATGCCTAACGTCTCCCTCACAATCTCACTTGATATGACGACGATTGCAAGAGGTCGAATTTTTTGCAAGAAAAAACCAATGGACTACTAACCATCAAGGTTTTCTGGAAAAAATGACGAAATTTCGACTGTCCAGGAATCGTTTAGTCCCAGGGCTTAAGTGTGGCTGGACGGTCATGGACGGCGTCCTGGCACTAATTTTCAAATCTCTATGCCGTTCTGCTACTTATTTGGCCAGCACACCTGAAAATGTAAGGGGCTTCCTGGCACTTCTTTTGAAAAGGTAAGAGGCGTCCAGGCATTTCTTTTTAAAAGGTAAGAGTCGCCCAGGCACTTCTTTTGAAAAGGTAAGAGGCGTCCAGGCACTTCTTTTTTAAAACAGTTTTAGCACTGATAGGGCCAACCCGTATCGATCCCACATCCATATGGGATCAAAAGTTCCCACATGGATCTTATCCATTCACGACGGACTAGCTAGAAGGATTAAGCAGCAGCTCTAGCCTAGCATGTGATGCGGTTCATGACTGTTCAATGTTCATCCTGTGCCTAAGTTTAGATCAACAACACGCACCAACCGCGTCCCACGAACGTTTTTCATTGTTAGCCATTAACGAAAAAGTTACTAAATAAATAATTACAACAGCAATAACAATGATGATGATGATGATGATGATGATGATGATGATGATGATGATGATGATGATGATGATGATGATAATGATGACAAAACATTTAAACGATGATGGCGATGACAATAATTATAGCAATACGTTCACACTCTCTTTGTCTTAGATGTGTCCAGTGGCGGCGCCAGACACTTTTTGTAGCCAGGGCATATCCAGGGCAGTCACACAAGTAACCAGGGCAGAGGTCGAGTCGCGTGCTTGGTAGTACGGGCTTACATAAGCTTATAATTTTGGCGCTACCGTCAGGGCCGGATTAAGGCATGTTCAACATGTTCGGCCGAACAGGGGCCCCACACTTTAAGGGCCCACATTTTATGGGCCTCACACATGAAATTCATTTTAAAAGAAACAATTGGTATATTCTGCCGAAATTTCGACCAAACGACTGAAAAAATGTCATAAAAATGTTTGGCCGAAGATCCCCACAACAAATTTTCGGGAAAAGGGCTCCCACATTTTTAATCCGGCCCTGGCTACCGTGCTCGCTATAAAGTGATGCCAAAGCTGTGTTTTTCTACTAGATCTGAAATGTTTGGCTTTCGTCTGGGTTTCTTTTTTTGGCGAGGGCAAATTTCGGGTTTATTTTAGTTACTGGACCATTGTATTTACAACGCATGAATATTCTGCATGTGCACTGAGCATTGCAATATAGGGCCTACATTGTATTTATAGTGAAATTCGATGTGAAATGGTTCTGCATCTTCTGCTACATGCCTTTTGTTCCACTAATTTTAATTTGAAACTTCACAATCAAGATCTTACGCTGTCAATTCACGAATAATTTAGGCCTGCATGGTGACGCAGAGAAATAGCTCTTCGCAGAATTAAACCGTTTCGACATTTCAATATAGGCTAGGCAAATCCCTGCCAGAATTTTTTCCATGCCAGAATTTTTCCCTGCCAGAACTTTTACGCTGCCAGAACTTTTGCCATGCCAGAATTTTGCCCTGCCAGAATTTTTGCCTTCCAGAACATTTGTCTGCCAGCATTTTGCCCTATTCGAATGTTTGCTATGTCTGAATTTTTCCCTGTCAGAACTTTTTCCCTGCAATAAGTTTTCCCTGTCAGAACTTTTGCCCTGCCAGAATTTTTTGCTCTGACAGAATGTTTCTCTGCTAGAACTATTGCCCTGCCAGACTTTTTCTCTTCCAGAACTATTGCCTTCCAGAATGAATTTTTTCGTTCAAGAGAGCGGACGGACGTGAACAATAATAAACAATATGCCTGAACAGATTCAGGCAGGGCAAAATTTCTGGCAGGGCAACGACTAGGGCAACAGGTAGGGCAAAGGCTTTTTTGGTAGGGCATTTGCCCTGCCATGCCCTGGCGTAGCGCCGCCACTGGATGTGTCGCTTTAATAGCACCAAGTCGTTGAACGAGATATCACCAGTTTCAAAATAACACCACGAAACTCCAAATTAAGTGTGCCGTGGTGTTGTTGTGTCCATGAAACTATGATGTTATACATAATGGGGTGCCCGTGTGTTCATTATTTACTGAATGTCCGTTTGCAACAGTCTTTTGGAAAGATGGCGTTTTTGACGGAATGCGTTTGAGTTTTGTCATTACTTATACGTTCAGATGAATTGCAAATACATTCCTCACAAATGTGACGTACGATGGAAGAGCGAACCACTGGGTATAGGTCGTTGATGAGGAAAGATATTATTATTATCGATCTCGTTGTGATCCAGCGACTTTTAATAATTGCTGACGTGTCGCACCAATGAAATGCCGCTGGTTTTTGTTTTGACTGAGCGACGAGAGGGGAGGAAGAAGAGAGGAAGAAGAGAGGAAGGAGAGGGACGAGAAGAGGTGGGAGGCATGCAGTATAACGGAAGTTGAGGATGCGAGGGATGGGGAGAAGGAAGAGGAAGAGGAAAAGGTGGAGGAAGAGGAGGATGAGGTGGAGGATGGAGAAGAGGAAGAGGAAGAGGAGTAGGAGTAGGAGGAGGAGGAGGAGGAGGAAGAAGAAAAGTAGGAGAAAGAGGAGGAAGAATAGGAGGAGGAGGACTAGGAGAACGAGGAGGAAGAGGAGGAGGACGAAGAAAGAGTAGGAGGAAGAGCAGGAAAAAGAAAATCTAAGCGCAACTGGATGCAGGGATGTCCGATACATAGAAGCCAGAGGATGACTGGCGTGGATGGATGGATGGATTTCAACAGTTGAGCGACGGGCAGAACTGCTCGAAAATCAGAGACTAATTGAGATGAAAGGTTTTGGCGTCGACGATAGGAAAAATAAATGCATTTGAACTGTTGGCAAGGCACGGAACAAGCCCCTCTCTGTCTCATTGGCTCTCTCTTTATTTCTGTCTGTGTCTCTCTGTCTCTATCTATCTGTATCTCTGTCTCTATGTTTCTGTATCTCTGTATGTCTCTTTCATTCTGTCTATCTGTCTCTCTGTCGTCTGTCTGTCTCTTTTTCCCTCTGTCTGTCTGTCTGTCTCTGTCTGCCTGTCTGTCTGTCTCTCTTGCCCTCTGTCTGTCTGTCTCTGTCTGTCTGTCTGTCTCTGTCTGTCTGTCTGTCTGCCTGTCTCTGTTCTGTCTCTCGCTCTCTCTCTCTCTCAGCTGGTTTCTTTAGAAGAGAAGGCTGTGACGAGGCGGATGATGAAAGGGAAGATGATGATGCTGAGGGAGATTATCTGTGTGAGCATTGGATGCTGAGAAGATAGTCTTGATGTAGCGCTGTTGCAGTAGTGTCCTTTGCAGTAGCATCTCTGATGCGGTTCATCATCTATCTCCTCGTCATAGCAACGAAGTAGTTGCGGAGGAGACTCGGACGAACAACCACGTGTGTAAACACCTACAGAACAGGACACGACTGTACATACATATTAAATAATATATATGCAGCAATATTATATGTAGACCTATTGTTTGAACGAGTATACTCAGATGCATGAGACACGGACGTATTGCACACATCAACAAAATGCTGTTGTCAGAAATTGATGACGTTGTTAATGTTGTTGTTGTTGCTGCTGCTGATGATGATGATGATGACGATGATGGTGGTGGTGGTGATGGTGGTGATGATTAGGATGTTGTTATTGTTTGTTGTTGTTGATGATGATGACGAATTGACGATGAATATGATGAGGGTGGTGGTGGTGGTAGTAGTAGTGGTGGTGATGATTATGATGATAATGGTGGTGGTGATGATTATGATGATGATAATAATAATGGTGGTGGTAATGATGATGACTAGTCATATAGTCTTTCATAATAATATACAATCCCGCCCATTATTAGCGCATGACGTAATTTCTTCTATTTACATGTATAATCCGGCGTCGTTTTTATAGCACCTGAACATCAATCCGTGCTTCTACATGCAAGTGCGATATAATTATGAGCGAAGATAAGTTGGTATCTGATGTCAGCCGGCGCCTAGGAACAGATGGCGAGTGTTGGCACCGCTGAAGGAAGGAAGGAAATAAAAAGCCCCTCTCAACGTATATCCCCTCCACCGTGGAGCTGGATGGAGCGCTGGCATGCAGGGGTGGATCCAGGGGAGGGGCCAACCCGGCCATGGTCCACATTTCAAAAGTGCAGATAGGACGTGGACCCCCCCCCCCATTTGGTTTCAAGAAGCTTTAAATTAATGCAACGGGATAAGGCGAGAGAGAAAAAGTAGCATACGACTTATGACTAGAGAGGTCATAGTATATCTCGACCAGATGAGTAACAAAGGTCATTAGATTTTTTGCAAAGATCACCGAAAATTTGGCCACCCCCCTTCGAAAATTTCTGTATCCGGTCCTGCTGATTATAGGCCTACATTCATGGAGATTGGTGAGCTATGGAAGGAAGAAGGCTTACCGATGGCTAAAGCTTGTTTAAGCCATGGTGGAAAGATCGGGATTGTACGAGAAATCCGATGGAAGATAGGCCTACGCGACTTTAAATAAGCATGATTTATTACTTAATTATTGAGCTAAGACCATGCGTCTTCATGGCTTTAGAGTTGAGCTTTAGACAATAATTGAGGATTAGGCCTACGCCCTGCGGCGGATCCAGGGGGCAATCCGGTCATGGCCACCCCCCCATTTCAAATCTCCATTGGGCGTGGCCCACCATGCATGGGTGCCAACAAGATTTCTTGCAGGGGTCAGTCATGGCCATAGGAGAATTAATAATATTAATTCAGCGATATGTAGCGTGTATAATACCGTTGATGATGTGACGCAGAATTTATACACACACGTACCAATCAATCAATCAATCAATCAATCAATCAATCAATCAATCAATCAATCAATCAATCAATCAATCAATCAATCAATCAACCAATCAATCAATGAATTAATTAATTAATCAATCAATCAATCAATCAATTAATCAATCAATCAATTAATTAATCAATCAATCAATCAATCAATTTTGATTTGATTTGATTTACCGTTGATAGTGTGACGGAGACTGTAGCAGACGGCTCCTTCGATACATCTGGTCGCCTCTTCTCTCGTCAGGTTAAACTCGACTCCGCAGCCAATGCTCTCCTCAGATGAACACGTGTAGCACATGTAAGCCTTTGGTCCTATAAATATGCAGAATTTATACACACACATTCGTACGAACAATCGACCATAATATATTTTATTATTATATCCTATAATTTATTATATATATATATATAAAAGTATGAGTTGTAGGCCTATAATTATATAATACACTGGGGCGCGGTGGTGTAGTGGTGGCGTCGTTGTCTTGGAGCCGGAAGGTTCGAGGTTCGAATCCACCTTGCCACGTCAGGACCTTGGGCAAGTCCGCACTCACAATTGCTCAGCGCTTTGGCGTGATTCGTGAAACTCCGATGCAGTGTCCACTCTGCATTTGGGAGCGCCTCTGAGTAGAGAGAGCTTGAAGGGGCGCTATAACTAGTGCACATAGGCAAAATAAAATACAAATATGAATATATAGCCTATAGACACGCACATACTACAGATATACCGGTAATTATATACAGGCAGTGCACCGACAAATTGGTAGACTATTATGATATTATAGTAGCCTAATTGGCTGTAGGCTACATGACAGCTTAGAGATAAATATAGCCTTCGTCTTGTATACATCAGGTCTACGTCTGCAAAGTTCCGAGAGAGACGATAGCGCTAAATAAACATCTTGTAACTATCGGATCACGTGTCCCAGTTTGCATTGCTTCAGAGGAAAAGCCTTAAATGACAAGAGATCCATTCAAACGGTTTCTCTCTCATTCTGTTTTTATGTCTCTGTCTGTCTGTCTCTCTCCCTGTCTCTGTCTTTGTCTGTCTGTCTCTCCCTGTCTCTGTCTCTGTCGTTGTCTGTCTGTCTCTCCCTGTCTCTGTCTCCCTGTCTCTTCTCTGTCTTTGTCTGTCTGTATGTCTCTCTCCCTGTCTCTGTCCCTGTCTTTGTCTGTCTGTCTCTCTCTGTCTTTGTCTGTCTGCCTGTCTCTCTCCCCCTGTCTAAGTGACTAAGTCTCTGTCTTTGTCTGTCTGTCTCTGACTTTGTCTGTCTGTCTTTCTCTCTCTCTTCCCATCATCCATCCATCCACTGTAAGATGAGTCCAGCCGAGACTAGAAAACGTTTTCATTTACATGTATCCACACTGCAGTGCATCTCAGCTTAGTATTGGTCGATTTTTCTGTCCGCTGGACTTGAAGAGCAGCACCAGCAGTGAGTACAGATCGTCTGTAGAGTCATCCCAGTGCAACGATGGTTTCAGCTGCTGTCCTAAGCTGTTTGCAAACGGATGGGGAAAGCGAAACCTTGCTCCTCATCCTTCAGATGAATTGTTTGGCAATATTGGCTCGAAGCAGTTTACGTGTTATAGTTATACAACTCCGTTACTGCACAATGTAAATGCTCTGAAAATTCTTGCATTCGTTCGTTCATTCATTGTTTTATTCGTTCGTTCGTTCGTTCGTTCAATTATTCATGTATTTGTTCGTTCATTCATTCATTCATTCATTCGTTCGTTCGTTCATTCGCCCATTTATTCATTCACCCATTTATCCATTCATTCATTCATCTGGCTCATACAGCGCCCTTTCAAGAAACCTACTCAGGAGCTCTCCCATTCCAGGCACAGCTAATTGCTAGTTCCAAGCAAAGAAAAAGGAGGGCGATAAGTCGACGACTTTGACAGCAAAAAGACGTCGTTAAACACTGAAAATACACCCCTGCCATAATTGAGCGAATGCTGCCATCGCGCAGCACAGTGAACCTTATAATATAGGCTATTTCCTGAGAGAACTCCGATTGTATTAATCTTCGCATTGCATTGCGTGAATTTGCATCCTACAATCTGCAATGAGCAACTCTCATTTATGTCCAAATCGTCAATTAACCACCCTCCCCTACATCACCTATGGCAACCATGGGAGATCGCCGCCCCCCTTAGGCCTATTCCCATTATCCCTTACCAACTGCAAGACGTCACAGTGCCAGCGTTAGATGCTGAAGACAGCCAAACCGTTATCAGGTTAATGTCTATGAGGTTCGAAGCAAAGATAAACAACGTTAGACGACGAAGACCACGCATTACAGTGTACAGTGTACAGTGTACACGCTGTACAGTGTACACGCTGTACAGTGTACGCGCTGTACAGTTTAGGGCTGTAGGCCTACACGCTGTACGTATAGCAGACAATATTATAAATGAGTACATAACAAGACTTCGACAAACACTGACGGGAGCAGTGGGCCAGACAAATGACCATAGAAGACAGCGGATATCATTTATTCTTACCCATCACCGTTAAATGGATGACGCCAGTAACTGATTATGGTGACGATGATGATGATGACGACGACGATAATGATGACGACGACGATGATGATGATGATGATAATGATAACGGCAACGATAATAATTATGATGATGATGATGATGATGATGATGATAATGATGATGATGATGATGATGATGATGATGATGATGATGATGATGATGATGATGATGATGATGATGATGATGATGATGATGATGATGATGATGATGATGATGATGATGATGATGGTGGTGATGATGATGATGATGATGATGATGATGATGATGATGATGACGATGATGATGATGACGACGATGATGATGATAAGAATGACAATGATGATAATCATAGGGATGACAATGATGATGATAATGATAACGGCGACAATAATGATGATGATGATGATGACGACGACGACGACGATGATGATAATGATAATGATGTCGATGATGATGATGACGACGACGATGATGATACTGGTTCAGAAAATCGGTTACTCGGTCATCCAGTGTGATGGCTAAACTCAAATAAAGGGATCTCCCTCCTCCTCCACCTTATACCTCTTCCAGAAACAATATATTCGCATCATATCAAGCTGGCGTTATCATATTTCAGCTCTATCATATTATGACATTGTGTACAAAAGCAATCGCTTTTCTTTGCTCTTTGCCGCACAGCATACGTTGTTTTGATTAATGGTAATGCTTTCCGACTCTCGTATCTTCAAAGCGTTCCTATAGCATTGGAAGATGATAACTAGGCTTCAGCCTGCAGACTCTATCTAAGTAGGCCTCTTTGCAAAACACTGAATGTCAGGGAGACCCCGAACAAGTGGAAAGATACAAGAGACATGTAGGGCGCAGCCTGTTGTAGGACTATAAGACAGCATTCTGTACGGTACTACGTCAAATAATGCTAAAATAATTATAATGAATACACATTATTATGCAATGCTATCTTTCTTCTTTCTGCTCTTCCATCAGTTTCCTGACGATGAGGCCCTTATGAAGTGTCTCCAATACTATACAAATATATAAAAACAATTAGGAAAATAACACATTATTAAATAACATACTGTAGCTTATTATGCAATAATAGGCTTAACGACAATTTATATGGCGCAGTAACACAGACCGTAAAAAGCGCCTTGTAACGCCACGAAGAGCTCACGGGCGCGGGATCACTTCCCTCTACCCTCCCAAAGGTTCACCCAGCCTTCCAATCAGCAGAGGGCGTTGGCAAACTGAGCAGTATAGGACGCGATGGACGCCCTGTAGGCTGCCAACAGTTAAATTCGACTCCACTATTAATAATAACTTGTCATCATCCGTTAAACTTTGAATATTGCAATAATTCCGCGTTGTGTCAGTTTGAAATTTAATAAGAAGATTATTGTTTGTTTTTTATTTCCCAGGAGAAGAACTACCGTCGCTGCGGAATTCCCCCTGGAAATCCCCTGTGGAATTCCCCCATCCCGCAGGAGTCTCTTCCAGACCTCCCGTGTCGTCGGTCCATCGGCCAAGGCGACGCTGAGTATTAAATTTATGACCGACAAGAGATAAGGAAAAATAGATGATCAAACTGATGAATGGCGCTATATAAATACTCTCATTGGAGACCCAAAGGATCGTCTCGATTGAAGCGACGATAAATCAGACACGAATTGCAGAAAATATCTACTCATCATACTAAGAAAGGGCTTGACCTAACGATTCTGAAAAAACAGCAAACTTGATTAAGCTTAATTTTAAGCAAACCGTTTTTACTTTTGGTCAAGTTATTGGCAAAAATCTTAGGGCGGGGGGGGGGTCATTTTTGGCCCACCCTGTATATACTGTGCATCTATTATATTCACTGGAGTAGCTATCTGGGAGCCAGCAAAGAATACAGAAGGTTGGAAACGTGCTATAGTATTCAGTGGTATAAGCCGTGGAATCGACAGAGCTTTAAAGATTATAGTTGCACGTTTATATATATATATACACATATATATAGGTGCACGTTTATATATATATATATACACACACATATATATATATAGCTGCACGTTTTTGCAGATAGTGACGAGCTTGAGAAGACGCAACTGTTGCTGCTGCGTCAGCGCATAATCCATAATCGATCTTTCTTGTGAAAAATTCTGAAAGAACTATCGACAGAACTGACATCAACAATTCTCTGCCAAACTTTCATCTCGCACGTCCTATACCTCTTACGAAGGAAATCGGTTGAATGGTAGCACGATGGTACGAAATTGGAAGGACGCGGGTTCGATAATCATCAGCCCCAATAGGGTTGAGTAAGACGTCTACTGCCTAGGGGTATATACTTAAAGTAAGAATTTGGACATTATATGGAGGCTGTAATGTTGGCATGCTGCCATGTACATTTAAATTTCATTCATTTAATACTCTGCCAAGGTAATATACTGCGCATCTGTTAGTTTGAGGTACCTGGTAATAAAACTAGTATTATGGAAGATAATCACGACCATCACGACCACCACCACCGCAACCACCACTACCACCACCACCCCCACCCCACCCCACCACCACGACCACCACGACCACCACGACCACCACGACCACCACGACCACGACCACCACCATCACCACCACACCACCATCATCACCACCACCACCACCACCATGCACCACCACCACCACCACCACCACCACCACCACCACCACCACCACCACCACCACCACCACCACCACCACCACCACCACCACCACCAACAACAACAACAACAACAACAACAACAACAACAACAACAATAACCAGTGGCGCAACTAGGGGGGTGCTGGGGGTGCTTGAGCATCATATATTTATCGTATCATATCAAATCGTACCGTACTTAATAACACGAAAGCACAATTACTCAACAGGACACACTGTTGCCATTCACATTTATTCTGACTTATCTTCGTACAACAAATTCATGTATGACGTAAAGTGGACAGTTTTTCGCCCCATGCATGCTTGCAGCCACTTGCGAGCAGAGAAGAGGAGGGTCATATTGCCACTACAAACTGACATAATTATAGGCAAACATGTAGGAAGAGTTACATGTATAAGGACGATGCTCAAGGACAGACAGAACAGCCCACGCACGCATCGATACACATGTGCATTTGCGCATACGTAGTTATATATACATGTAGTATACATGTAATTATGTATATATACGTGTGTATATTTGTTTGTGTATGAATGTGTGTGCGTAGGTGTGGGTGTAGGTGTGTAAGCTTATGTGTGTGTGTGTGTGAGAGAGAGAGAGAGAGAGAGAGAGAGAGAGAGAGAGAGAGAGAGAGAGAGAGAGAGAGAGAGAGGGGGGGAGAGAGACATAGAGAGAGAGGGGAGAGAGGGAGAAAGAGACAGACAGACAGAAACAGAAACAGAAACAGAAAGACATTTACAAAGAGAGACAGACAAACACACAGACACACAGACAGACAAAGACACACACACAGAGTGCGTGTGTATGTGTGCGCGTATGTGTGTGTGTGTGTGTGTGTGTGTGTGTAGGTGTGCGTGCCTACTGCCTTGTGTGTGTGTGTGTGTGTGTGTGAGTGAGAGAGAGAGAGAGAGAGAGAGAGAGAGAGAGAGAGAGAGAGAGAGAGAGAGAGAGAGAGAGAGAGAGAGACAGAAAGAGAGAGAGATGGTGCGTGTTTGTGTGTGTATATACATATGTGTGTGTGTGTGCGTGCGTGCGTGCGTGCGTGTGCGTGTGTATCATGCATTAATCCGTTCGTGCAAAAGTAGATATAGGTCTGGACCTAATTTCGCGGGCAAACAATGATCGTGTATTGCAAAAGATTTATCGCCTTATTTACATGTGTACGCTGACGATTAATATCAGCAAGATTGCAACAGATGCAACACGTGTTCAATTGTGTTGCGCCTTTGTTAGGTCACGTTCTGTAGTGACGTTTATGGCTTAATTCTAGAATGAATGAATGAATGAATGAATGAATGAATGAAATAATTTACGGATCAATGAATCATATACATGTATGCTCCATTTAGCGACTTATAAGGTACATGTATGACGTAACGCCTTACGTACATGTCACGATGTAGGCCTACTCAAAATTAATATTCTTTGTCTTTGTATAATAATTATGTAGGCCTACTGTATGTAGCCTATGAATATGTTTTTTTCCAATTCAATATATTTAAATTCAAACCATTTTATTGTTCACATTTGAATCAACCAGATTGGTCGACAGTTATTATCTCGGTTGTCGTTTGGGTAATAGGCCTACAGAATGCGAAAAGCCCAGGAAGGTCAGAAGAGTTTAAGTGGTGGTAGTTGCAGTTTAACGTCACTGTGTGGTAACAAAGACCATTAGCGACGCCCTCCTCCTTTATCCAGGCTTGGTACTGGCACTGGCAGAGTGCAACCAGTGGCGGAGTTAGAAGAGTAGGGCTGTTTTTAAGGAGTTTTTAGAACTGCACAACCCCTTCTTTCCTTTCCCATCCTCCATGATAAATTACTTCCAATCGGAAGATAAATGACCTTTTAAAACTGTCATAAGAGCTTCTACAACTGCACAAATCCATTTAGAAATGCACAGTTTGTGTACAACTGCACTTAAAAAAATCCCTGGGAAGACCCACTTGGCGGAACTAGCCCTTTACCGACTGAGTGCAACTCTCCTAGGATCCTATCAAAAAAGGGTTAAAAAAATTCGACTTTTTGGGCATTCATTTGCTCACTCACACTCTTCGGGTCAACTCAGCGCCTATGTATGCATGTACATGTATGCATGTACATGTATGCATGTATGCATGTATGCATTTATGCATGTATGCATGTATGCATGTATGCACGTGTGTATTTATGCATGCATGTATGTATGCATTGTATGTATGACATTGTATATGCACTGTATGTATCTATGTATGTATGCATGTGTGAATATCTTATCTTATCTTATCTTATCTGACAATTTATAAAGCGCTTCTTGCAGCAAGAGCCTTTCAGAAGCGCTCCCAGTGCGTTCATCTCCGAGAAAAAAGGCAAGTTTTTAGACGAGAGAAAGATGAGGATACACTACCAGAGAGGATGGCAGAGCGAACTGATGGGGGAAGCCCATTCCATAGAGAGGGACCAATGCAGGCAAATGATCTGGATTGCGCCATGGCGGTCCTGACTCGCGGGACAAAGAGGTCAAGCCGATCAGAGGACCTAAGAGGATGCAGCGAAGTGGCAGAAGGGGGGCGAAGTATCTGATCACACAGATACTTCGGAGCAAGACCCATTTGAGACTTGATGACCAAAATTAGGACCTTAAATTGTATACGGGTCGAGAATGGAAGCCAGTGAAGTTGTTCAGTCATGAATGAAGAAATGTGGGAGAATCGAGGAAGGCGGGCAATGAGCCTAGCGGCAGCATTGAGTACAGATTGCAGAGGAGCTAGGCGAACCTTGGGTAGACTAATAAGAACAGAATTACAATAATCAAGCCGAGAACAGACAAAAGCATGAACAATTGAGGTATGTATGTATGTATGTATGTATGTGTGTGTATGTACGTACGTACGTACGTATGTGTGTATGTATGTATGTATGTATGTATGTATGTATGTATGTATGTATGTATGCATGTATGTATGTATGCATGTCTGCGTGTATGCTCGTGCTTATTATACATGTATATGTTTATACAAGCACGACGGTTCCTTCCTAGTTTCATAGACAACTGCATGTGTGATAGTATACATCACTGGACAGTTTGTTTACGCATGCGTGCATCCTCTGTTGCCAAGCGATGTATTAATAAGTTGCTGCGTAGGATCTGAGGTGAACGGGATGTTCCATGATGCATCGCGGCATTGGCCCCATTTCTACTACCATAACATTTCTACAGTCCACGTTTCAGGGTGTTTGAGGAGAAATTAATGAGAGCCTCAGTAATTCAGTAAAACCAGTAAATCGCGTTTTCCCTTGTTTTTATCAGCTTCATCCGCAAGCTTCGATACGGTTTGTCATAATATATGGTAAGATTTACAATGCAGTGTGATTCTTAGAAATCATCGCAGCCACCCATAAAAGCGACGTAAAAGAGACCATTTTATGTGTATCGGCGCTGGAGAATCCTATAGGCTCATAATAAGCTTGATGGGCACGGTGTAGATCTAATCAGGTATTGAAAGAGTCGGGAGTAGGGTGCAAAAAATTACACCAACGTATACAGGCCCAGCTGTTTCGATAGTTCAAAGCCTTCACTCACAGCACTGCAGTCGTTGCCTTCAGCGTTGACTTACATGTACCATCGACTTAGAAGCCTCTGTTTAGGTTACTCTTCTTGTGTCTTATCTCAGGACCGGCCCCTGGTCGAGCATGAAAGAAACTCATTGAAAAGTAATTACGCGCAATAGGTCAATAGCAGTGGTTCCCAACCTTTCTTTACTGTAGGGCCACTCTTTCTAAGTTTGAGGACACGAGGGCCACTTTTTCTTAGTTGAAGGTAATTAGGGAGCCCACAATGCTAAAATTTAATTAGCTAGAGCTTATAAAATTCTTATAATTGATTAAAAATAAAATGTTTGAAGCTATTTATAGACGTCAGAATAAAATAATTTGTACTGGAAAATAATTGTGTTATATCCTGTCCAAATTGCTAATTCTGCCATATATTTCTGTTAATTCTTTGAGGGTCGAGGGGGCCACAATTTGAGGTCTGGCGGGTCACTTTTGACCCGCGGGCCACGGGTTGAGAACCACTGCCCCCCCCTATATGGATGCGAAGATACGCGTATCAGGCAAGAATCAAATGCGTTTTGAAAAGAGGTCAACAACAGTGACACCTACCGGCCAATCGATTCTGCTGTCTGCGATCTTTCGCTCGACCTCCGCCTGCAGTGAGAAAAAGACACAGTGTTCATAAAATAAAATAACGATTGATTAATCGAATAATCGATACCGAAGTAATCGTTAGATTCATTCGTTAACTTACTGCTGCTGAGACTTTTGTTCTGGTTTAGGTACACGCCTGGATTGATAATGGACTTAAAAATTCGCTTGTCTTAGCTGTACCTATAGTCTTTCGAGGTCATCCACCCTTGCAGTAAGAACGATCACGAGGAAAGAGGGTCATTTAAATCCGGACAAACGATGCGGCCATAACGTCTAAATTTCTGAAAAGGCGCTATAGCAACTTAACAAGTGCTCATACCTACACAGGGGCGGATCCAGGGGGGGGGCAATCCGGCCATGGCCTCCCCCATTTAGAAATGCCATGTATCGTGGCCCCCCCTTTGGTTTCAGCGGCTGCTGAAATGGTATGTTTTTCCCGAAAATTTGGCCGGATGACTAAAAGAAAAAAAAAGTCATCAACTTTTTTGGCGGATGCGAATTTTTTGCCCCAGACCCAAGGTCTCAAGAATTTTTTGGCCCCCCCCCCCCCGTCCAAAATTTCTGTATCCGCCCTTGTACCTACACAGATTTCCTGCTGTAGTTATTTCAGCATATTCTTGATATTGAAAAACAGTTTCAGTAAGACGGCAGAGTACCGGTAGCCTATTAATACCAGTAAGCTTTGTGCTTGCATACGTTCTTATTTGATGTATTATAGACCTATACCAAGCGTTCTTTCATGTGACTTACTACGCGTTCTTTGCGGTTCGTATATGACCTAGTTAGGCCCTAGCCTATGTTCTTATAATTTTATGGTCCATGCGGTTTTTATGACCTTATAAAAATTAAGCATTCTTATAATTATGGCCTAATATGCGCTCTTGTAATGATAACCTAACATGCGTTCTATACATGACCTTAATTTGCGGTTTTATCCATTATGACCATACTACGTTCGCTGTGGTAATTAGCCTACTTCTGTCTTCGCCGCTAATTGTGAGTGTTATGGACGCCGTCATCTTAACATCATGACCACATTGATCTCATGCTGTATACTCATATTCCCATATGGGACCCGTTTAGACTTTAGAGCCCATACGGGTCTCATCCATTTCCCAGCGCAATACTGGCAGGGAAACTCGTATACATGGAAAAATCGTTATATGAGTTTCATATATTATGCCTTATATGTAATAGCCGTTGTTGGCTTTAACTGCGTATATAGAGTATTGGCAAACATCCCTTTAGGTCGTCGGAACGAGCCATGGAACTGCGCTGATAAAAGATGGGACAACAAATATGTTGACTGAGATAGCAGTCACAGCTGTGTATGGCTGCTGAAGAAAAACATTTCTGGTCTTTTGTCAGAACAGAGCTGCATGTTTTTTCAGCGTGTCTCAAGGCTGATGTATAAGACTGAAGAGATTCTAACGCGTTGCAAGCGTGTACAAAACCAATACTGATGACTCGAGTCAGCTTCATGCTAATCGTAGGCTACCGTACATGTTTAATTTGTTTATAATAGATTAGGTGTAGGCTAAATTCAGATGTGTACAACGACGACAATATTGTTGTTGTTGTTGTTGCTGTTGTTGCTACTGATGTCAATGATTATGATGCTGATGCTGATGGTGAAGATGATGTTTTAAACTTACCTCATTATTTTGTGACACTATAGGTTGTAACGCACAATAGGCCCTATTTCAAAGAAAGGCGTATCGTTCGTTGTTATTGATGACGATAATGATGATTATAATAATAATGATAATGATAATGGTAATAACAACAACAATAATATAGTAATAATAATAATATAATCATTACCACACCATAATAATATTAGGCTAATAATAACGCAATCGCTTTCAGAGGCACTTTCGCAAGTCTGGTATCAGACGAATAGCACAATGCCGGACTGGTTTTACGAGTATAGCAGTAGTTAAGAGCGAAGTCCCCGAGGGATCCTAAATACCCCGGGACAAAAATAAATAAAAATAACAACAACAACAACAACAACAAGACTGTTGACCAGAGTTTATGGAGACACATGCAAGACAGAGAGACTTCTCTCTCAAAATGCATATGATTATGATTTTCTGCAACAATTCAACGTTCCGTCGTGATTACTTGCTTGGCGTATAGGCCTACATGTAATTGAGAAGTAAAAGGCAACTGCGAAGATAAACATCCCATAATTACATTATCTCATCTTTGTGTAGAGTAGTTTTCGATTAACACGCTCTGGGCTTCAACCTTTTAGTGCGACAACGGTGTGATAATTAATATACATAATAATAATTATGAGAATATTATGTAATAATAGTAGGGCCTATAATAATGGTAGCCTAAAGTGTTATTGCAAATAACGAATGTTACAAGACTACAGTGACAAATCGTACTGATGTCTAGTAAACAGAGTCTTTAAAACCTGAGAAGAATAATTATTAACCGGACCTCAGTAACTGGACAGGGCTGTTTTAAAGGAATTTCTAGAACTGCACAACTCCTTCTTTCCTTTCCCATCCTCCATGGTAAATTATATCTATATTAATAAAGAGAGGATTCTGTCTGTCTGTCTGTCTGTGTGTCTGTCTGTCTGTGTGTTTGACCGGAATGCATTTCGACAGTTTTTGACCCTTTCACTCCAAACCTTCACTACTCTCTCCGTCTCGGCGTCGGACACCCAGTGGAGGGGTTGGCGATTCTCTATAACCATGGGGGCCAGGGTGGGGGGCGAAACCCCCCAAATTTTTTCAATAAAACGCAGCTATTGATTTCAAACTTTGCACCTAGACAGAGGGCCATCGGAACCATCCAGTGGAGTTGTTGGCGAATCTCCCCCACCATAGGGGCCACGGTGGGGGCGAAAACCCTAAGTTTATTAAACACCTTTTTAAACGCTTGCATGGTCATTATATAAACGCAGCTGATGTAAATGATCTTCCAATCCGCTTTGCTGTAAAGTCTTACTATAATTATAGTCAACCAGCTGAACCCGGCCACGCGTTGCTGTGGCTGAAAAGAGCATTCAACCATCCCTCCCTACCTCCCCCTTCCCAACCCCCTCACCCACCCCTCCCCTTCCCTCTGCCAACCCTCCCCCTTCGTCTGCCCCTCCCCTCTCCTCTCCCTCCCCTCCCCTGCCCATCCCCTCCCTCCGCTCCCTCTCCAACCCCTCCCCAACCCCTCCCAACCCCCTACCCCTCCCCCTCTCCTCCCACGTCCATCGCTCCCCTCCGCTCCTTCCCCACCCTCTTCGTCCCATTAAACCCTAATTTCACGGGTGGCGTACAGGTGGAGAGGTCAGAGTGTGGTGGGGTGTTGTCGGGTGGGTGAGTTTGGGGTGTGTTGGTGGAGGGTGTGGGGTGGGGTGGGAGCTGGCTTGGGCTGGGGGTTCGGGTGGTGGGGTGGAGGGTAGGGGTGAGTGTAGGATGGGTGGAAGTGGTAGGTGGAGGGCGGAAGGGGTGGGATGGGGCGGGTGAACGAGGTGGGGTGGACGGGGTGGGGTGGGGTTCGGGGGTGGAGGTGGGAATGTGGTGAGAGTGTGGGGTGGAGGTGGGGTGGAGGAGTGGAGGTGGGGTGAAGGTGAGGGTGTGGTGAGGGTGGGGGTGGGGTGAGGTGGAGGGGTGGAGGTGTGAAGCGGGGCAGGTGGAAGGGTGGGTGGGGTGGGGTGAAAGCTTTGGGGTGGAGGTGGGGTGTGGTGAGGATGGGGTGGAGGTGGCGTGGAGAAGTGAAGCGGGGGCGGATGGAAGGGGGTGGGGTGTACGGGGTGGGGTGGAGGTGGGGTGGAGGTGTGGTGTGGGTGGGTGAAAAGGGTGGCATGGGGCGGGTGAACGGGGTGTGGTGAGGGTTGGGAGTGGGGTGAGGTGGAGGGGTGGAGGTGTGAAGCGGGGCGGGTGCAGGGTGTGGGTGAGGTGGGGTGCTTTGGGGTGGAGGTGGGGGTGTGGTGAGGATGGGGTGGAGGTGGCGTGGAGGGGTGAAGCGGGGCGGATGGAAAGGGGTGGGGTGTACGAGGTGGGGTGGAGGTGTGGTGTGGGTGGGTGAAATGAGTGGCATGGGGCGGGTGAACGGGGGGTGGTGAGGGTGGGGGTGGGTGGGGTGGAGGTGTGAAGCGGGGGCGGGTGGAGGTGTGGGTGTACGGGGTGGGGTGGGGGTTTTGGGGTGGAGGTGGGGGTGTGGTGAGGATGGGGTGGAGGGGTGAAGCGGGAACGGATGGAAGGGGTGCTGTACGGGGTTGGGTGGAGGTGGGGTGTGGTTTGGTTGTGGCCTGAGCGGGTCTAATCCTAAATTTCCCGGGCAACGCCGGGTACCCCAGCTAGTATATATATATAATGATTATATATACTTCCAATCGGAGAACAATGACCATTTTTGCTAGTTTTAACTGTAAAGAAGTGCTTCTACAACTGCATAAATCCATTTAGAACTGCACATTTTGTGTACAACTGCACGTTAATAAAAGCTTTGCAAAAAATGAATCTTACAAGACTAGTGACAAATCGCACTGATGTCTAGTAAACAGAGTCTTTAAAACCTGAGAATAATTATCCTGACCACAGTAATAACTGGGTTAATTCTCGCAATTCTATGTTCAGACTTACTTGTTAGTTGCACCGATATCCAGAGAAGAAGCAATGACCAGCAAGTTCCTGTATTATTCCAAGCACTCGTCATGTCTATCTGCCCCACAGACCGACCGACCGACCTACCCCGAACCAGTCTCCGTCTACTGCAGGCCTATCTTAGAGACGTCTGTGAAACTAAATAACAAAGCGTAGGCCTGTAGACACCCACACTGCAGCAGCAGGCCTATTACAGTATAACAGCCGATAGATAGTATTGAATCAACTGAAAGGGAGGAGTGTGCTGTGGCTTGCAGATGCGGTTTCAAACCACGTGTAGATTCGACATCTTTGCGTATGGCTATTATAGCATGTCGCTGTTTGATCAATATTTACATCGCTCGCATCCTCCTTGTCTGCCTCCTCCTCCTCTTTGTTCTGCTCCTCCCTCCATCCATCCCTCCGTCCATCCCTCCCTTCCGTTGGCTCGAAACATCACACACGCGCGGCAACAATTGGGAATGTGTATTTATGCGCGGATGGCGCTCTACCCATCCCCACCCTATCTTCACCAACACATTACATGCCAATTGGCAGCAGATGCTGTTCAGGCCTAAAGCGCTAAACAGCAGCTGCTGTTGTAGAAGCCATAGAAACCGCGTTCGAGGAGGTAGTCTATCCTCCGCTAATGGAAGCTTCTCCATTTCGATGGGATTGCGTTGCGGAAAATCGACGCCGTAGAATTATTATGAAAAGTCATTCGAAGCAAATGGAAAGTCGACTGACTGACTTACTGACGGCTTTCAGTTTGCATCATGCAATTGCATGGACAATAATATTCTTATCAGTCGAATGTCAGATTTATTGGATGTTTTATTTTGAGACGCGGTAGCCGAGTGGACGCAGCGTCCGGTCTGCAACACGGGGGGGGGGGATAGGCCGCTTCGGCGTGATCCTCCGATTCAGTGCCCGCGCTGTTGTCGGGAGAGCTTCTGAAGTGAATCTTGAAGATAGGCTATAGCAAGTGCACATGCATACAGGGTGGGCCATAAAAAGTACCTCATACGATTTTTTGCCAATATATCTTGGTCAAAAGTAAGATTTTTCTATTCTTATTTCTGGTCAAGATATGGGAAAAACCTTAGGGCATACTTTTTATGGCCTAACCTGCACATACATGTAGACTGTAAAAGATAGCAGCGCAAGATCAAATAGGCTATACTTGTATTGGATTGAAGCAATAGTAATTTAACACGCAGGATAAAATAAGCAGACAACAGTTGCTAGTTTTTGTTGTTTACATTATACGAATTCTGGCATAAAATGTCTGGCTGCGGATTGCCAACAATATTCCTGAACAGACTCAACATTTTGGACGGATGTCATAACTCCCTATATCTATCTTCTGAAGAGAATCTTGACGGGGTGCTATAGCAAAGTGCACATATAGGCCTATACACAAACTGTTGAATATTGCAGCGCAACATAAATATAATATGCTTTACTTGTATTGTATTGTATTGAAGCATTAAAATTTTGCATTTAGACAACGCAACACGCTGGATAAAATAAGCAGACAGCGGTTGCTAGTTTTTGCTGTTTATATTATACGAATTCCAGCACAAAAAGTGGATTGTCAACATTATTACTGAACATACAGACTCAACATTTTGGACGGATGTCATAATTCTTTATATCTATTCTTACCACTATACCTATAGGTAGCCTAGCATAGTTAGTGGTGGGAAGCCAGATGGGCTGGTGTACACGGGTGACGAGAAGGAGGCTGACGGCGGAGGTATATGGAAGTTGGCAGATCTGGGGTTGTGTGAAAGACCATAGGTTGAAGATGTCAGTGTGGTTGGTTGTTGTTTTACAACAATCTGTCATAACAAAGACGGTTAACGTCCATCTCCTCCTCCTCCTCCTCCTCTTCCTTTTACCCTATCCCTCCTCCTCCTCCTACTCCTCCTCCTCCTCCTCATCCTCATACTTCTCCTCTTCATCCTCTTTATCCTCTTCATCTTCCTTCTACTCCTTCTCCTCCTTCTTCTCCTCTTCCTCTTTCTCCTCTTCCTCCTCCTTCTCCTCCTCCTCCTCCTCCTCCTCCTTTTCCGTATCTTTCTCCTCATCCATCTCCTCCTCCTCATTATCCTCCTCCTTTCTCTTTCTCGTCCTCCTCCTTCTCCTCGTCATCCTCTTCCTCGTCTTCTTCCTCTTCATCCTTCTCCTCCTCACTTTTTCACCGTAATCCTCCTCTCTCCAGATGATAGAAAGAATTCCCGGAATTCGAGGAAAATTCTTAGATGTCAGGATTGAACAAGAGAGGATTGACGTGAAGTGATGGAAGACTTAAAAACGGTCAAGTGCTCGTTCGTTTTTTTAAGAACTTGGATGTGAGCTATAGATAGTTATAAGAAGCATCGTTGTAGACTTGCATTCTTGACAGGGTCGTAGACAGGAAAAAATTATGGGGTTCTTTTGGGGGTCACCAACGGACATGGTAAAAAAATACGCCGAATTGGCATCTAAATTCGGAAATTATGCATTGAGCGGACAGTTTTAGCCCCGAAAACCCCATAAATGCGCCAATGAACCTTGAAATAGTTGACAAATTAGTTGGCAGGCAACCATTGGCGAGATTTATTCCAACCATATCGATGGTTATGTGAAGGCAGTGGTCTGGGACTGAATTAGATCAGATAGAATTCTCAGACGTGTCCGTGTTAGCACTGACTGACGTTGTTTTTATCAGAGTTTGATTTGTTGATTGACGGATGGACGGAAGAAACCGAGGGAGGAAGCCAACAGTCGAGAAGAGCGGAGCCATTCGATGTTCGAACCTGTTGCCCTCTGTGGCCAGAGTAATTGAAGCGGATGCACAGCTGCATCATTTCGAGGAAGTTTGATCGTGTTACCACATCACAGAGAAAGTTGTTTTATACGTCTTGTCATAGAAATATGTTTGTATGTTTGTATGTGCACTTGCTATAGAGATCGAAATGTTAGGCTACATACAAAGATCAGAGATCGAGATGTTACATACAAAGATCAGAGATCGAAATGTTACATACAAAGTTTATAGGGCCTAATAGTGGCAGCAGTAGTGGTTTCAATCTAAACGATAATGCAGGGCTGTTTTAAAGAAATTTTTAGAACTGCACAACTCCTTCTTTCCTTTCCCATCATCCATACCATGGAAAATTACTTCCAATCGGATGACAATGATCTTTTTTGCTAGTTATAACTGTACAGAACAGCAGCACATTTTGTGTGCAACTTCACGTTAAAAAAGCCCTGCGATAATGTGTGATAACAAAGATCATTAATGTCGTCCTCCTGTTTCACACAGGCTTGGGACTGGCACTGCCAAAGTTTGAGCTGTTGCGGAGTTAGATACAGATTGGGGGCTCAGACTAAATTAGAAATATATGTATAAGTAAAGAGAGAGAGAAAGAGAGAGAGACAGACAGACAGACATACAGAGACAGAGACAGAGACAGAGACAGAGGCAGAGAATGAAATGAAGATAGAGAAAGCAAGAGCGATACAACTTGGGCGTGCATGTCTCCTTGCGTCCTACATGTACATGCAACAATGTGTGTGTGTGTGTGTGTGTGTGTGTGTGAGTGTGAGAGAGAGACCAAAGTGATCTTATTGCGCTGCTTAACGAGGTCTCGACAGACGTTGTACATGAATGTCTTTGATGGTCTTATGACGAAGACGAAGCATACCCACGCATATTCAGCAGTACGTAGACATGTATATATAAAAGAGAACAAGGAGCAGAGAAGAAGAGAAGGAGGAGAAGGGTAATGAAGAGGAGAAGAAAGAGCAGGAAGAGAAGCAGACGAAGGAGGAGGAGGAGGAGGAGGAAGAGAAGTGGGAGAAGAAGAATGAGGAGAAGGAGGAGGAGGAGGAGGAGGAGGAGGAGGAGAAAGAAGAGAAGTAAGAGGAGGAGAAAGAGAACGAGAAGCAGGAGGAAGTGGAGAAGTAGAAGTCGAAGGAGAAGGATAAAGAAGAGGAGGAGGAGGAGAAAAAAGAGGAAGAGATAGAGAAGGAGAAGAAGGAGGAAGAGGAGGAGGAAGTGAAAAAGGAGGAGGTAGTAGTGGTGAGAAAGAAGAATTGTGCGTTGCAGACGCATCATGCATGCAATGGAAGATGAACTGAGAACAGTTAACAGATCCGATTATCGTCCGGATATTTACTATCCATAGTAAACAATCTCTTTTTATTTCTCCGTCTGTCTGTATCTTTCTGTCTTGCTGTCTCTGTCTCTCACTGTCTTTGTTTCGCTTTAGTCATCTATATAAAATATGCACACACAGACATGCGCACACATAAACGCCAGAAATCGTGAGCACTGGAATCAGGCGGAATCGCTGCATTCTCGATGGCCTTTAAACAGAATCTGCGCGGCCAGTAAATTTCTGAGGTGCTCCACAAAAACATTGTGCTCTTGGGTATTCAGCCTCGGTACTCACGATTTTCTGGAGAAGAAGCTCATTCTGAGAATATATGAGCTAGGCCTATTGTGACTTCAATTCGATTATGACCTTCCCTCTAACCTGCGCATGGGCGCCCGCAGGATTTTTTGCAAGGGGGGGGGGGTCAGTCAAGACCGCGAGACATAAGTTTACCTAATTCATAAGTGTCCGACTTTAGTCGTGGTCGGCCAGTAATAATTATTATGGTATTCAATAGGCCCATAGACTACCTAGTACCTATACCGTACTTAACGGCTAAATCCCTTAATATATGACAATTAATGATTTTTAATCTACCCTAAGTTCTTGAGCGCCAATCTCTGAAAAGGAACCGTAATCGGCGTGCATCCCTTACAAAGATGTCGGTTCCTTTCTCCATAAATTCAGTCTTGTTCCAATTAGGCACCGATCATACGTATACCCATGCGCACACCACTGCGTCCCACAAAATACAGTTGAAGTAGGCTATAGTGTACACTTGCACTGCTCATTTGGTTGTACAGTTGTACTTACCGTCACACCTTCCAGCTGATGGCTTCCAAAACAACCGATAGCTTGCCTTTAGAATTTCAAAGAGGCTACGCTAGACACTGCAGTAGACCCACACCATTTATTTATCAATTTCAGGCTATTTCACTTTTATATCTAATCCTCCACTCGCATGTGCAACGGCTCTCGAGATGAACTGATCTATATAATCTAGTCTGTCTTTTGGACGACGCTCAATCGCTGATGGCATTGCATGGAGACTGTTTAAAAAAATGGCATGTGCACGCTACCCCATGGCTTTTTTAAACGTGCAGCTTTTCACAAAATGTGCAGTTCCAAATGGATTTGTGCAGTTGTAGAAGCACTTCTTTACAGTTAAAACTATAGCAAGAAATGGTAATTGTCATCCGATCGGAAGTAATTTATCATGGATGATGGGAAGAAAAAGAAAGAGTTGTGCAGTTCTAAAAGTTCCTTAAAAACAGCCCTGCGCGGCTATCAAAATAATGTCTGTTTTGTAACCGCAAATATATTGATACTGCGGTACACAAACTCGAGAATGTTGAGAATAAAAACCACCGAAGTCAGACAATATTATTATATAGGCTATGACAATGTAGGCATTCGATAAATAAACTAATACTAGATCTTTGAATAAACTCAGAATCGAGAAATCAATCTTAGCTATAGATCTATATATTTACAAAATGTCGATCGCTTGGTAACGTTGTACCATCGACGAAGTTGTCTGTTGTATTCGGGCTTAACGACACTGTTTCATATCGAAGATGATTAGTGTCGGAGGCAGAGTACAACCTCACACTCCACGTTTATATTGCGACCGAGCCACCCGCAGTAAAGATCCGAGAAATTAATCTCTGATAAACCGACCGACCGGGAATCGAACCCAGGCCGCCGGCGTGGCGAGCGGGCTACAAACCCACTCGGCCACTCAGGATCTCTTACGAAGTTGTCTGTACAATCTGCAGCTACAATGTATATATTATAGCGTAGGCTACATGTTGCTCTATAAATAGTCTGCAAAAAGTTTAAATGGTACAAGCGACGGATACAGAACTGTTCGAAGGGGGGGGGGGGCAAAATCTTTGGTGCAGGAAAAAATTTCGTCATTGGTCGCCAAAAAAGTTGATGACCTTTATTTAGTCAAGTACCTTTTTTCCATCCCCAGAAAAAGCTGATGACCTTTTTTAGTAGTTCAGGTCAGGGACGTCATTTCAGTTTTTTCCAGGGGGGGGGCAAAACTTAGCTAGCTTATGTTTCGTATTTAGTCGATGCACACACACACACACACACACACACACACACACACACACACACACACACACACACACACACACACACACACACACACACACACACACACACACACACACACACACACACACACACACACACACACACACACACACACACACACACACACACACACACACACACACACACACACACACACACACACACATGTACATATATAGGGTTGTGTGTGTGCGTGCGTGCGTGCGTGCGTGCGTGCGTGCGTGTGTGTGTGTGTGTGTGTGTGTGTGTGTGTGTGTGTGTAAAAGCTGCAAGCAGCACAAGCCAGTGTTGCACGATGTCTGCATAATTATAAGCCTAACGACAGAACGAAACCGGTATACATTTAAAAAATGTACATTTATGCAATTGAAACAGTTCAGCTATATCTCTCTATTTCTGTCTGTCTGTCTGTCTGTCTGTCTGTCCTGTCTGTCTGTCTGTCTCTCTCTCTGTTATGCGCAGTTGGAGTTGTGTGTAGCCTACTTGCAATGTTTATCTAGTTCAATCAATCAATATTTATATAGCGCCCTTCAACATCCATACTCAGAGGCGGTCCTATTCAGGCCATGCAACAAAAATAGAGCTTTACTTACCATCACACCTTTATACAGCTCTTGGCGACTACCGTGATTTGGAAACAAGCAGAAAAGCAGAACACTCTCTAGGCCTCTAGGTTATGACATTTACCAAGTTCACTTAGTCCTATTTGACATTCACTAAGAATCCTCTAGATACTTCAATATCAGGTCTCGAAATGAACTGAGCTTGGTTCTGTGTCTAATTAACATACCATATAACTATTCTTATGTGTCTACTCCCACTCCCAAAGCTGATGCAGAATATACTGACGCACATATATAAATATATATAAAGCCTACATAAATACATATCTATATATAATATACAATATTATATTATAGGATCAAAGTCAGCCTTTCGCCGCAAGTCGATCAGGGCCGATGTACAGTAGGGACCTCGGTATAGATAGGGGGGGAAGTTCCCTTGCTTTCATCGTCAAAATTTACGGCCCTGACTTCTACATTGCTGACTTCTTTAGGACACCGTGATATAGATATGGGGGTAATTAAGTTCCTCCCTTTCATCAACCGGGTTTTACGACTCTTTTGTACATTGTTGACCTCTATAGCCTATAGGGGTGCTCTGCCATTTTAGCTATTTTCTAACTTAGCACACGAGATCCATTCAATCTCTTGGGAGGTTTCTATCACTTTAGGAAACCGCTCTGTGCAAAGTTCTGACATCCAGAAATTACCAGATTACAGCACTGACATTGGATACAAGTAGTAATTGGTCGTTTGCTGTCTTAGATTCCAAGCGAAAAATAAAGATACAATGTATCTTATTTTCATCAAATGAGAAAATGCACTGATATACGTATAAAAAAATTGTTTTCCGCCAAATTCAGGGGGGGGCAAATGCCCCCCCCTGCCCCCCCAAATGACGTGCCTGGTTCAGGTCCGGCCGAAAACCGAATGGGAGGGAACGTCCCATGCAATTTTTAAATGGGGGCCATGGGCCGGATTGCCCCCTCTGGATCCCCCTCTGAATGGTACAAACGTCGATATATCCAGTGGCGTCACAGCCATGTTAAAACGAAGATGGACAATAAAGTTCAGGGCATCCGAGATCCTAAAAGCCCAACGCCTATATTAACTAAACGAGTTTCATAGGCTACTTTTTCCGATTTAGGATAAAAGCCTACATCGTTGAACTCCGCCACGGTTTGTACTTTGTCAGTGCCAGCCCCAAGTCTGGAAAAAGGAGGAGGGCGACGTTAACAATCATCCTTGATATGACACTATTGTCTTTAAGCAGCAACAATTACCAATGCTTCAACAGTTGATCTGTACTATCTTATCGCTAGGTGGAGCGACTGTCTACTTGTTTCTACCAGAGCTCACACACGGCTACACAACGCGAATATGAAAGGCCCAGCGGAGGGAAGAGTGGCGACATTGGACAGCCGAACCTGCCTAGGGGCAGAGAACCAGAAGAAGAATGCAGAGTTACATCTGCTCAAGATGAAATATCTGTCTGTAGCAAGAAGGAACGTTCAATACAGATTAACGAACCAGATCTTTACGCCAAGATGCAACCCTACCCGACGATTCCAATACCATAATCCTTTATCCCGACTGCACAATTGTTCAGTCCACGTGGCACAACGAAATTTACGCAGGAATGACTAAAAATGAAACTGGAACGTGTCCATGGGGCGCTTCCGGTCAAAGACTGCAGATGACAATTCCAGGGGTGGTTAAATACCTCATCTTGTATCTGTTTCAAGCAGATAAACATTGAGTTTTGTATCTACCATGGCACAATTTGACATAGAAACAACACGTAAGAAATAGTTTGTTCGACTGATAAGAAACTTGTGAGTCGTTCGGTTCATTCATACATGTATTCCGGGTAACACGCATTTTAGTTCGGATATGCCTATCTCTAATGCAAGGGACACGTAGTCTGTTTTCAAACTTGTCCATCCATGTCTGTGTGTGATCCTGCATGGTTGTCAGGCTTGTCAGCTCGTCTATCTGTCTGTTTCTCCGTGTATCTTAGTTTATCTCTCTCTTTATCTAGGTATGTCCTCCATCTATCACTCTTTATCTCTCCATCTAATTATCTCCATATAGATATAATATTTATTATTTAATTATTACATACGGTATCCATATTTCTGAAATTTCCTGTGTACATATCTCTGTACAAATCTCTGTATCTCTCTCTCTCCCTCTCTGTATATTCTTCTCTCGTTGCATTATCTAATTGCTTACAAATCAACGCTGTCCTACAAATTGCTCTAAAAACTAATCTGGTAGCCAACCGACTCCAGGAAAACTTACCCTAATGCGGAATAAATCTACCCGACAACACACCTGATCATCTCACAGCAGTATAAATATTTCTACCTGATCACCATCAAATTAAAATATTATAGATTCGGCCGCTAAAGATTGCAGAGATACGCTGCCATCCGTATTGAACGATGGCGGGTTGCTGCGTTGACCTAATACGCGATCCTCGTAACCCACACTTCGAATCATTTTGGAGGAATGTTCTCCAATCCGGTGCGGTTTTCTCAATTCTCAATCCACCGCCTTCGACGGCACCGCCTGGTATCCTGCCGCTCCGTCGCATTGACCTTTTACACCGAGCTCCTTCATCGGAATTACGTCACCATAGCCCTCGTAATCGTCGACTGGATCTCGATGATTGAGACGTGACGTCACCTCATTGGTTGTCGTCACGGCGACGACGTCATCGCGCCTCGTTTCGGCCATGGTCACGTGCGTGCCATGTGACGCTCCTCCTAGCCAATTATCGTCTCTCTTGCGAGCGCACGGCAGGATACGACGAAACTGAGCCAAGACCTACACAATAAATAAATAAATAAATAAATAAATGAATAAATAAATAAATAAATAAATAAATGAATAAATAAATAAATGAATAAAAGAATAAAAGAATAAATGAATAAATGAATAAATGAATAAATGAACAAATGAATAAATGAATAAATTGATAAATTAATAAATTAATAAATTAATAAATTAATAAATTAATAAATTAATAAATAAGTAAATAAATCGACCGATCGACCGACAGATCGATCAGTCAGTCTGTTAGTCAGTCAGTCAGCCAGTCAACCAATCAAAGAGACAACCAATCAAACAGTCAATCAATCAATCAATCAACATACTTTATTGATAACCGTATACATACAGAATAGCACAGGCAAGTAGTTCCAATATGACAATATGGCGTCTATAATAATATTCTAACAGTACTGTAAAAGAAACCCACGTGACTAACCTATGCAATAATGTATGCATTGCTGTTTCAACACTGAAATCGATAAGTACAAACGGCATTCGGTAGGTGGATTCACGCTGATGCAAACCGAATTTGAACATTTCTCGTAGCAGAATTTATGTAAACAGGGAGTGGAATGAATTCCACGTGTATAGGCTACTATAGATGGTTGAATGGTATACCTGGTACCGTACTGGCACGCAGATCATAAAGACGCTGGTTCGAAGCCCACTTAGTAGCGGCTATAACCCCATGATGAGGTTAACTCAGCAATGCGTCGTTGGTTCAAAATGAGTAGGCTAGTGTGCGTCTTGCAGGCTGCCATAATTATGATTAAATGTCACTGCTATAGATCTAAGACATCTGTCGCTGACGTAATCCAGCCGCGTTCCTGTCGGTATGAATTAATAATAATAACAATGATAATGATAATGATAATAATAACAATAACAATAACAATATTAATAATAATAATAATAATAATAATAATAATAATAATAATAATAATAATAATAATAATAATAATAATAATCGACGATTAGGTGCCGTTCCAGATGTTTTTTAAATTCTGTTCTTAATTAATATTTAAGTTCCTGTGGATCATATGCAGTTGATGATATTTTTGTTTAATTAAAAAAATAATAACAAGTTTCTCATCGGTCCCTTGTTTTTATAAATTGATACCTCGGGTTAAAAAAAATCATCACGATCATTATCATCGATAACCCGCAACCTTCCAGCTGTAAGGCATCGAACATACATGTATACCTCTACACCACCGCGCCGCATCAACGGCAGGCCTAGAGATAACATGAGTATTTTGAGGCAATTGTAACCGATATCACATTGTTTCCTGGCAATGAGAAATGCGATCCCAGTCCTAGGATCCCGTTACTTGTAGTCCTATTCACTCGCTGACCCAGTGGCAGATCCAGAATTGTTTCAAGGGGGGGGGCAAATTTTTGATCTTGGACGGGGAAAAGGAAATTTTTTTAGAAAGTTTGAAAAATAGTGATCGGTCGTTGAGGAAAAAAGTACTTTTCATCCGCATAAAAAGTTGATGACCTTTTTTTAGTCGTCTGGCAAATTTTTAGGGAAAATCATAACATTTCATCCGCCAAAAAAGTTGACGACCTTTTTTTTAATTCCCCAACTTGAAAACCGAATGGGGGGGCACGTTCCATACAAGTTTCCGAATACGGAGGGGGGGCAATATCCATTATACCCATATTTGTATTGCTAATTTCAGACCAAATGGGGGGGCCACGTCCCATGGCAGTTTTCAATGGGGGGGGGACATGGCCGGATTGGCCCCCCTGGATCCGCCCCTGCGCTGACCCACCCCACATCGGTCAGTAAACTAGGTCATGCTAATATTAAAAAACTGCGGGAGGGCGTAGCGGTTAGGTGTGGGTGGGTCGTGGGTGATGTGGAGTAGGAGCGGTGAGCGGTGTATGGATGCGGAAGGAGTGGGACGAGGGCTGGGGTGGGAGCGATGAGCAGGGTGGGAGCGGTGTGTGGGTGCGGAAGAGGGTGGGGCGAGGACGGTGAGAGTGGTGAGCAGGGTGGGAGCGGGGTGGCATGGAGGGGGAGGCGAAAACCCACATAGAAAAGAAAAAAGAGGTGTAATGTACACTCATAGAAAAGGAAAAGAGGTGCAATGTACATTTACACACCTGGAAAAGGTAAAGTAGTTAATGGACACTCTTTGGGATGCGCAATGTGCACACTCCCGGAAAACTTCCAAGCTGCGCGCTCGAGTACCTGCAGTGTGATTGCAATTTTAATTGAGAATTTTTATATAGCGACGCTCAAATATCAAATCAGATCAGCGGAAAGCATAAGATATAGATAAATGGAATATTATATTACCAACATTTATTTTTTTAAATATAAACTACAAACAAGTAATGGTTTATATGTGAGCACTACAAAACAAGCGTTGTCATAGTTTACTACCAATGTATTGTGAGGCGCGGTGGTGTATTGGATATGTTCGTTGCCTTCCAGCCGGAGTGTTGCAGGTTCGAATCTACCTCAAGCCGCCGTGTCGCCTCAAGCCGCCGCGTAAGGACATTGAGCAAGTCCTTCACTCGCAATTGCTCAGCGCTTCGGCGTGAAACTCTGATGCAGTGGCCGCGCTGTACAGTAGTCGGAAGCGAATCTGAGCATAGAGCTTCAATGTGCGCTATAGAAATGGAGAAATAAATAAATGTCTTGCCTTTCATCCAATTTACACTTAATTTCGAACTTCCCTGAATCCCTTTAACAAAGAGACTTTTGACGAAACAAGACGTTTCATGAATATGTCTATAGAGTCTAATGCAGAGTCTTTTTTTAACATGAATCCAGAATAATAATTCGATCCAATTATTTTCGACATTCGCTGCTTGAATTCTAGAATGCGGTGGAGAAACTGAAAGACCTCCGGTGTTATGCAGCGCTCCTATAGTACCAGGGATACCACTCATAGCTTTTTTCACTTAGATCTAGGTTTTCTGTCTTGTCTAGGTTTTGGGTTTGTGTCGATTTAGCTTTTTTGTGATGGTGGTTTTTCTCATATACGAAAGGCGAGTAAAAAAGCAGGAAGATTTCAGAAAAATATCTGATTTTGGAGCAAATGACTAAGCTTAAAAAGGTCATCAGCATGGGCAGAAAATAGGAAAATCTGGAAATTTTGGGACCTGACTAAAAAAAGAGGTCGTCAGAAATTTCATGTCCGAAAATTCAATGTATTTTTCTGAAATTTCTCATCTAGCTTTTTCCTGCCTTTTTTCGACCGGATCTGACTTTTTTAAAAGTCAGAGTGTCATCCCTGTCGCATACATATCTGAACTTCCAATTAACCTGCAGTTCCTGGGGGTTTCTTCGTTGCCAAGCGAACGTTTCCCTGCAGTTATAATAGATCCCCACCGTTTATCGGGACTTTTAATGATGAACGTATACGCTCTCAAGATATTATACGTAGCCTATACGGTATAATTATGGACATCGTTTAAAAACGAGACGCTATACTTTATTAAGCTTATAGCTTTGGTCGTATAGGAGTAAAGTGTCTATATGGCGTCGTTGATAACAATTACGGACTGACGTTTATCGGGCAAAAAAGGCTGTGTCATTATATGTGTAGTGGCCTATACGTTGGAAAAATGATGGGGCTAATCTTCTTCGCGTATGCTACTGCTCCAGGTCTTGTCGGAGCGTGGACCGGGATTCGGATGAATTTGGTCAGCTGGTGGCATCCTTAGTTTCCCCGAAGGTACTCACAGGGAGGGCGCGCCCGGATTGACCAGGCTTCGTGAACGCGGATGCCATCCTCCCCAATATAATATAATATAAGCGACAGACACTGCATCGGAGTTTCACGCCAAAGCGCTGAGCAATTGCGAGTGAAAGACTTGCCCAAGGTCCCTACGAACCTGCAACCCACCGGCTGCAAGGCAACGAACATACCCACTACACCACCACGCCTCACGCGGTATGTATGTGTGCACATGCGTGAATGTATGGGCGTATCTGTGTAACTATGCACGTGTATAATTATAATTACTATTTACATTTATTTAGGTGACCTACCTCTCCGTTGAAGAAACAGAATATCAGTGACACACAGATACCCTGTGAAGAAAAGAAGAAAACAAGAAATAAAGTGCAGCGAATTTCAAAACCATGACAACATGCTTTACAACAACAACAACAACAGCAACAACAACAACAACAACAACAGCAGCAATAATTATGCATTGCTAGGTTTGCTGTTGACATGATAGCATTAGACCTATTACTTCTCCCAGGGCACTGAGACACAGGGTGCTAATTGCAGAAGAAATGCGTAAGGTGTGTTTTGGCCAATATACATGTACATGTACTTGACGTTAATAACGACAAATTTTTTCAGAATGAAGAAATAATTGTTAAAAACCAAAACGTGGTAGTTGTAAAATAGGGAAATCAATTGTCCAGGGGGCAAGTGTCCCCTCTTGCTCCTATGTGCGGGCGTCAATGAGGATATTTGATAACAATCATTTATAGATGATACTTAATAAAAATCTTTTTTTGGCTACAATTTGTTGCGTTACATTTTTTTAATATCCAAAAACAGTGGGTGATCTCACTAAAAGTGATAGATCTATAACTTTTGTTCTGTTTGAAATTATTTTTGATGAAATCTGGCCATCATGTGTAAGTATGAATTGTCTTTACACCCGTAAAATTTGATTTGGAAATTCATACTTCTGGCCAAGATATTTGCAAAAACCTTAGGGGGTCTGTTTTTATGACCTACCCTGTAGACAAAATGGACGACAATTTAGGCGCAATCTCTGTATATACCCGGTACCTTGATTGGCTGAATAATTTATCATTACATGCAATCTGAGAGCTAAGTAGGTGTATGAACGCACGGTAAATGAATTAGTTGAATTATATACAGATATATAAAAATAAAGACGCTTTGAAGAAAAATTAATCAACTCTATGAATAAATTTATATAATTGTTATTGTATTAAACGCCACATGGTATCACAGTGGGAGATTTATAGATGGAAATGAGGCTTAGATACAATACAGTTAAAGGTTATAACTTGCGATAAATTATCTTCTCTTATTATGGGCGCGATTGCATTCTATGTACCGGGCACATGAAATAGCAAAACGATACAAAACGATACGTCATAGCATAGCCTGAACAATAAACACGCTAATGAATAGGCATTAAATGACTTTATAGAATTCCTTCTCTGGAATTCCTCTCTCGTCTTGGGGCAGTTTTATCTGGTCGCGTTGTGTTTGGTAGCGCCTCTGAGTAGTGCATTGAAGAGGCAGTAGGCCTATAATTATGTATCATTTTTCCATCTTTCGATTTATTTTATAATAAGCTTTATAATTCGATATGTGGGTGTCCCACCCAGCGATAAAACTGCCCCAAGATGAGAGACGAATTCCCGAGAAGGAGTTCTATAAAGCCTATGTAGAAACTTATAGTTCTAGAATATTTTTATGTAGCGCATATGTTGAAAGGCGAACGCAGTGCATGGTGTGTACATACCTGCGAGTGAGTGACAATGAAAGTGAACATCTCGAAGACTCTTGCTCCTCTTTGATCGACGTCAGGACTGTAAATCGTCAGCAAAAGCTGGATTCCGAAGAGAGGAATCAACATGAAACCAGCCTTCAGTCCACGTCTAAATAATCAAAAGCAATTTTGTTGTAATAACCGAATATTTATACAGCGCCATTTGAACAAACTGCAACCTATCATCATCGTCGTCATCATCATCATTACAATCGTCATCGTCATCTTCGTCATCATTATAATTATCATCATCATCTTCATCTTCATCGCCATCGTCGTCGTTGTCGTCTTCGTAATCATCATCGTCATCATCTTCTAGTGCACACTAGCCAAGTCACGGGTGTTTGCTAGTTGCAGTCTACATCATCATCACTTTCCTATTCCATAAGTTTTAATATCGGCTATAATTAGCGATGAAGGTTTTTTCATTATCATGGAAATGAATCACTCATCCTCATCACGGCTATGTCATGTCTAACATAATCATTTTCGTCGTCGTCGTCATCATCATCATTATCTTTCTCACAATCATCATCATCGTTGTCTTCGTTGTCGTTACCTGAAGTTGCTTGGTTCGTGTGGGTGAGAGTGCAGCTGAAACATCAGCGTCCGTAAAATGTTGCACAGGAACAGGAGATTCACCTGAAGAATAATTCCATCAACATCATCATCATCATCATCATCATCATCTTCATCATTATCATCGTCGTCGTCGTCGTCGTCGTCATCGTCATCGTCATCGTCGTCGTCGTCGTCGTCATCATCATCATCTATCCCTCTGGTCAACCATATTTGGCGGGGATAGCTACGAATGAATTACATGGGGTCATAGGCTATAGATTCTATTGTCTCCAATCATTTATCAAATCTATTACCCGCCTTAGTGTCATTCCTCTACTGAATGCTATGTCCCACATTATAATATTATATATTTTATATTATAGGTGCAATCTTGGTCCGCCCTTCGCTCTCTGCTTTCTTTCGAATAATCTCACATACAGTGTATAATCTACAACTTGCATTGAGCTGAAGTTTGACAGAGCAGACGTCAAGTCCGGTCAAGACGACTTACGACAAGGCAGATCAAGTTTGGTAGATAGATGATCCACTGTAGAAATCCAGCGCTTCTTGTCCAACAACTGCATGGCACACAAAAACAGAATAACATCATCAGTGCGTTCAGCAAGAAACTACAGGTATACAGAAGAAAACATACAACAAACAGACAGACAAGCAGACAGCCAGACAGACGACTGCACTGCATGTATCTCATGAAACATTCTCAAAGACAATTAAGACGCACTTGTTTAGAACTGTCTGGTAACTACGTTAAGCGCCTTCGTGAGGTTATTGTAAGGCGCTATATAAATGTTTATATACATACATACATACCACTATCACTGGAGCCTTTCGATGGAAGTATATACATGTATGCTAAAATAGCAACTTGGGTGATCCTATATACTCAGCGAGATCTTGATTCCTTTTGGAAAGTTTTGGGCCTTCCCATTGTAGCCGATATTGTAATAACGTCAACTGTCCAATTCGTGTATTGTATTTTACTGAATTTTACAATTGGTTGCAATTTAAAAAACCTTGAATCTTGAATCTTGAATAACCTATATCTGTCAGATCTTCCCGCCAACAGTGTACGGCGGTCAATGTGATTTACAGTTGATTTGGTAACATGTATGGGGCAAATCTCGACATAAATTCTGTCCTTAATATAACGAAGACTCGAACTGCTGTAGCCTCAGTTTAACAGTCCACGCAGCTCGTTAAACAGCCAGACCACCGCGCCACCTTCGTCTCATAAGTTATAACTGCTCACAGTGCACTGTTACACAGTAGAGTAGACAGTGTAGACTGTAGAGCGTGTATACCGTCCCAGTTGGACCGATCATTCATTACAATTAAAGACTATATGCATGAAACAGGTGCGCCCCGTTTAAAGGATGCTATGCGAAGCGCGTGTTTCATCCGAAGGTTATTTTAACAACAGTTGAGCCCTACTTCCTTCTCAGCCATTTATTCTTTGTAATTAAAATTAAACTTTAGACACAGCAAATGCCATAGAAACTCCTTGGAGTCGTGGTTTTATAAGGTCAAATTTTCAAAAGATCATTAGTGCCTCGTGAACTAGATTCTAAGTGTAATTTTAACTGTAAATTTGCATTTGTACAATGTAAGTCACAACTGTAATTGTAAATTGTAATTATAAATTGTAATTGTAAATTGTTGTCATAAGTTGTAATTGTAAATTGCAATTACAAAAATTGAAATTATAAAAATTGTAATTGTGAATATAAATTGTAACAGTAAATTGTAATTGAAAATTGTAAATGTAGGCCTAATTATAAATTTTAACTGTAAATTGTAATTGTAAGTTGCAATTGTAAATCGTAATAATCATAAATCGTAATTGTAAACCGTAACGTGTGATTGTAAGTTGCGGCTTTAAATTGTGGATTCTTTTCGTTTAGTCTGTGCCGAAGAAAATCGGGTTGCTCATTCAAACTGTACAACGGACAACAAAAATGTTTGAAATGTATTTTAGTTATCGATGCTTTTATGTGCTGCCACCGTTGCTTACTTGCTTATGTTGTTCATTATTATCACTATAAAATGGCTGGACGCGTTCTGCAAAAGCAAAATAAAAAATTACTATAAAATATTTCGGAAGGGTAAGCTGTAATACAACCATTGCACTTAAGACATTGTGCACTGATGCTGCCTATAGATGATGATGAAGCCATATTTAGAAAGCCACTGAAGTCGGTCATTTAGTCTTCATTATTTCGCAGAAGCCAACAGCAAACCACTTAAAAGCATCGCAGTACAGAGACAAGGAGTATAAGGCAACGGGAAAAGATATCACTGACATTAATACCAAGCAGAGAGAGACAGACAGACAGAGACAGAGAGAGACAGACAGCGAGAGACAGACATTTAGTCTATATGTCTGTCTCTCATTGTCTCTCTCTCTGTCTCTGTCTCTGTATCTTTGTGTACGTGTGTGGCTCCGTCTATCTGTCTTTCTGTAGACCTATGTTTGTCTGTCTCTCGCTCGCATAACCGACAATATACAAGAGAAATAAGATCTCTCTTCCTCCCCTTCTTCCTTCTCATCTTCCTCTTCCTCATTCTCCTCTTTTTCCGCCTCCTCCTCTTCCTTCTAATTCTCCTTTTCCTCCTCCTCCTCCACCACCACCACCTTCTACTTTTTCTTCCTTCTCCTCCCCTTTTTCATCCTCCCATTCTTCCTTCTCTTCCTCCTGCTCCTCCTCTCCTTCTCCGCCTTCTCTTCCTCTTCCTCTCTGTATCTCTCTCCTGTATCCGGCAGTCTTCTCCTCTCTATCTCTGTGTCTCTGTATGTCTCTGTATGTCTCTGTACGCCTGCCTCTCTCGCATAACCGGTGGTACGAGGGAAACCAGCAGATATATCTCCCTTTCAGGGTATTGGTAACACGATCCAATGCTTTAATGTCATTGCATTCCAAGGCATATTTGCTCTGCCCGACCGACAGACAGACCATGCACGTGATCCAGATCCAGTCCCAGAAATGGAAATTTACACTCCCGGATAATTTTTAATTCCTGAGTGATTATGGGGCGCGGTGGTGTAGTGGTGGCGTCGTTGCCTTGGAGCCGGAAGGTTCGAGGTTCGAATCCACCTCGCCACGTAAGGACCTTGGGCAAGTCCTTCACTCACAATTGCTCAGCGCTTCGGCGTGAAACTCTGATGCAGTGTCCGCTCTGCATCGGGAGCGCCTCTGAGTAGAGAGATCTTGAAGAGGCGCTATAACAAGTGCACATGTATACAAACAAACAAACCACGGGGCAAGAATGATGATGATGATGAAAATAAAAATAATTTTAAAAAATAAAATAATATAATATAAAATAAATAATAATAGTCCATAAGTCCTGGAGAATGAAGTACCTCAGGGCAAAAATTAATAGAAATCTCTTACCGAAATGTTTTTCTTAGCGACATAGTATCACATAGATCTAATAATAATAGACTATATCTACTTGTATATTGCGTATCTGAAGGACGCCTGTGACGCAGTGATATTTCAGTTCTAACAATAATTCCCAATTTCAGTTCAAATTCAGTTCTAAGACTCTAATTTCAGTTCTAATTCTATTTCTATTCTGAAAATAATTCCTATTTCAGTTCTAATTCAAGTTCTGAAATAATTTCCGTTCTAATTCAAGTTCTGAAATAATTTCCGTTCTAATTCAAGTTCTGAAATAATTTCAGTTCTTATTTGTCCAATCCACAAACATCTAGGTAGGTTAGATCCTTACTGTATACATGTAGGGCTTGTAGGCCCTATATATATATAAAGAAGTCTAGGTATTATGACTCTTACCCTATCAGTATAATTATTATTTCCAAGTGAATTGAAGTGTCAAAATGTCAAGCCCGATTTCAACCATATGCGTGCCGCTGATGCTTGATATGTGTCTATAGGCTCATGCTCAAATATCCCCCTCCTCCCTAGCGTAACCTCATACAGGCTGTGCATCAAATGCACCTGTAATTAGCCTACCTTCCTTTGCCCTGTGTTCAACGGTGTCCAGTCATCCGTCACATTAAACAATGTCAGGTTGTTTGACTAGCTATCCTATGTCTTAGACCTGTACCAGGGCCCCTTTGTTTAAATGATTAAGAAAGCAAACGTAATATATTAGTTAGTTGTGGCAATATGCCCGGGGGAGGGGAAGTTATATCCGAAGATTACTGAGAAATGGATTGCCTGACTTTATACAGACTTGCACGGGCAATGAATCACAAAAATCATCACAGTGTAATAATTTTCGTTCTAAAATAATTCCTATTTCTATTCATATTTCAGTTCTCTCAGGCGTATTTCAGTTCTATTTCTATTCTCGTTCTCAAAATAATTCCTAATTTTCGTTCTTATTCTCGTTAACGGAATTGCATAATTTTACTTCTAATTTCTATTTCCGTTAATGAAAATATCACTGCTGTGACGCGAATCAAAGTAAATCTCTAATAAATTCTAATTGGAAAATTTAAAAAGTGATGTTTACTTATATCTTACAGTCAAGCTAATGGCATTGCATCATAATTATAAGCAAATATCTAGCAAATAATATCGCATACACTTTTGCAAATGCCTTTATGGCTGAGCGCGTTCTATGACAAGCAAGCAATACATACATGTATAATGTCCGGTGCTCTCTATATATATACTAAACATATATAATTATATATTATATTCACATATAGAAATATATATTATGTAAATATATATATATATATATATAATTATATATGTATATATTACCTGCTGTTTTCGATGGCGGCTCTGACTGATGCGTAGATGATAGAAAAGAGCAACGGAACGACTGAATAAATATACCAGAAAGATTCAGTTAACTCGCTATTTACTGTATATATTTATATATAATTTATATATATACATTACTTATATATATTAAATATATCATATATATACATTATATATGGCCCATGCATTGCTTTGCATGCGCATGGGATACTTCATAGATCTACTATACTATATATTATATATATATATATATATAAAGTATAATCTACACACAAAATGTCACACACACACTGCAGAAATATCGTTTTATGGTTTCCCTATTGTCTCGGATTGTTCCGATAACATTTTTATTATGACGAGATAGATGATGGATGATAGATGATAGATCATAGATGATGGCCAGATGCATTTCTATATGGGACTTAGATTAGAAACCACAGGACCCTGAAGTGCTCAGTAATCTAACCTCCAAGGAATAAGGTCTATAATTAGTCGACGGAGGTGTCGATAAAATCAGCAGAAAGCCAGCAGAGAGCATAACTGCTACATGTAAACTTATACGTGGCCATTGCAGGGTCGTTGCGTAGCAACAGATACATCATCTTTCAGCTCTATAACTATAATCTCGATGGAGTTCCTTGTCTATTAGAAGACAATCTCTTTTAAGATATCGCGTGCATTGTGCCTATACAGAGTGTTCCGAAGCGTACGAAATTGATAATTATAATATAGCAACGAATTCTACGACATTGGTTATGATTACAGTAGTGTCAGTTGTAGCCTACTGGTGGTGGTCGTAGTAGCAGTAGCAGTAGTAGTAGTAGTAGTAGTAGTAGTAGTAGTAGTAGTAGTAGTAGTAGTAGTAGTAGTAGTAGTAGTAGTAGTAGTAGTAGTAGTAGTAGTAGTAGTAGTAGTAGTTGTAGTGGTAGTTGTAGTGGTAGTGGTACTGGTAGTGGTAGTGGTAGTAGTAGTAGTAGTAGTAGTAGTAGTAGTAGTAGTAGTAGTAGTAGTAGTAGTAGTAGTAGTAGTAGTAGTGTAGTGGTGGTAGTAGTAGTAGTAGTAGTAGCAGTAGGAGTAGTAGTAGTAGTAATAGTAGTAGTAGTAGTAGTAGTAGTAGTAGTAGTAGAAGTAGTATCAGTATTAGTATAAGCAGCAGCAGTAACAGTAGCAGGATGAGTAGGAATGGTAGTAGGCCTAGTAATGAGATGGCAATGATAAAGATGATTATACATGATGATGATGATAATAAGGATGATGATGATGATGATGATGATGATGATGATGATGATGATGATGATGATGATGACGACGACGACGATGACGATGATGATGAATATGATGATGACGATGACGACGACGACGACGACGATGACGACGACGACGACGACGACGACAACAACAACAACAACGACGATGATGACGATGATGAGTCCGTGTAGGATTGTAACAATTTCAACAACAACAACCACAATAACAAAGCTGACTCGGCTGGCAGATAAAACACATATTTTGTACACTTATTGTAATTGTAATTGTAATTGTAATTATGTCGGTCGTTTTCATGCCACTTACGCCATCCGATCAGGTAGATTCCGAGCATCGACGTTGGAGCCTCGAAGGCATTTGAGATCAACCGATGCAGGTGGTATCCCTCGAAGAACATCCAGAAGTAAGTGGTACTCGTCAGGTAGATCTTGAAGAAGGACAGCACACGACACCAGACCTATAGAAATAATCAATCAATCAATCAATCAATCACAATAAATTTATAGAAATCAATCCCATTCACTCACTGAATGAATTCCATTGACTATTTATCAATCAATCAATCAATCAATCAATCAATCATTCAATCAATCAATCAATCAATCAATCAATCAATCAATTAATCAATCCATCCATCCATCAACCAATCAATCAATCAATCAATCGATAATTAATTAATTAATCAATCAATCAATTAATCAGTCAATCAATCAATCAATCAATCATTCAATCAATCAATCAATCCATCCATCCATCCATCAACCAATCAATCAATCAATCAATCGATAATTAATTAATTAATCAATCAATCATTTAATCAGTCAATCAATCAATTATCAATCAATCATTCCATCAATCAATCATTCATTCAATCAGTCATTCATTCATTTTAAGAGTTTTTGTAGCGCCCCGTTAAGAAGCCCTCCCAGAGGCGCTTCCAGTCCAACCACGGTGATACAAATGGTCTTCAATCTGAAAAACACCGATGACTAATCCTAGAACCCAATCAATCAATTAATCAGTCAGTCAGTCAGTCAATCGGTCAATCGGTCAATCGATCAATCAATTAATGCTTTTTATTGAAATCACTCTTATAGCATGCAAAGACAATAAAACGGCACAGGCCTATGTACAGGGTGGTCCTTAAAAAAGACCCTTACGGTTGTTGCAAAATATCTTAAGTGGTTTTTTTATGGCCCACCCTGTATACATTGTAAACTGCATTGAGTCCCATTCCAATTTGTGTGTATTTTTCGTTGTATATTATTACTGGCGTAGAAAGACTTATGGGAACCTCTGTGGTCTATATATAGCTACATAGATTTGCGCAGATAAAATAACCAATCCATGCACGGAGTATAACAACGTTTCTACACTCGAACGCCTGATAAATACTTGCGATTATTTCTGATAAATAGTCGCGATTATTTTCTCGAATAAAGAGTATCTCACGCCTTCATTATTATACGTGCGAACGTTGCATTGATAAAGGAAACACGAGGTCCATCCATCCAGCCGTATACATTGCACACGATGGAGTAGATTTAATATAATGGAATCAATTCATACGTTAAGTGCTGGAGGGGAGTTGGGGGCGATGATAGATATGTGACGGTCTTAGAGCAGTATCGTTTATCTGGCGCTGGATAAATTGGACGAGATTGGGAAGAGCAGAGAATGAAAGGAGAGACAGATTGGGAAGAGGGTTTATGGGAACGTGTGGAAAGTGTGGACGGTGTACATGTATACGGTGGATTTGTGGAAAGGCGGCAGAAAAGGGTCGGACAGAGGTGGAAGATATACGGGGCGGTGGAAAGAAGGGAGGTGGGTATATATCAACGGAAACATTAGAGAGGTGGGAAAGTCTATAGAGGGGAGTAAGGGATAGATGGAAAAATATGGGGAGCGCTCGAGACGTGGGAAAATGGATGGGGCTGTGGAAAGAAGGGATGAGGGGATCAATGGAAACATTAGAGAGGTGGGAAAGTCTATAGGGGAGGGGGTAAGGGAGAGATGGAAAACTAGGGAGGAGCGCTCGAGACGTGGAAAAATGGATGGGGGGGGTCGATGGGAAGACGAAACGCCGGATTAGGATGGGGAGGAATGGGAGCGTCAGTAAGAATGGAAGACAGATGGATGGCTTGGAAGGCGGCGGGAATAAAGGGATAAGAGGACAACGGGTGAGAAAGTGGAATGGACGGAGAAGTGGAGAAGGAACAAAGAAACAATGAGCTTTGTGTATGCAGAGTTCGTGAGAATGTGACATGAAAAGAGAAGCTGATGTACAATGTAGTTGAAGAGAAGATGAATTAAGAGGAACAATTCACACGGTTAAATGAGACTCGGTTGAAGTAGAGATCTTCAATTTATTGTATAAACGACTCGAGTTTCACAGTCCCTGGTCATGCTATATACTATATAGGCTAATTTATTTTGCGCTATTGGTTCTTGAACGAGTCGCCCATGAAGGCGCTATATGAGTCTTTCTGGATCTACATCTCTCTCTCTCTCTCACTTCATACTTAAGACCTTTTTTCTCTAGAGGTTATCGCACTGGGAGCGCTACTGAATGGCCTCGGCTGTGAGCAGCGCTATAGAAATTACTAATTACATTACATTACATAATTACTAATTACATAAGTCAGCAGAGAATTGGCAGGAGGGCATCGGACGTAGGTGCACCAAAATTCAAATTCAAATTCTTTTTTGCTCCAAAAACAAACATAATAAACAGAACAGTATAACACAAGTGGTTTTTAACAATTAAGTCATTCAACAAGGACTATGGAAATACACTGTGTCCACGATAAAGTAAACCACACAATAAAGTGTCATAACTCGGTCAAAACTTTTAGGATTAATTTTGTCTGAGATTTTAAACAAAACAACAGTGGCCATATTTAGATCTACAAGAGATCCTGAAGCCGATTTGAAATACTCGTGGGTTTGCCAAATTTATGAGCGTTTGAGATGCAGCACAGAAAAATGCAACTTTCCAACATGCAAAAGCTGAAAGGAAGCAAAATTCAGCTATAAATTTTGTTCAAAATGTTCTTTTTGTTCACAAACACACAGCCGTAGACGTATTAGTGTAGTCGCTGTCCCGGAAGACACTCGGCTTCATATCCGCAGCTGTGGCCGCCTAGCAGTCCAGATCTCGAACCGGGTACATGTACCGGAGTAGCGCGTTTTTCGTTCCTGTATTCATGACATCGATAACCGTAGGGCGCGTCTGATTGAAGACTGACAGCTGTTTGACCAGGTGATCATCGACCTGACCATCAAACAGTATACCGTCTATGTCTACGGCTGTGTGTTTGTGAACAAAAAGAACATTTTGAACAAAATTTATAGCTGAATGTCACTTCCTTTCAGCTTTTGCATGTTGGAAAGTTGCATTTTTCGGTGCTGCATCTCAAACGCTCATAAATTTGGCAAACTCGCGAATATTTCTAATCGGCTTTAGGATCTCGTGTAAATATGGCCACTGTTGTTGCGTATAAAATTTCAGACAAATCCTAAACGTTTTGACCGAGTTATGACACTTTATGACACTTTATTGTGTGGTCTACTTTATCGTGGACACAGTGTAGATTAGGCAGCAATAGGTACTCCAAAGGCACAAACACATCACAGTTATAATACGCATATAAGTGCTTAGATTCCTTATTGTATATATGATAGACCTACATTGAAACGCTGAAAGATGGATTGCAAGCTAAGCACACAGGCTACTCCTCTCAAAACCTCTTTTAATAAGCCGCTGCAATTTATGGCCGTTTTTCACTTCGCGCAGATCTGCAGCAGCGCATAAAGAATGCCGGGCAAAGCAAAAGAAGCCGACTTCGGAAAACTTCAGTAACACAGCGATAATGGAACTATACTACGCAGGTTGAGGGATCGAGTGTGTGTGTGTGTATGTGTGTGTGGGTGTGTATATATATACGTGTATATGTGTGTATGTGTGTGTGTGATGCATGCGTGTATGTGTGTGTAAGTATGTGTGTGTTGGAGTGTATGTGTATGTTATGAGTGGTATGTATATGTGTTTGGGCGTATGCGCATGGCATGCGTATGCGTGCGTGTGTGTGTGTGTGTGTGTGTGTGCGTGCGTGTGTGTGGATATGCATGTATGAGTGTACGTGGGGTGTATGTATTGTGTGTGTGTAAGTATGTGTGTGTGTGTTGGTGTGTTTGTGTATGTTATGTATGGCATTGTCTGACACTGTGTGTGTGTACTTGTGTGTATGCGTATACGTATGTGTGTGTATGTGTGTGTGTGGGGGAGGGGCATGATCTGCAATTCAGATTATTATCGGATCTTTGTTGTCTGACATGGAAGCCAGTGACCGGAGAGGATGTCTCATGCATCTAACAATACTTGATCTAAACGGTGGTGTCGCATCGCTTTCCTGCTGCTGGTCGTGATTGAAAGGCAGACACGTGACCAAAGATGGCGTCATAAGCTAAAGACCTCCTCTATGTACATAGACGACATATCGCTTGCGACTCGAGCTTCTTGGTCTTTCTTCGCCTCATTTCCGCAAGTCTTTCAACAGCAATCTATCACATAATCGTGGTTTTCTTTTATCTGCCGGACCCTGTTTAACCCTTGCGCTTTCCTTGTCCATGGCCCATTATCTATCTTGTCTTGACACTCAGATTTTATTTCCTCTTAATATTCGCTCTTAATTTTCTTCATATCTATCTTCTCCTTTCACGACTTCCTGTTCTTGTTTTTCTTCGTTCTCTTCCTCCTCATCCACTTCTTCTTCCTCTGCCTTGTTCTTTTCTTTCTCCTTTCTCTTCTTCTTTCTTCTTCTAATCCTCTAACTCTTCCTTCTCCGCATCCTCCTTCTCCTTCTCCTCTTCCTTCTATTCCTCTTCCTCATTTTCCTCTTCCTCCTCTTCTTGCTCTTCTTCTTTCTTTTCCTCTTCCTCTTCCTCCTCCTACTCCTCCTGATCCTCATCTTCTTCTTCTTCTTTTTCAACCTCATCGTCGTCTACTTCCTAATACGTCTGCGCTTCATTCTACCTCCTGATGCTTTCTCTTTCTTCTCCTGCACCTTCTCTCTCTCCATCTATCTCTTCCTCTTCATCCTCAACCTCCTCCTCCTCCTCGTCCGTCTCCTCCTCCTCCTTCTCCTTCTCCTTCTCCTCCATCTCCTCCACCACCAACTTCCACCTACTTCACTCGATTTCTTTCGATCACGTCACCCGACAGATGTCCTCTCATTTCCGGCCGAATGAAAGTCGTCTGCTGGATCGCACGAAGACGCGGGAAAACCTTCGGCGCTTCAGGGATTCAACCTGCTGTGTAGCTGTTCAACCGTATACCTAAGCTTCATTGGTATATAATGAAAATTGATCGACTTCAGCAGGACCACCGCTGTTCACTATCTGTGCTTAGCACTTCAGCATCGCGTGTAAGCTTACTACTCCGCATGCAGCCCATCAATCTAAAGAGGTTTTTAGATAAACTGGCCACGACATAGTGGATAAGTTGAGTCCTAGCTGTGTAACTGAGTTCTGCGATTAGCTGTGGCCATGGGCGAAGTTTATCAGGGGCTAGGAGGTGCTAAGCCCCTCCAAGAAGACCCAGATTCAACTTTTTTACCATGAAAATGGTATCCTTCTTCGGAGGTAGACCTCCCAATAAGGCCCAGACTCGGGGTTAGCCCCCCCTCCAAGACGGACCCCCCAAGAACGGAAACCAAACTCCGCCCATGGTTCTGTGTAACTGAGTTCTGCGATTATCTGTGGCGTCTCTAAGGTACTTAAAACGACCTATAGAATAAGTATTCTGCTACATATACAGGGTGGCACCAGTGCTTAAAGTGTGGAAAATAAGTACCTGGACGCCCCGTACCTATCCAAAAAACTGCATGGACGCTTCATACATTTCCAAGCTTTGCTGGCCAATAATAAGTGGCAGGACGGCGTTCGGATTTTAAAATAAGTGCATGGATGCCGTCCATGACCGTCCAGCCACACTTTAAGCCCTGGGTGGCGCAAAAAGTGAGACCGCTTACCTCTGCAAACATAGGCCCTACATAAAAAGGCAGCATACAAACATTATTACCAGTGGCGGTTCTAGACTTTTTGAACTGGGGGGGCTAAAAGTTGCCTTTGCCCCTCCCTCCCCAAGGTCTATATTTTGATGCTGCTGAATCTATTGACCTCGGTTGCCCGTTGCAGAATTCTTTTTAGATGAAAATTAATATTATCAGGCTGACATTTAATAGGCCTAAATAAAATTATTTATAAATTGCAAATGAATTTAAGGAATTAAAGAATAAATAAATTTATAGCATAATTGTCTGTCAGACAGTAGGCTAAAGTAAAGGTTGCATAAAAATTACATTAAAAACTTTAAAACGCGAAAAAATGAAGAATAAAATGTGGCTTTCTAGAAAACATTAATAAAAACACTAAAACGACTGGTTACAACTGCACTTTAACACATAATATTTATTTTTCTTACAGCACACGAATTTCACGCATTTTAAACTGATGTATGGTTGCACCGTTGCTATCTTATGACTATAGGCCTAGGGTGTGCTCAGATGCATATCATCACAGTCTTAAAGCTGTTCTTTTCAGCTTGGGTCGGGAGCGCTCCTGAGTAGTAACCTTGATGGGAGCTATATAAATCTTCATAGTGCATCTTAGAAGAACAATGATATATACTTGAAATAAATTAGGGCCTATATATCTTTAAATGCACCATCATGATTGTCAAAATTAAAATAAACTTTGATGTGCAGAGAAGACTGTATGCTACCAGACTTGCCCCTAAACAGAAGTCCAGAGGTCATGCACTACTAAGCATGCCTGTGAATGCCATTCTCAAGTTAGAAGTTTTGAGTCCGCACATGGGAGCAAAGAGGTCACTTGACCCTGAAAAGTTACACATTTTAACTCCTACCTTTGCTGTCATTACATTACATTTTTTGTTTTTAAGCAACTTTTTAGCTAGAAAGCACTTAATAATACCAATAATACATAATGAAACTGAGAAATATTATTAACAATTAGTTAGAATAAAACTTAGAAACCTTTCTGGAAAATGCTCACGTTCTTAATTTCTTGTTTTACATTTTTCAAGCTCTTGCTAGAAATCTAACAGTGACCATTCATTGTGTTTGCCAACTGCCCCTCCAGTTTACATACCTGCGGTAGGATTATCAATGCTGTCGACAACTTCATCATTAGCCTAACTCGTCAGCTTTTCTCTTTTTGTTCTCACAATGAGATTGAATTCATCCATTTATAATAATGAACGTATGTGCGTGCTCCAAACGGATTCAGCACACACTCTTCAGTATACACAATTGCACATATTATACACTATTGTACACCGTGTACACGGTACTGAGACCTAGCCTGCCTTCCTTGTCTGGCCATCCATGCTGCTGATACTGGCGCATCCATGGCCTGCTGGCTGCTGCCCTCCCCCCGCTGTCTTCCTCTGCTAATGAAGCTGGTATCACCCCAGTATACAAGGTCATCAGGTGCTGCGGAATGGCTCAATCCACGACCCTCTGAATTCAGGTCGCGCATTATCTCGGCCGCTCAAGCAGTTATCTGTTCATCACTTTCTTCCTGAACACCCATGGGTGGGTCCTCGTAGTCACAGGACAGCCATTAGTAGAGATAGACATGTGCCAGTATATAAGCAAGCATTCTGATTGGAGAAACAGTTCAGGAGTACTTGGAATCTGTGAAATAGCTATGTAGTATATACATGTATGTTACAGGACATAAGCTTTACAGAGCAGCATCAGCGAAACATTTAGCAGATGAAAATCATTCAAGTCAATTGATCTATGGAAAGTGCCCTTAAAAGGGATTGGGAGGCCTTGTTACCAACAGGCAATGTATTGTTTAACTAACTAAACTGTGGGGGCTAAAATGTGCATAGGGGGGCTAGGAAAATCTAGGGGGGCTAACTTTCCATCTGGGGGGGCTACAGCCCCCCCAGCCCCTCCGGTAGAACCGCCACTGATTATTACATAAAATTTAAACATTCAGATCTAACATACATTGTTTTACATACCTATGAACACACATAGGCCTACACATAATTATATACAATTATGCATACATTACTTGCATAGATATAGGGCCTATACATGTGTATAAATATGCATGCTCTCAAGCGTGCGCACACACATACACGAATACATACCTGCATATGATACATACGCATACATACAAACGTAAATGCATACACATAATTATGTGCACGCCATACTTTTATTATACATGTAGGGCATTGTAGGCGTTGTACATACATGTACAGCAAAATAGAAAATAATATGGAGATTTTTAATCGTCATGAGAAGTTATGAAGATGGCGATTCATTTGTTAAAAACAAAAGTCGCTTCCAAGATCAAAGGGCGTGTGTCACGTGATCTAATCGTGCAAATGAGCTATTACTATGATGACTGAAGCCAAAAGAAAGAAATCAAATGGGGACAGTATACATACGCAGAGAGAGGGAGCTAATGAGAGAAAATTAAGGATATAAATCTTCGGAGAAAGAAAGAGAGAGAGAGAGAGAGAGACAGACAAACAGACAGACAAACAGACAGACAGACAGACAGAGATAGACAGAGAGAGAGGAGACAGAGACAGAAACAAAGACAGACAGAAAGAGAGGACAGGGACATGGATATGGACAGGTCACAGGTACAAGGACAGGGACAAAGCTAGACAGACAGAAACTGGACAGACAGAGGCACAAAGACATCATAGATAGAGACACGGTCAGGAACAACATGTAGCGACTAGCGACGTATATATATATATATTTATATACATATATATATATATATATATATATATTTATTTATTTATATATATACAAAAGGACAAAGGACCAAAAGGACGAAATGATGAAATACAAATATTTCAAATATTTTAAAATTTAATACAGTTAATTGATTGATTACTTGGTAATAATCACTGGGTTTATTACTATAATTATAGATAATATTATATATATATATATATATGCGCCCTACCCAGTTAATTTAGTTAATTAGAATTAATTATTTAATTGTAATCATGATTTATCATTGTTAATCATTAATTAATTATTTGATCAATTTACTTACTTAAATAATTAAAAAAATAATCAAATTAGTTAATTTAATACAGTTAATTGAGTGATTAATTGGTAATAATTACGGGGTTTTGTCGAACGACTGATTCGCTGTTTCCGAGACTCGTGATGAGTTCTTTATGGACGAAGATGTACCAGAAGATGTTGATGACGCTGACGAGAGTCAACGAGACGAAGAAATGCATGTGAAGACGAATCCTGTCCTGACGGTAGAGGTCTCTGCAGATTCAAAGAATCGGATTCAAAGAGTCAGATTCGTAGAGATAGATTCAATGAGAATCAGATTCAAAAAGAATCAGATTCAATGAGTCAGATTCGTAGAGTCAGATTCGTGGAGTCAGATTAGTAGAGTCAGATTCAACGAGTCAGATTCAAGGAATCAGTTTGAAGGAGTCGGATTCAAGCGTTGGTTTCAAAGAGTCAGATTCAAAGAGAGTCAGATTCAAAGCGTCATATTCAAAGTGTCATAGTCAAAGAGTCAGATTCAGAGAGTCAGATTCAATGAGTCAGATTCAAAGATACAGTTTAAAAGTTTCAGAATCAGATTTAAGGAGTCAGAACTAAAAGAGAGTCGAACTCAAAGAGTCAGATTCAAAGAGTCAAATTCAAAGATTCAAATTCAAAGAGTCAGACTCAAGAGGTCAGATTCAAAGAATCAGATTCATAGAGTAAAAATGGTGAATCATTCCGAGAGTCAAGCGTCAAAGCTCAAATTTAAGAGTAAAGAGTCACTAAAAAGTCAGATGAGTTATGATGAGTTATTTATAGAGTCAGATGTAAAATTCAGAATTGAGATTAACTCAAAGAGTCAGATTCAAAGAGTTGGAATCATGAGTCAATATTTAATTAGAAAGATTCAAAGAGCTGAAACTATGCGACTCTGAAAGAGTCAAAACCAAAAAGATTCGAAGGCTAGTCATTCAATGTGAACGTAGTCAAGCAGAGGATGCAAACCTCTATGTCTGTCTACCTTTATTACTAGGTATCTACAGTATCATCATTTTGTCCTTTTTGTCCCTTTGTCTCTTTGTTCCATTGTCCCATTGTATCTTCTCCCTCTTTTCCTTTTATTTATTTGTCTCTTTGTCGGGCGAAAGTTTGTCCTATAATTGTCCATTTCCTAGATCGATATGTCTGACACGTTTATCATACACCAGTTTGTTGTTGGTAGACATTTTCCTCTTACCTGAACATTGCAAAGATGACGATGGCTGGAACCAGCAACGCGAGGCTGATGACGCTGAGAGCGACTGCAACATGGACGGGCGCCAGATATCCCTACAGACAAACATGTACATCACAGAAGTTAACCTTCATTGATTTCAGCAATGTTCTTCGACAGGAGTTTGAGATATCATCATTACAAGCAGTCAAATACTTTCATACATAAGTGTGTCGCGGTGGTGTAGTGCATGGGGGTGTCGTTGCCTTGGAGCCGGAAGGTTTGAGGTTCGAATCCACCTCGCCGATTAAGGACCTTGCATGGGCAAGTCCTTCACTCACAATTGCTCAGCGCTTCGGCGTGAAACTCCGATGCAGTGTCCGCTCTGCTTTCGGGAGCGCCTCTGAGAGAGCTTGAAGGGGCGCTATAACAAGTGCACATACAACAATACATAGGCCTACAAACATGCAAAGATTTACACGTGCATACATGGGGATAATAAAAATGATAAATCGCACTTTACATGTATGATCTGTACGAGTGTGTGTGTATATGTGTGTGTGTGTTTCTGGGGTGAGAGATTAAGTGTGTGTGTGTATTTGTATGTGTTTGTGTTTGTGTGTGTTTCTTTGCTTGTTTGCGTGTGTGTTTAATTGTGTAACGAGGTTAGTGTGTGCGCGTGCTTGTAGCCTATGCGTTTATGGACTCGCCATTGACGACTCTTTTAGTCTTCTGCAAATTGGTTTGCATGCGGACGATAATATCTGTTCTTAGTTGGCCTTTAACATTTAACATACATGCATACAACTGGGTATGTATTGTATATGTGCCCGCGCTGGATGAGGTCATCACTGCTGATATAATGCTATGTGTGCAATCCAATAGGACTCTATGCATCTTTACTCGACCCTGCAGCCACCCAGCTAGTATACTACACATGATATGGCGCCAATGAGTTCATGGAAGTTGGCAACGAGGTTGAAGTTTGGAGATATTAGTCGAGATACATCGATCACGAAAAAGGAGAAAGAAAAAACCTCATCTTCAATAGACCACACACAAATATAATTCAGCCTACATTGAACTTCTGCATTGCACGCGTAATTATATTAGAACAACGTGGACAGATAGAAACGGGACTTGCAAACATACAGACAGACGGACGGACGAACGGATAGGTAGGCAGGCAGACAGAGAGACATACAGACAGATATACAGGTAGGCAGACAGGCAGGCAGACAGACAGACAGACAGACATACAGATGGATAGACAGACAAACATACAGACAGACATACAGACAAACAGACAAACTGCCACAGCTAACATGCATATCGTCGCTAAGTCACGCAATAAACCATTCGGTTGCTCTGTACATCATCATGTGTAAGCCCTCACGTACTCCATTAAATGACTTGTACGCTGAACGACTAGCTGACTATGTTATTGTTGATTGACTGATTGACTGGTTAATTGATTGATGACACTGAGATTATCTAACGACATTTGATTGAGTTAGTTTGTTTGAGTGACGGCGTCACGTGACATCCTATCCCCCTTAAAGCTATCCTGGGGATATTAATTATCATATCCCCCGGATGAAATATACCGGTTTGGAACTCTGGACTATCCGAGGGATAAACCATTTTATCACATTTATTGAAAATGCGCATAATTGAAAACTTTCCGTTATAATCAAAATTTAAATGACTCTAATTGCTTTAAGTGTCATAAACAATGTTCAGAGCAAGGAAACTCGAATTTAGTTAGTGGCTCTAAGTGTTCTTAGGCGTTCTACATGTTCTAAGTAGGCTACTCTAAAACCAAAGTGGGCAAATTATCTAGTAGGAATAAACACACCTATTAGCGTCATTTAAAACAAAGCAGATAGAAGTTAATTTGAAGGAAAAACACGCTGAAGTGCATTTTATCAACCTTTCTTCATCTGTGGGATACGATACGATTACGGGGATACTCTAAGCTTATTTCGTGACAACGGCGCAAAAAGACGTTTCATCTTATCGAAATGGCGACAGAAGCTCTAGCGCACATTCAGCGTTCGACATCGTAGGCTATAACGTGCAATGTAGGCCTTATATTCCGCACATCATAATATTACGCTATGCGGCTCTGTGTGTTCGAGCGATCCTTCATCCATGATAGATATCGGTTAGTCGCTCTAGAGCTTTCATAAAAAATGCTGTCACCTCTGGTCTCCGGTATTAGTTCGAACTAATCAGGAAGGCAGAAGGTTCGCATCTTTGTCCTGCGGTATTCTAATAAAATCACTGCAACTGGGGACGTGCGTTTAATTAATTAATTATCGATAATAATAGCGCCCATGCTGGATTGCTGATTATTAGTCTACAGAAATTAGCTTAGCAGCTACATAATGTCATGTTAATGGCATACTGGTTTTATTGATCGCTTTGCAATAGAGTGTAAGAGGCAGTGTTGTACAGTAACGAAGTAAAAGTAACGCGTTACTGTACTTAAGTAAAAGTTTGAGTACTTTCACATGTAACGAAGTATCGAAAAAATAAAATACTTTTACTTTCAACGAAGTAAAATTTTACCCATAGGCCTATTTCAGTACTTTTACTTCGTTACAATTTATGCGACACTCGTTACAATGTTCGTTACTTCAAAACGTTAATTAATTTAACATTTCGTTTCGCTAAGCTAAGATAGCTTATTCAAATTTGCATGCTTAAAATTAGATTTTCGATGGTGGTGCAAGCTGGATGCACTGCCATTTCTGCAGCAGAAATGCTCTTCGTCTGTGCATTGTGCTCAAATGAATCAGAAGCGTGCGTACTAGACTCAATGATAACCATTTTGGGAATTTAGTATTTTTGAAGGTTAATAATCAATAATTATTGAGTTATATAAAGATTCGGTACTTTTACTTCTTACTTTAAAAGTATTATTGGAAGGGAATACTTTTTACTTTTACTTAAGTAAAATTTGTGATGAGTACTTTTACTTTTACTTAAGTAATTAAAATCCATTTTACTTTTACTTTTACTTAAGTACATTTGCCCGATACTTTCAACAACACTGGTAAGAGGTTCTAACCCTAACACCCACTCTTTTTCAGAGCTAAGCATACTAAAGCACAAACACGAAATTGTCGCGGGTTTATCGGCTATCTAAATAAATTCGCCAATTTTCGTATGGCTTTATATAACCTCTAGATTGTAGAACGAGCGCATAATTATAGGAAGATTTTATACTGTAGGTTATCATAGCTGCTGATAGCTTTGGGGCTTTTCCTCATTCAACGACAGTAACATTGAACATCAACTTCGCAATTTGCAAAAAATGTTGAGCTTCTTAAAAAGTTTAACGACGGTGCGTCCAAACAAAGATGATTAATGTCGCCCTCCTCTTTTATCCAGGCTTGGGACTGGCACTGTCGGATAGAGCGAACAGCGGCGGGGTTTAAATGTCATCGTTTGACCTCCATTATTCAAAGGCTGCTTTCTGCTTAGGCCTACTTTGGTTAAATGGTTGCCATGGGGGCATTGTAAGAAGCCGCTTATTTCTCCACACGGAAGGCGACTTAATAACGCTGATGATGGCTCAGACCAGCAGCTTGATCAGGTCTTCAGAGGCCTATAATTATATCTCTACGAGAACAGGCTATCGTTAGCCGGATGGTTTTTTAAAGCTGTACTGTAACAAGGACTGGAGTCATGAAGGATTTCGTTGCTTTGCTGGTCTTTATATTATGTCAACCGTTATGCTTCTAAACGACCCCATGAAATGCCTGTAGAAGAGACCGCCTAGTCCTCTGTTTTTTTTGTCTGACCAAATACTAGTGAGCAGCAAAGATCACGGGTCAGTCTTCGCGACTACTAAAGGCCTTGATGCATTGGCCTCATGTAACTGTAATGCAGATCTTCGAGAATATATCAGCGCCTACAAAAAGCCACGTCTGGGAGACCAGCCTATATAATTATTCACCGGTAAATTTACAATGCATAACAGCTTACAGCCACACACAAACGCACACAGACAAACACACACACACACCACACGTAAGCACGCACACACACACACACACACGCACACGCACACAGACAAACACACAAACATACACACGTAAGCACGCACACAAACACACACACACACCTTCACAGGCACATACACACCTACAACCATACATAGTCTACACACACACCACACACCGATATAAATGCGCATAACTGAAGACATGTTCACAAGCAACTTATGCCAATTTGACAGTTGCGGCCGAAAGGAAGAGAAGCAGAATTTTATAGCTACATGAAGCTTTGAAATGACATGCAGAAATGTCTGGCGGTAGGCCACGATCACCATTCCACGACGAAACATTGTATCGGTCGAAAAATTTAACATGAGATAGTATAAATGTTAACATGAGATAGTAAATGTTAACCTGAGATAGTAAATGTTAACCTGAGATAGTTTAACCTGATATAGTAAATGTTAACCTAAGATAGTAGGCCTAAATGTTAACCTGAGATAGTAAATGGTAACCGGAGATAGTAAATGTTAATCTGAGATGAGATAGTAAATGTTAACCTGAGACAGTAAATGCAAACCTGAGATAGAAATGTTAACCTGATGATTTTTATTCTTCTTTCACTTTGCAAGCGAGCGAAATAATTACCATTTGAATGTTTTAATACAATACAATACAATACAATACAATACAATACAATACAATACAATACAATACAATACAATACAATACAATACAATACAATACAATACAATACAATACAATACCATCTGAGTTATTTCGTTGCAAAGGAATTACTATTAATGTGTGAAATTAGTGTGTAACGCATAAACATTTCAGTTTCTCAATTCTGTAGTTCATGAGGGGCAAGGAGCCGAGCTGTATTTCATAATTATATTACAACCGACTCAACAGTTATAGCCAGAAATGTCGCCAATTTCTTAGTATCACAATTTTTATGTCTATTTAAGAATTGTATGCAAACCAGCCATAAAATTTCAGTAGGACTGTAACAAGTCGTGTCAAGATCACGGGGATTATTCAGCATGTGGCAGAAATTACATGTAAAGTAAGACATTAAAAACTCTATAGAAGTTTTGACAGGTCATAAAGCAGGTCAGAAGTAAAATAGGCATTATGTCAAATGTCCTGCCTATTTTTGGTCGATTTAAACCTTTTGTACGGCTTTCCCGACTCTACTCAGGTTTAACGTATAGGATATCGGGTTTCCTTATGACAAATCTGATTGACAATTACTCTTAGTCAACCTGATTGCGCATGCCCAGCGTCCAGATTAAATGGCGGTCATAACCGGATTGATTCCTATCCTCATAATAATATTTCTAGGTTGATCCGATTTGAAGGACGGCTGCAGCAGCATTAAAAGACGAACGTGCACCGAATAGATCTGATAAGACCCGATGCGATTTGAACGTTGACGTAATTGTAATCGTAGGCTGAAACTTTGTAAGGCGTTGCTCAAGGCTAAGCTGCGGGCATCCGCTTATTCACGAGCGCTGCGTCAAGTTAGAACTTAGAAGGGTTGGAAAGTGAAACTAAAGGGAGATCCGGTTATTAGACAGACCGACATAGGCGTAGGAGACGGGGTCCAGAGGGGGCAAATGCCCCCCAAATTTCGAGCATGTCTGTTTTTCGGGCATGTCTGTTTTTCGGGCAAGTAGACCCGGGAAAAACCTCTTGGAAAATTATAATTTCGGCCCCGGATGACTAAAAAAAGAGTTTTCGGGCAAAAGTAGCGGGAAATTTTCAGAAAATTCCGGCCGGAAGACTAAAAACGGTCGTCAGATTTATATATTCTTTTGCATCCATTTACCTACATAGGGTGGAGAGGGGCAAAACGCCACCCTAAACGGTTTGACCCCCGCCATCTACACTACGTCCTTTGACCCAATTGGCTGGTCGGGTGAGATCGGAGTCTCATTGGACCGATGTGCGTCAGATTTAAGACATGCAATGGTGACAGTATAGCCTACCTGGCTTTCCAGACACGGTGAGAAATCCGTCCACTCCAATCCGTTTCTCTGGTACCATGTTCCGTTTTCAGTGCAGATTTTACTCGATTCCTCTGCAATAACATAATATCAAAACAGTCTTCAATCAGAATCAAAGTCGCAAATTTAGGCGCAGAGGAAAGGCTTGTAATATTATATGCACACATTAAGGAATCTTTCCTAGTGTATGGTACAGAAGCAATTGAGCGTGTAATTTTGTTATTCGATGCATTACCGGTACTTGGCATGAGTTGCAATGAAAAATGAAGAAACTATTCCTTATTCTGCGCAAATAAAATTATAAGCAATTTTTTTAGAAATACAGAAACTGGACCATATCCCAGGACCTGGTGTGTAATATAAAACAACATTGTAAATTTTAAAATAATTTTTCTAAATCCTAAACTACACGTCAGCTACAGAAGTTTGACCAATCTTGTAAGAATTTATATGACAGCAGAAGCATTGCTCTGTTTTGTGCAGAAGTTACGAGCAAGAACACACATTCAAATACTCAAATAAGTTCAAATCAGTGCAATAGCTCTCCGCAGACATACATGTAATAGGCGGGAGAAACAGTCGTGACCCATATTACACACTGGCCCACATCACAAGCCTTTCCCCTATTATGAACGCCATCACTTCGCATGTATTTGTCGACGAATATTTTAGCGATTAATCAACTAATAATTGATCGTTGATGTTCAACCACTACGCTGGTTCCCTTTTTCTCTATGTATCCAGTCTAAACAGAGGTGGCGCCACCTATATGCTGGTTCGGCCAGTCGCGTCAGAGTCACGAACGCTACACTGCGGGTCGAAAAATTTAATGTAACGCAGATATTAAAGCGAATAATCCCTCGAAAAATAAAGGTCTTAATTAAGATAACAGGCAGAAACAGTAGCACCAGGGCTTTTTTAACGTGCATTTGTACACAAAATGTGCAGTTCTAAATGGATTTGTGCAGTTGTAGAAGCACTTTTGTACAGTTGAAACTAGCAAAAAAGGTCACTGTCCTCCGATTGGAAGTAATTTACCATGGAGGATGGAAAAGGAAAAGAAGGGGTTGTGCAGTTCTAAAAATTCCTTAAAATAGCCTTGAGTAGCACCCGTATATAGATCAGATCTCAGCACGAGTTATAACAGGAAGGTATTTCCGCAGCAAAAGGACCAACAGAAGAACAGGCACGATGCTGGGCTGTAGCAGTCCGAGGTCGTGCTACAAGAAGGTCATGACGGTCTCAATAATGAATGTAGAGGACGTCTAGTGTTAGCTGAGATACGCCGCCTAATAAGATCACAGAGGTAGCGAGGAGCTTGTTGTTGTCATTCAATGAGCCATAGTATTTTGCATATAAATAGCCTGCAATAATCATACCTATACACAACGTATAGACGTTACTTGGATGGAAGATGCCTACAGCAGAAATTTATGTGCTAATCTTTGGTATCAACAGATACATAGAAACTTATTTTATTATACTGTTAGCTGCTGTCGATGAAACCAATCTGAAGCACAGATATATACCCTCCCGCTTCATTCAGAGTTGTATAAAGACCACTGATTAAAATTGCCGGACAAGCAACAAGCCACAGCCAAATGGTGGTTGGAGGTCATTCTTGTAAAGCGGATAGCACGGTTCGAGCTTCTCCCAGAGATGATTGCAAAAAACGGTGGGTGGCCTCAATAAAAGTGGTATAATTTTTGTTGTGTTTGAAATATTTTGATGAAATCTGGCCATCATGTGTATAAAATTATATGAATTGCTTGTAAGATTGTAAAAATTCATTTCAAAATTCTTACTTCTGGCCAGGATAGAGGCAAAAACCTTTGGGGGTTACTTTTATTTGGCGCACCCTGTATATTATGGATCTGGAGCAAAACCTTCACTTACAATTGCTAGTGCCATCGAATGATACTTTATCATTGGATAATGCCGCTTAAGAACTGCACATAGTAATACTAATTATATTCTTGATAATAATAGTACTAGTAATAACAACACGACCAACATCAACAATAATAATAACTATAATTTATTATTATCAGTGGCGGCGCTACGAAAGTCTCTCTCCCACAAACACGACACACACAACCCCCCCCCCCGCACACACACACACACACACACACACACACAACTCTCTCTCGCTCTCTATTTCTCTTTATATGTCTGTCTCTCACTCTCACTCTGTCTCATATATAATATTATACTCTCTCTTTCTGTCTCTGTCTATCTCTTTCTGAATACAAAGCCAGTCTCTTTTGCGAAGTACGTATCAGCCATTAACGACAGAAGACAAGACGTCTTAGAAGATAATCCTCCACGAACGTTTCTTATACGGTGGCGCAACATCATCTTTCCGTATACAACGCTGAAGAATATCGAACTAATTATAATCAACCGAAATGTCCATAAATTTAATGAATCGCGATCGCAACGCTTAGGATAATTCAGTTTTATGGCGACACTAATTATACTTACATGTATTTCGCGGATTTCGACCGCAATAAAGCAAATGGGAAATTAGTTTCGAATAATGATGTTTATTATTTATGGTGGAACAGGTATTGATCGTGAAGGAATGGATTGCGTTAGCTGAAGTTAGATCAAGACTAGGGCCTATACAGTAATTTTTATGATCGAATCTGATATTGACCCTCATAATTATAACGAGTCAGCATAGAGAAATAGCCAGGGCTTTACTGGTAAATTTTGAGGTGAATACACGCTGTCCGGGAGAAAAACCGATTTTCTTGGCCAGAAAATTCTGACGACCTTTTTTCTAGTCATCCAGCCGAAAACTTCAGACATGTTTTTTTAGTCATTCGCTGTCAAGTTCAGGACAATACACTTAATAACTGCGTGTACCCTGCTTTACCCGATTTACCTGCGTATAGGCTACCTTACCCTGGATTTCGGAAGGTGAGTATACGATGCCGTTTTTCCCGGAGGTGAGTATACGCTATATACATGGGCGGAGTTTGGTTTCCGTTCTTGGAGGGGCTAATGCCTTCTTAGGGGGGCTAAGCCCGGAAAAAGATATCATTTTCATGGTAAAAAGCTAAATCTGGGCCTTCTTGAGGGGGGGGCTTAGCTCCCCCTAGCCCCTGATAAACTCCGCCCGTGGCTATATACCCGCGTATACCCTTGATTACAGCCCTGGAAGTAGCTAACCTCCCGTCAGTTCAACTCTATCGGCGATAAGTGACACTGTATACCCTTGTGGTTAGAGCCCTCGACCTGTAACTCTGCAGTTAGGCCTAATTATACGCAAGGACCTCGAGCAAGTCCTTAACGAACGGTTGCTCTGTCCTATGGTCTAGTGCATGTGTACTTGTGAGCTTCTGAAGATGGGTTATATCAAATTCCGGTGCACTGCACGTCCCATGTTCGAACCTCGACCGGGGCAGTTAATATTACTACGTAAGGACCACGAGCAAGTCGCTGCTCTGCCTCTGCACTTGTGAACTGCTGAAGAAGGGTCATATCAACTGCAAGTGTAGCCTACTATCTGGGGCGCGGTGGTGTAGTGGTGGGTTCAGTGCCTTGGAGCCGTAGAGTTACAGTTTCGAATCCACATCAATCCGCCGCGTAGGGGCATTGAGCAAGTTCTTCACTCGCAATAATGCTCGTGCGCCTCGACATGAAACTCCGATGCAGTGTCCGCGCTGAAGTCGGGAGCGCCTCTGAGTAAGGAGCTTGAAGTTGCGCTATAGCAAATGCGAGAAATAAATAGATCTAAATCAATCAATCAATCAATCAATCATTCAATCAATCAATCAATTAATTCACTTTATTGCAACCAGAAAACAAGATGACAACAAAAGTAGAAAATATACATGCATTGGCTACAAGGGAGGTGGGTCCTAAACTGATGGACATCCCGCTGGGGAGGGTCACCCAAGTAAAAAATTCCCAAGAAAAATTAACCAAGATAGCCGAAATGAAAGTAAATGATGTCATCAGTTAAACAGCTTAGACTGAACTGAGCACTTGTATAATAATTATCATCAACGGCAAACTTAAAGAAGGTTAAGCTGCCTTGCTCCATTTAAAGTTATAGGAAGCCATAATTATACACCTAAGCCGTATAATAAGAAACCTCAAGCAGCGAATGTATCACAAGGTCTTGAACGCCAGGATAATGTACCAGTGGACGTAACGCTTACATCCCAGCTTACGTTGGAACCTTATTAACTGCCTGATATAAATAGATACTATAGTATATACATAATGTATATATATGTATATAGAATATATTTATAATGTATATATTTATAATTATATATGTGTATAGAATATATTTATATAAGGAAGTATATATACTCCAACCATCAATTCTCTCCGCCTTTCTCCATGATGCAATCACTTTCGTCGTATTTTTCTGGCATCAAGTCCTGCCTTTTTCCTCCGGTTCGATCGCATTTGGAGCGCTTCTGAAAGGTTTTGTTGAGAGAGGCTCTCTATAAATGGTTATTATACACTACAATACAGTATACATTACAATATAATACAGTACAATATAATACAATAAAATACACTACAACACAATGCACTAAAATGCCACACAATACAATGCAGTGCAATACAATTTAGGTCTATACCGAGTCGACTGAGTAATCACGGTATACTAATGCGACATACAGCATATATAGTTGACTTTGTTCTTCGATGGCGTTGTGCAAATGGGCGTGACGGTCTTTCTCAAGGTCTCAGTTACTGTAAAGCTGAGCAATTATGCCAACGGAGGCTTCAACACTATTAGGCCTATATAATTTATTATAGCGCCAATCGTCTATACTCTATAGTTATTCTCGTCAAGACTTTTACGCTGCACCCTTGAGACTGATTGAACACCATTTTATTTATTATGATAAGCGATTACACCTCTCGATAATCTTTCGTGGTCTCTCTCTATAAATAATAATAGGCCTAATATAAGCCAGCCATTTTACTTAGCGTATTAAGTGCTTCGCCGCACGCATATATACGTGCATACACGCTCTCTCACGGATTCTCATTACGTCTTCATAGCAGTTTAGTTTCCTGTGTCGTGATGTCTGGTTAGCTATACGATCATGGACAGTAACGACCTAGAAACGCAACAGGAGTATCTGGTTGATTGACAGGTTTACGAGGCGCGGGTATAAAACGAACGAAGCGTGGGTGATTAGAGCGCTGAAAAGGATTGTTGCACTGCCCCGTTGTCATGAATGGCAACGTGTCTCATGCCTTAATCGCGGACCATGACATTGTGTATAAGAGGTTGAGCCGTCAGAAGCAATTTATACAGCGCTGTGTCAGAAATTGGACAGAAGATGGCGAGCTGTTTGTCGGGAGAATGCGAAAAGAAAACAAGGCGAACCATCGCCTTTTGTAATTCATTCATTTTCCCCTCGTTCAAGTATTTACATTGAATCTCATCAAGGAAACTACCCAGAGGCAACGTTCCCTCTAAGCTGCGCGGCAGCGCGGCCGCGCAGCTCATTTGAAACCCCCGCGCAGCAGTTTCAAATTTCCGCGCAAATTTTTTTAGGAAGTGTTGTTTTGTTTAACGTTTTGTTTAACTTGCGGTAAATCATTGATTTATTATCTCATCTTTTCCCAACGACTGCTCAATATCTGTGTGCGCGGACAACTACCGAGCTGCCATCCAGCCACCCGACAGTCAAATATCTCGGGCGAATTCTCCAACCAATGACTAACCACCACCACCACCACCCGAGCTTTGTAATGACTGTCCAGACGCAGCCCCTTCTACATGTAGGTTGAATCTGAGGGAAGATCTGAGGGAAGATCTAGTCACGGCTATCAAATGAAGAAGGTCCAGAAGTGAGCTGAGCGGACCACTCATTGAATCACAACCAGGGACATCTGTAAATAGATGTCTAATCAATAATCACAAGGGATGGTCCAACTGCATCTTCAGTGTCTATCTGTCAGTCATTAACTGGGACGACCCAGCGACTCCTGCTTTGACCCGAAACCAGAAGACTCGCTTAGCACCAGCCAATTTAGAGGGATGTTGATTCTTATCAGCTGCTTTGCCGTCATAGGTGGCTGCTCCGGCTGGCAAGTTAGCTTTCAACAGGTGGTGCCAAAGAACCCTCAGCGCGAGGTGAGCGGGAATCCCAAGGGTGATGCCGTATATTGAAGGCCTGTCTTTCAATCGATCAGATAATCAGAGTCGGATTCTACATGTACTTCGGAAGTTGGTTTAATGTACAGCGCAATATTTCTTAGTGAGTGAAATTTGAAAGCTGTATCGAAACGTAAAGCGAATGAAAGTATATTAAACAGTTTTTTCATAGGAAAAGTGATCTTCTACGTTTACCGTTTAAAACTGATTGGCTTAAAGAGATGGTAGAGACAGAGCTTTGAACGTCAGTAGAGCACAGACGAAGGAGACTATACCAATATATGCATTAGAGTGCATGGAAGTCAGCATCGACAGAATTTAGCAACTAGGCCTATGGTCGTCGCAGAAAGATAGGAGGCAGAAACTTTAGCGCTGAACAGTATTTTGATGCCAGATAAAAAAAACTACCTGTTTTTAGCCTCCTTCATCATGTAGTCTCAGGTAGGTCTAGTTCAGTTTTGGTTTGGCATTCGTGGTCATATCATAATATTTTCGTTTGCGACATGCCTAAGTGATTTCTGCGCAATGCATCATCTTTAATGGAAAACAGGACATTGTTACAGACATGTAAATTAGTGTCGTTAGGCTTATAGATTTTTCAAACACAAATTTAATGTTTCTGAAAATGTGGTGCTCATGTGGAAATTTTGGTTGCTCAAGCAACCGTCAGTTCCGCGCACACTGGAAAAATATTAGAGGGAACGTTGCCCAGAGGTGCTCCTTGTTCCGGCGCGACCAAAAGGAACAGTTTTCAAGTGCCTATAGAATGCGTCAATCCAGTAGAATATCCAAAAAATCCGGTTAGCTTGGAGACCCAAACTGTGTTAAAAAAATAAATTAAAAATCCAATCCGATTCTGAGTTAGTACGCAGAAGTGCCCACCTTATGCACCTTAATTCATCATTAATGGTCAGACATTGTTTATTGTATATAGGCCTACGACGGCCACGGGCTTAGGCTAAATGACCAACTCCATCGCTATTTATACCCAGGATGTGCCAGTCCAAAAACTGGACACACAAGGAGGGCGACGCTAATGATCTTTGTTATCAGGCAGTGCTGATAAAACTGAAACGAATACTGAAAGATAGCATACAAGACTTCTTTACCTACTAGCATCCATAGGCGTACGAGGCGGGGGTACAGAGGGCAAATGCCTCCCCCCCCGACTTTTGGGAAAGTCTGGTTTTTCGGGCAAACACAGCCCCGGACGACTAAAAAAGTTTGTTAACTTTTTAGACCGATATATTTTTGGGCAGAATTTCAATCTTTGCCCCCGCTCCCACTCTGAAATCTCCCGTACGCCTATGCTCGTAGCATCCACAAGGTCTAAAAGTTCGCATAGATGTACCACAGAACGGACCGTTCAGCGCCTCGCCTTGCAGGTAGGCCTAAATAACTGACCGTATAATGTAGGTTTCAGGGTTTTCTCTGACAAGTTCACAGATTCTCGTATTCTACGCGGTGCAGTTGGCACTTTTCGGCGCGGCATACAAAGTACGTCCAAGACACGCAACTATTATTTTGGACCACCCTGGAGTGAACCGCGCAAAAAGCGATCAATTGAAATCTAATGCAATTTCTGTGGAGCGCCTGCGCAGTGGCGACATCCGGGCTTTGACGACAAGCGTAGTGATGATTTCTCATTATTATGCTCCTTTAAAAGATTCCAGCTGATCTGGAATGGCCGACGTGAATCCTTTATTTGTCCGTTTATCGTGATTTCCATCTCTGTACGATCACAACATTGATTTGAATCCAGTCGGCTTTTTACAAACAGTTGGTCCAGTTTCTATTTAGGAGCCTTATGCGTAAAAGTGCCTTACATTTTTTTAGGAAGACTGTTGGTTGGTACAGACAGGCAGGAAAGCGCACACATGGACGTGGATACAGACTATCTGGAGATAGCCATACAGACAAGAAGGCAGACTAGATTATTAAATTGTATATACAAATTTATAAAGTGCCTCTCAGCAGTGAAAGACCTAGAGAAATTTTTTTTAGACAGCGAAATGATGTACCAGTGAGTATTTAATAACGTGGGGCGCGGTGGTGTAGTGGTTATGTTCGTCACCTTGCAGTCGAAAAGTCGCAGGTTTCAATCAAATCAAATCAAATCAAATCAGTTTATTTCCTGAATACGCACCAAAAATAACAATCAAGGCAGTGAACAGGGAATTGTAGGGGAGAATGTCCAGCATTGGGACAAATTTTACATTTTATGGCATACAATCTGTGTTATTTGTAGTACATGTATATTGTTGATATAGTCCGAAACAGCAATGTTTCATGAACCTAAAATGATTTTATTGCATTTTTATCACAAAAATAAACCTCCCAAAATTAGAATTTTCCGTTGTGAAAAAATGTGTCCCAATTCAGGCCATAGCGTCCTGCATTGGGACAATGCATGTGGAGCATTGGGACACACACTAAATCTGGTTCTAATCTTATCTGATAGAGTACAATATATCATATTCCAGTTGACAATATCTAAACGAGTGACTAAAGTAGAGTAAACAATAATATTTTCAAAAATTTAATCAATACGAGCAAGCTTCCGTTGACCCTGTCAATCATAATAAAAATTGGACTTATACTGGTCAATTTCAAGTAAGTGCAGTGTATCATATCTTTACCCATCCTGATAGCATTCTGTTTAACACAATATACAGTAAAACCGTTTAAGTTTAATTTCTTATGATGAATTTCATGCATTTAGATTGTCCCAATGCAGGCCATCAGCACATGTCCCAATGCAGGCCATCTATGGCTATTTCTTTTACTTTTCAACTATTAAAAAATGTACGCTGTAAATGACGTCAACATTTCACCGAATGCTTTGCAGTATACTTACCTAACTAGTTAACTGAAATTTCGGGCTAAATCTGCACAAAACTTTTAATGCACTGGTTGAGAATGCGTGAGTGAAAATTTACTTTCTTTACCTGAAAATGAAAATTTGCAATATTTTTGTCAAACACGTTCTTCTTCGAGGCATAAGACGCGTGATCACTCGCAACGTCAAAAACGTTCGTTTGGTGGCGCCACACGATTTTATAAATACGCAGAAGGTTATGATATCACGCTGTCCCAATTCAGGACCTGTCCCAAAACTGGACATTCTCCCCTACATATTTAGTGGTATCAAGGGGAGACCCGGAAGGGATGGAAATCCCGCTAATTGGGCCACCCAGTAATCATTGAATTGCAAGGCATAATATACAGGACATGACAGCCGGTTTAAACGATTGCAGAAATAGAAATATAATCAGGACAGAAACTTATTAATAGAGGATAGATAACACAACTTAACTAACACTTAACTAACACTTAACTAACACTTAACTAACACTTAACTAACACTTAACTAACACACCCAATTCAACACAATAATTCAAGCAGTTCGATTGATAATATAACAACGTAGGCGTTTCTTGAAGATATGAAGACCATGTAATTGACTTATAGCTGAGGGGATACTGTTCCAAATATTAGCACCAGTATATCTGATCGAAAATAAACGAGTGTTAGTATGAGCAAATGGTTGTCTATACAAATTTGAACTTCTTGTGGAATAGGAATGAAAATCAGAGGCACGGAAGAACATTTGTCTATACGCTACTGGTAACAAGTTGTGCTCATATCGAAACATAAATTCACCTATCTGAACCGTCCTAATTTGTTCAATCTTTAGTAATTTAAATTCCAGAAATAGCTGATGAGTATGAGAATTGTATGGAACATTAGCCACATAACGAATAACACGTTTCTGTAGAATTGTTAGCCTTTGTAAATTGGATTTATAAGTTGAAGCCCATATTATATTGCAGTAGGTAAGATATGGGTAGATGAGTGTATAATAAAGGGTTAGCCTAACATGGGGAGGTAACAAGGAGGAAGCTCGTTTTATAATACCGATATTCTTGGCAATTTTAGAAGAGATAGCTTTAATATGATCTTTCCAAGACAAATGCTGGTCTAACACAACACCTAAGAATTTAGTTGATGTTTCTTGTTTAATGGAATGGCCATCAATGTACAAATTATTTTCGTTGGTGAAAGAAATTTTTCTATGGGACCTAAATAGAATGTAATTAGTTTTATCAAGGTTTAATGATAGTTTGTTGGCACGAAACCAATTAGCAATTTGAGAAAGTTGGCCATTCACTATTTGATAAAGGCTGGTAAGGGAGCTGTGGGAATAAAAGATATTAGTGTCATCTGCAAAAAGGATGAAGTACATAAGTGGGGATGCGTTAGGAAGGTCATTAATGAAAAGAAGAAATAATAAAGGTCCAAGGTTCGATCCTTGTGGAACGCCAAATAGAACAGAACGCATCATTGAATAGGCACCATTGCAGTAAACAACTTGTGAGCGATTTTCAAGGTAACTAGCAAACCATTTATGTTGGACTCCTCTTATACCATAATTATTCAGTTTTTTAAGTAAAATATCATGGCTCACCGTGTCAAAAGCCTTGGCCAAGTCAAAGAACACTCCAAGGGAAAATTCATTATTTTCAATTGCTTCAGATATTTTGTCCTGAATACTTAGTAAAGGCAATGAGGGGGAGTGACCAGCCTGGAATCCATGTTGAGATGGGTATAAAATGCTAGATTTTTCAAGAAAGCTACTCAGTCTTTTATACATTAGTTTTTCAAATATCTTAGCAAAATATGGAAGTACAGAGACTGGTCTATAATTAGCTACGTCACTCCTCTCACCTCTTTTGAAAATAGGTACGACTTTAGCAATTTTTAAAGCACTAGGAAAAATACCGGTGTTAAAGGAACAATTGACAATTTCAGATAGTGGTTGAGCAATAATATTAATGGAGGGGGATGCAACAAAAGGATCAATATCATCAATACCTTTACTATGCACCACAAATCGGGACCTTGGGCAAGTCCTTCACTTACAATTGCTCAGCGCTTCGGCATGCTTGGAACTCCGATGCAGTGTCCGCTCTGTAGTCGGGTGCGCCTCTAAGTAGGGACCTTGAATGGGCGCTATAGCAAGTTCACATACAAACAAACTTGCGTTCACTGAGCGTCCCTTTGTATGGATCTTTAAAAGGCGCTATATAAATTCCAATCACTTGATATCTTACTATGTAATAACAAGTGATCTCACAGCGTCAGTTTCAATATTAATAAAACCCGATACAAAGAGATTTGTTTTTGCAATCAAGCATGAGGCGTGCGCCAACATGCCGTGACGGCTAAGCTTATAGGTTTTTAAATATCTATAGGATCTAACTATTTTAAACCAATGTCAGTCTATTACTCTCTCTGTTTCCGTCTGCCTGTCCGACTCTATCTCTTATAATATAATAATATGGTCTATATATATTATATATATATATTATACACACACGCATATATATATATATATATATAAATTTCTTCGTTCATTAAATGAGTTTGTATAGCGCCGCTTCAAGGGGGCTACTCAGAGGCGTTCCCAACCACATGGCGGTCAAATTAAATTGCCTTATAAGATGAGAGAATAATGCAAGTCTGAGAAGGAGATCTTCTATAGAAAGTGATCGAAGTTGTGGTCAAAGGGACGACATTCCAGGTCGAGAGTCCTATACATCTGAGAAGGCACCGTTCCGCATATATATATAATCATATATCCCCTCCTCTTCCTCCCCCTCATCACTGTCCTCGTCGTCGTCTTCATCCTCGTCATCCTCGTCATCCTCGCCATCACCATAACCATCACCACAACAACCACCACCACCACTATCATCGTCGTCGTCGTCGTCGCCATCATCATCATCATCATCAACATCGACATCGACATCGTCACCGTCACCGTCACCGTGACCATCACCATCATCATCATCATCATCATCATCATCATCATCATCATCATCATCATCATCATCAATCAAATCACTTACGCGAAGCAATGGCCAGGTTGATGAACAGCGGACACGGCTGAGTGGCATTAGTTCCAGGTGGAGTGCTATCCCAGCAAGCGTATCCATCCCAGGTGCTGGCACATCGCCGCTGCTCTCCCCCATCCTCCTCCCCATCCACCCTGTCCCCCTCCCCATCCACCTTCTGCCTCATCATCTCCATCTGCCTATCACAGCATTCCTTTCCTGCCATGCAACAATCTCTCCAACGATGGCAATCCACATTGCTTCTCAGCGTCAAACAGACTTCGTCGAGGCTCGTCTCGTTGGTGGGGTCTGGCGTGACGATGAGGAGGGACCCGTTGGGGTTCAGACGGTTCCTCCAGGCCAGCTGGAAGAATGAGATGTCGACGCTGTCATCGTTGTCCGAGTGGAAGAGGTATCGATAGCAGAAAACGCACGCGCGTCGACG
>OX243827.1:11305730-11623230 GCA_945859605.1 Lumbricus rubellus | reverse complement strand
TACCTGGTGGACGAACGAGCGGTCGCCGAAAATTGAACAAGCGACATTGAATGAATTTGAATGTGACGAGTGTCCACGGATATCTAGAGAAACCGAAGGACTTCCATTGACTATGCGACACGGTGTTATCCAAATTCACAAACTGTTGAAGACTGTTTTTTCGCTTGATCTCAGCCGGGAGCGCCTCTGAGTATGTACCTTGAAGGAGCGCTATAAAAATTCTGACTGATTGATTGATTGGATGCGATGATGAAGAGTCATAATTATCTAGATAGTAAGCTAATGAAAGGGCTGGACAGCCAAAAAAGTATGGGGACGTTGGAAGTGTTTGCGAATTTGCTAATGGACTGGATGATGGATGAATGAGGGTTAATAACAGCAAGCTATAGGGCCTATCTACAGAAGAGTGCTAGACAATTATAATGGCGGTATATTCGAAGTGTATAGGCCTACATGTAGGTTCTAATAGGCCTGTATGCAGTTATGGACGTGACAAGACCCAGAATGATGAAGGAATTCAGGTTATAGGTCTAACAAGCTAAAGGAGAGTACTGGACAGACAGAGACGAATGGGACAGTTGAAAGTACAAAATCTGTCTTAAAAGCAGATAACCATCAAAGAAAGACATAGGCCTATAGCATTCACGTTTAAGTTAATATACGCAGGGTCTATAGGTCTACGATATTGTAGAAAAAGCAGACAAAGTCTTGGTTGACTGAATCTGTTCTGGTTCAAATCGATTCTCGTTTTTAGGGGAGATGACACGTTGGAATGTCTAGGACGCATATCATCCCATTTGTGCGGCGCCAGCATTTATGACGTGTCTTGGAGCGGACCGATTTGTTAGGAAAGATTGTCTGCAGCATGGAGCATACAGTCTTGAGTTGTGTTCGGGGTCGTCTGTCTATCCATTACAATCCAGCGACACTCACGCAATTCCACGCGTGTATATAGGGTAAAGACCCCAAAGGTGAGCACCTTAACGAAATTTTGAAATTGTAGGAAACTGATAGAATATAGCAGACTTCTGATAGTTGCAATAGGTAGGTACAATATATGTCTATACAACATATAACCATTATAAATTAAAATATTTGACATTATATTTTTTATAATAAAAATAAAATTTTGAAAAAAGTGCTCACATTAGGGTGCCATAACTTAATGTGAGCACACACAAATATTGCACTATCTTGCATTATTTTGCACTTATTTTATGCAATCAAAGGACTGAGAACATCATATGGCATGGCAAGGCATGGCATGGTATGGCATGGCATGGCAAGGCATGGCATGGCATGGCAAGGTATGGCATGGCAAGGCATGGTATGGCATGGCATGGGATGGCAAGGCATGGCAAGGCTTGGCATGGCATGGCAAGGTATGGCAAGGCATGGCATGCATGGCGAGGCAAGGCAAGGCATGGCATGTAATGGCATGGCAGGGCAGGGCCATGCCATACCATGCCATGTCTCGCCGTGCAAGCCATGCCATGCCATGGCAAGGCAGGGCAAGGCATGGCATGACCCTGCCATACCATGCTTGCCATTCCATGCCTTGCCATGCCATGCCATGCCTTACCATGCCATGCCATACCATACTTTGCCATGCCATGCCTTGCCAAGCCTAGCCATGCCTTGCCATGCCATGCCTCGCCATGCCATGGCAAGGCAAGGCATGGCATGACCCTACCATACCATGCTTGCCATTCCATGCCATGCCTTGCAATGCCATGCCTTACCATGCCATGCCATACCATACCTTGCCATGCCATGCCTTGCCAAGCCTAGCCATGCCTTGCGATGCCATGCCTCGCCATGCAAGCCATGCCATGCTTCGCCATGCCTCGCCATGCCATGCCATAACATGTCATGCCATGCCATAACATGCCGTGCCATGCCATACCATTCTTTGCCATGGCATACCTTGCCATGCCCTGCCATGCAATTTCTCAGTTTAAACCTCCTGTCACTTCTAATAATATTAGAAGTGACAGTGACTATATTATAGTAAAAAATAATGTCCTTAATGTGAGCACGATGCTCACATTGCGGTACTGTTTTAGTGCTTCTAGTGTAGTAAAATTGATGGCCATAATGTGAGCACCATATGCTCACAATGCGGAACTCCTTTGGTGCTCACATTATGGTACAGGCAGTCAGTATGAGAAAAAAATTATTGTAAATAAACGGCACTAGAAAAATCTCTTATTATCGCTCACTGTTAAAGTGGACATTAAACAGATTCGAACAATACCAGTAGCTATACCATGGCCAAATACACGACTAAGTTATCGATTATTTACGAAAAATGAAAAATAAGATCATTTGCATCATTTTGTTTCAAATAATTTACATCTTGCGAAAAGAGTGTCCACAAGTATATTTAAACGTTTTCTGGTGTGCTTATGGTTACTACCATTGATATTCGCAGTGTGACGCCACCGAATATGATGATTTTGTGAGATATAGGGGGATGCTCACATTTGGATGCTGCTCACCCTTGGGGTCTTTACCCTATTCACTCCACCCTCTTTCCTCTTGAGATTTATACCATGTAATAAGTGTCCGCTAACATTCTCACATCATAATATATAGACCCATATATTATATACATGTATATATATATAATTATATATATATATATATATATATATATAGGATTCGCAGAGTTTCCAAATATTCACATAGCCTACAGCGATTCTTTTTATTAATGAAAAATAATGCAGGTTTAAAGTACGTATAAGTATATTTCTTAATAAGAAGCACTTGCAAGCGCACGGCTCTGTACAAGCTTCTTCTTCTTCTTCTTTCTCTCCTCCGTCAGTCATGCGACGACGATGAGGCTTTCACATGACTTCTCCAGACTTGTCTATTTCTGATGAGATCCTTTGCTCTTGGCATACTGTAAAGTACAAGCTTAATATTTATCAAAGAAAAAGATTCGTATAAATTTTATATAAGCAAGTCAAGAGTTTAATGAGAAAAGTTACTGTATATCAATTAGGAGGGAAACGAGCGGGGAAGGAAGAGTTGTGGGGTTAAAATATATAGGGGGAAAATTAAACGAGACATTTTAAAGATTCTTCCTGCTGTTTCAGCTAGAAATTAGATTCATGATAGTGTTATGTGCTTGAATGTCAGAGCTAATGCAAAACATTATGTTGCGCTTCTACCACAGCTTCTTGAGACAAATTATTTATTCGTAGAACTACGGGCTATACAGTACGCTCTTTAGAACGAGGGTGGGAAGTTAGACAACAAGTCATCATCTTCAGTCTTATCAGCATAGTTACTATGTTCTGTTTCTATACAACCAACATTAAGCTGAGCTATTTGGCCTTGGGTGGGCCCTCCCCAGCGGGGCTACTGCCCCTTCTGGGTCTTCCCCTTTCCTGGCTGATACAATGTAATGTGCTTCTGATAATTTTCCTTTCAAATGTGTTATATTAATATGTTTGTCAGACAGTATGAACACGTTGTCTAGTTAAGTTGCACTGTGTAAAGGTTGTGTTTGATATGCTCCAAGGGAAAAAATAATGTAAGCCCAGTTTGACTCAATAGTAGATGGAGCCGTTGATTCTGAACACTGCGTAAACTGCTTAAGATAACTATAAAATGAGAAGTAAGAAAGACCTTGCAGGTTGACATACACGTATTATAAGTCCATGTGATTTGTTTTAAAAACTGGTTAAATCTGTTACTAATACATCATGTAATCCTACTGTCAGTTTCAATAACCAAACGAATCACATCGCCGTCGACATTGCCATCATCACCACCACAATAACCACCACCAATACCACCATCGCTACCACTAGCACCACCACCACCACCACCACCACCAATACCACCATCGCCCCACCACCAGCACCATCACTATCGCTACCACCACTACCACCACCATAGCCATCACAGTAACCATCACCACTACCACCACAGCCATCACAGTAACCATCACCACTACCACCACAGCCATCACAGTAACCATCACCATCATCATCATCAGCATCATCGTCACAATAGTTCTCTTGCTGTTTTTGGAAGTATATATTGCACTTTAAATGATGCTGGACGGTATCTATGTGGTGGCGAACCTTCTCTCGGGATACAGCAGCAGCAACAACAGCAGCAGCAGCAGCAACAGCAGCAGCAGCAGCAGCAGCATCAGCTGAGTGATGCAGTACATGAATGGAAATAGCATCCACGACGACCACACAAGACATGAAGCCATTAATCTCAATATCTACTTCCGTGCATTTTAGAACATGCTACCGTTTTTATATCTAGACCTATATAAATTATACAATATATGTGCATCGTGTATAGATGCCTATATATATATATGTCTGTGCGTGTGTTTCTGCGTGTGCATGAGAGAGAGAGAGAGAGACAGACAGACAGACAGACACGCATACAGACAGACAGAAAGACAGACAGACAAAGAGACATACAGAAACTGAGAGGCAGAAAGAAAGAGACAGAAATGGATAGAGAGAGAGACAGAGAGACAGGCAGACAGACATACAGACAGATAGACAGACAGACAGAAACAGACAGACATGCGTACAGACAGATAGACAGACAGACAGACAGAGACAGAGACTGTGACAGAAATAGATACAGATACAAAGAGTAAGAGACAGACAGAGAGAGGCATATAGACGGGCAGAGATTGACACAGAGAGACAGAGACAGACAGACAGGGAGACATGCATGCAGACAGACAGACAGACAGGGAGACAAATAGACAGAAAGACATGCATGCAGACAGACAGAGACAGACAGACAGAGACAGAGAGACAGACAGAGACGGAGAGACAGACAGACGGAAAGAGTGAACGCGTTATTATGCATGTATGCATGCACAACTATTATATAGGGGCAAATTTATTCATTTCGTCGCTGTAAATAGGAGTGATTTTTGTAGATCATAATGTACCATTATGCATAAGCAAGATTTATATCGTCTCAGTATTTAGACAAGCTTTACACTGCACCTCAATTTGCCCGCTATTATGACCTCACGTTGTAAATCTTTCCACGTATACGGCCTACTAGTTGATACACGCATAACAGGGTTGGCCATAAAAATTACCTTTACGGTTTTTAGCCCATATCTTGACGAAACTAAAGAATTTTTAAATGACACTTTACAGTCTTAAAGGCAATTCATTTTTACGTACAATGGTCAAATTGCAACAAAATGTTTCAAACAGAAGAAAAGTTATATCACTTATGAAATATTTTAACGATTAAAAAACGTAGCGTAACAAAAATTTGTTACCTTTTTGCGTTACCCCTATAAGCAACTGACTGTATTTAGGGCATAGATTTAGTTCAATTGTTTTCATTTGTCGTGTATTATAATAGATGGGGTCGTTGTCGTCCTCAGCAATAGAAACAGTTTCTGTAATCTGTACCATTTGCATAAATCCTTAGTCTGTTCCAATTTGTCTGTTACACTTTTATCGGAGCACGTCTCTGAGCATTTACGAGCTCACTTTACTGGGCACTTCTTCACGCAATTTCTGACGTCTTTGTGGGATTGACCTGTCCCAAAATATGCATGATCATAGGCGTACTGTGCAGGGGGGCAAATGCCCCCCAAATTTGGGGAAAGTCTGTTTTTTTCGAGCAAGGAGATCCGGGAAAATATTTTTAAAACTAAAAATAGTACTTTCACGAGATTTCAACCCGATGACTAAGAAAAGTCCTCAATTTTTTTTGTCTGGGAAAAAAATAGTATTTCCCAACACGAGATTTATTTTTCAGGCAGAAGTAAAATCTTGCCCCCCATCTTCACTGCTGAAATCTCCCGTACGCCTGTGTGCATGATGATCATGAAAAAGATCCCAAGATACATGTATATTTTAGTGGTCGAAGTATAATCTTAAAAGATTTTAAATACGTTTGGACAAGGACGAAACGTTGCTGGAAAACCTAGTCGTAACCAAACCCCTCAACTCTCCATTTTTCTCAACTCTCAGCTGAAACCAGACCCTATAGATGAGGTCACCAAAGTTAAATGTCGTTACAACGGACAATCACACCAGTTAGCAAAATATGCGTTAAGCTACTGATTTGAAATTACACGATTTTACGGTACGTATCGTAAACAATTCTCACGTATAAGCAATAGTTGGTCCTTCTGTCTGGAATAAGTTACCTAATATTCTCCGTAATGAACTTCTTAGTCTTTCTATAAATTCCTTGCCCCTTTTCCGCAAGTGTTTGAAAACCATTCTTCTTGATTGTGGCTTGGTGTCAGGTCGGGAGCGCCTCTGAGGAGTTTCTCTTGAAGTGGCGCTATATAAATGCACGAGTACGATTACGATAAGTTACGTGTTGGTCCACATACAATATGCGTCTTGTCTACTGTAGTCTATAATAATAGAAAGAGATACATAGGTCGAAGAAGAGGTTTGGGGCCGTCCATAAAGTAGCCTACGTCACGCTCAAGAGGAGGGGTGTAAGAAAGTGTGAAGTTTGTGACAGGGGGAGGGGGTTCAGGCCATGTGTGACGTCACACATTTATTTATTTTTAAATTTTATTTCTGACTCTTTTATATATTTTTAGTAAATTTTATTAGCTTTTAAAATAATTTTCAAAAATTGTGTGAAACATTTGAATTAGTTTTATGTCAAAATAGCATGAAATGCGTATCCCTGAATGTGTTGTTCACGATTCCTCTCGCTATGAGCGCTAGTAATACTGTTGCAAAGCCTTGTTTTAGGCCCTATGTATAGACTTGCGGTGTTATTTTTTTAAATTCGAAAATGTGACGTACTTTAGGGGGGGGGTCCGAGATTTGTGACAGTTTGTGACAGGGGGTGGGGGTCAAAAATGGTCAAAAATAGCGTGACGTACTTTATGGACGGCCCCTTTATTTATACTTGCGGTAAGTCATTCGTCCTCTATAATATACTGCAGGCAAGACACATTAATTCTGGATGTCATCGGGACTAATCTATCCGCTCTCACCTCCGCCATTTGTCATTTGCACACGCGTTAAGTAGGTGGACATGTCCGTCTGTCTGTATGCGCCTGTATCTGTTCCAGTGTGTCTGTTTGTATCTGTGCGTATGCGTCGGTGACCACTTGCCCTTTCGCTTCATTCTAATCTTCAGTACATCTCCGACGACTGAAGAGAGAAGTCGGTTTCGGCGACTGGTTCCAGATAGGAATAAGTGATCAATGGATTGAGCATGGCCTTCGATAAGAAATTCCTTATAATTTATTGTGCGAATGCACCTTCGCATTTGTAGAGGGCAGACCCGTCGAAAGGACGATTTAAATCATATAAATTGCGTGAGTCCGTGTATGCGTGTGTCCGTGTGTGTGTGTGTGTGTGTGTGTGAGTGAGTGAGTGAGTGTGTGTGCGTGCGCGCGTGTGTGTGTGTTTGACTCAACGCAGCGCTCGTGAATAAGCTGGTGCCCCGCGCTTGGCTTTCGAGGGGCGCTTTAGAAGTTTGGAGATTACGATTCCCTGTTGTTATTCGCTCGTCGTCCTGGGTCTGTTACCATGGCAATTCTTCTGAACTCGTTGCTTTCCTTCTCTTGTTTGTATTACAGAGTATTTCCGAACACCCTCCTGCTGTTCTTGTTGTGAACATTCATTTCAAACTTCCTTTGCATGTGTGCCTCTGTTGCTCTCTAATGTCTCGTAGTTTCTCTTAATGCCTTTCTTTGTCAGTCTGTTCTTCTCTTTCTTTGGTTAGTTTCTCTAGATGTCTTCTTGCTGTTTTCCTCCATTACACTTTGTCTTTAGTTATACTATCTCTAAATATCTTCCTTTGTTTGTCTGTGTTCCTTTCTTTCTTTGGTTAGTTTCTCCTAATGCCTTCCTTTGTCCGCCTGTGTTGCTTTCTTTCTTTGGTTAGATTCCCTTAATGTCTTCTTGCTGCATGTTTGCCTCCGTTACACTTTGTCTTTAGTTATACTTTCTCTAAATATCTTCCTTTGTTTGTCTGCGTATTTCTCCTTCGTTCGTTACTTTCTCTAAATATCTTCCTTTGTTTGCCTGTGTATTTCTCTTTCCTTCGTTACTTTATCTAAATTTATCTTCCTTTGTTTGCCTGTGTATTTCTCTTTCCTTCGTTACTTTATCTAAATTTATCTTCCTTTGTTTGCCTGTGTATTTCTCTTTCCTTCGTTACTTTCTCTAAATTTATCTTCCTTTGTTTGCCTGTGTATTTCTCTTTCCTTCGTTACTTTATCTAAATTTATCTTCCTTTGTTTGCCTGTGTATTTCTCCTTCGTTCGTTACTTTCTCCAAATGTCCTCCTTTGTCTACTTCGTTCGTTACTTTCTCCAAAATAATGTCTTCCTTTGGCTGCTTGTGTTCCTCTCTTTCCTTCGTCTCTTTCTCTAAATATCATCCTACTTCTCCTTCTTCTGCTGCTGCTCTCTTTCCGGTCGTTTCTGCTTAAGTCAATCATTCATGCACCAGTGAGCTTTCTAATTACGTTCAGCCATGACTAGGCTGTCAATGCTTCCTGCCAAATAAAGAATGGACGGACGGAAGTACGTCATTCCATTTCTCCACATCTTCTCCGCCCAAAACTCCATCAAACTCCCATAAGCCACCACCACCAACCGTGATTTTCGTGCTGGTCATGGTACCCCCCCCTTGACAGAGATCACAGAGGGTCGTTTGACACCCCCCCTATAACTTACGGAATCACGCGTCCACAGATTGCGTCATTATAATAGTTCATCCAGTTTTGACAGCTATGCAATATAATGCAGCGGAGCGTTCATAATTATTGCACTAATTAAGTTTCTGGGGTTAAAAAGCGATTTGGAAATGATTGGGATGTATATTTTCCTGTTCGTATTTATTCGTAAGCGTCATCATCATCATCGTCGTTGTCGGTGTCGTCGTCGTCATCATCATCATCATCATTATCATCGTCGTCGTCGTCGTCATCGTCATCACCGTCATCATCATCATCATCATCATCATCATCGTCGTCGTCTTCGTCGTCGTCATCATCATTATCATCATCATCATCATCATCATCACCAGCACCACCACCACCACCACCATCACCACCACCATCGGGTCTTTTTATGACCGAGAGTTTGTATAAATACATTCGAACTAAAATCTGCTTCAAAGTTCAAACCTGTATTTCGACTTCAAATGCAGATTAAACTTTCGCTTCATTATTAGATTCAATTTTTGAAACTTCGATGCAAACTAGCTTTGTTCTCCCATTTTCTCGAGGTGGTCAAGTTCATGCATGTTAAAGAAAACTGGGCAGAACTTTTAGATAACTTAGAATAACTGGAAAGAGAATGGGGGACGTGGTGACAGACAGCAAACTTCCCTGATGGGCTCCAACGCAATTGACGTTTAATTGAGAAGATGCGGTGTGTTATCTGATGCAAATACGAATTATATTCAGCGCTTTACGACGGAAATTTACGCTCAGTTCATTTTTGGAGATGTCAGTGGGGAAACTGATAAAAATTATGCTGGTTTCAATCTCGCATCGCAATATGATCAGGTTCAGAATCGTCTGATTTCTTAGTCTTTTTCATTGGTTCTCAGTAGGATGTGAACATAGCGTTCGCTTAATGCTCATCATAATTGCAAACCTATGAGGCATCGCCATGTTGCATATCTCGACTAAGGCGATTCCTAGATCGACCTGTCAAAACATCGCTCGTCATCTAAAGTCGTTAGTGTGTAATGATTGCCGTCCAAGACTAATCAAAGTATATAATTATGTAGGCCCGAGTAAGCTTATATGGTCATCATACTATGAAGACGCTGGTATATCCCGTGAACATCTGGTTAAGTCTCGATCGTCAGCCTCTCAGCCGGTTCATCCATTCGTCGATCTATTAATCGGTCCGTCCATTAGTCCTTTATTCGACCCGTCCACTCTTCAGTCCATCCTATTTCTTTGGTCCCTCCTTCCTGCGGTTCGTCCTTTCTTCGGTCCGTCCTCTCTTCGGTCCGTCCTCTCTTCGGTCCTTTCTTCGGTCGTTCACTCTTCGTTCCGTCCTTTTTACGGTCCGTCCTCTTTTCGGTCCGTCCTCTGTTCCGTCCGTCCATCATCCAATATGTTGGTGAGTCGATAAATGCGTTCACTCCTTCCAGCTCCTTTATCAATCGCCGCCAAAAAATTGAAGCGGTGTGTGATTTCCAATTTCCGGTTCACGGGAGACGTCAGAAAGACGCGATGCATCATGGGTGATCGGGGCGAATAATAATTGAAGAAGGAAGAGCCCGGATGATTAACTGAAGTCGACGCGACAGAATTTCAAAAAGGACACAGCTTTGCCGGAGACATCCGAAATTTGCCGAGTCAGCCGAAAGCGAAGCAACAAGGCATGCCGGGTAAAACTAACCGCGCATGCGCAGCTGCTGTCGATCGGACAAAGTGGTAATTGTTTCCGCTTCCGGCGACAAACTCTGTCTACTTCCGGCCGATGGAAACGACTCGTGAAGTAGACGGAAGTTGGACGATTCGTCCGATAAAGAAGAAGTTAATTGAAACGACGTTTTTGCAGTCAACGAACTGCAGCTGACATATTGTAGAGACGACTATACAACTTTTGTTCGATGTTTTTCATTTATAAAGCGCTGCATAAGCGTCTCATTGCAAGATCACGGCCATTCATGAAACAATCTTTTCAGTGTTATCCGGAGACCTATCGTACCCAGTATATCCAAATATATTATGGCAAGAAAATGGGACTTCGAATGTTAATAGCATTATGTTAAAACCTCGTAGTAGTATCTCGTCGATATTTTGCAGAATGATAGAATGGATAATTAATATAATTATGTTCAATCCGATATGTTGGACAAGACGCTCAGATACAAATTATTCAAGTTATAAGGCGTCAAAAAAGTTGCATTTCCGCAGGCCAACCTTTACATACATGAATGTATTATAATATGAATGTATACGTATGTATGTATCAAATATAACCTGCGTTTTTGCCACACAATAAGTGGCTTCAATTAGCACAATTAGCAACCCATAATATTTGTTTGTTTGTGTACTTGTTATTGCGCCCCAACAAGCTCACTACTCAGAGGCGCTCCCAACTACAGCGCGGACACTGCATCGGAGTTTCACGCCGAAGCGCTGAGCAATTGCGAGTGAAGGACTTGCCCAAGGTCCCTGCGCGTCGGCTTGAGGTGAATTCGAACGTGCAACCCTCCGGCTGCAAGGCAGCTAACATACCCACTACACCACCGCGCCCACAATATGAAGCTCAGTATTCAGTAACAGACACTGTTAGGTGTTTTTCTCGGCATCAATTTCCTTTCATTAGCATACATTGCAAAGCAAGAGACCCATCCTTATCGTTGCAGTGAAACGGTTTTTGGATCGTCATTTTTCACTTGAAACACAGAGAAATAAACTCCGAAAGCAGGGCAAAACATTATCGAGCTACCGTAATATGCCTATAATTGGTCACACTCAAAGGTTGCAAAATGGTTAAGAAATTCGCACAAGATTGCTTTTACAACTGCACAAATTCATTTACAAATTACAACTGCGCATTTTGTGTAGAACTGCACGTTAAAAAAGCCCTGGTATACAGCCTACTAATGAAGAAGCGCTATACCTACCAGCCCTGCGCGGCTCAAAAAAGACCGACCCCAGCCCAGCGCGGTTTAAAAAACACCGACCGAGCCCAGCGCGCCCTAAAAAGGACATTTTTTTAAGGAGCTCGTACAACCGTACATCTACATGTGCAATGTACATGTACAGGGTGGGCCAGCATAAATGAACCAACTTTGCATGCTTATAACTCCGCCAATTTGTGGAATTTATTCGTACGTTTTGCGTCAAATTAAAGGTATCTCACTCTAGTATTTTCTCTAAAAAGGTCGAATTGATACCAGTTCAAGTTTTAATTATATGCCCGGAACAGCGCTACTTACCATAATTCGTTGTAATTTTGACGTAATATGGCGACGTTGTCAGACGATGATCGCGTTTTGATCCTAATTTTGCGAACTGACAAGGGATTTAATTCGTTTGAAATGATTAACAAGTTTTCGAACAGAGGATGGAATAAAAATGCATTGAATCATCTGCTACGGAAAATTGATAAACCAGAACTTTCTATACACTCGTAAATCATGGGAATCGGTGCGCACGGCGCGCACGGCGCGCACGTCCGCTATTATTGCTCGTGTGTCCAAATAAATTTGCAGTCAAAGACAATGACCCGGGCAGACCAAACTCTCCGGGAAATTCTTTGCTAAACAGGTAGTCCTAGAGACACCGTGTAACGTATTGGAAAGAACTGATCTAAAGTTATTCGTCGACGTGAAGTCCAACAGCTCTCCAACACTGACGCAAAGAAACGGCTGGAGTGCTATACCAGCTGTTTCTTGGCTTCAAAGAGCAGCGCGTGGTAACGCGCACGGCTGTTGATAAAATTGAAAGGACATGGTTTAGCGATGAGAAGATATTCATGGTAGAGACTCCTACAAACACCTAAAATGATTGCGCATGTGCGCCTGTTAGCAAAAAACGATTTGTGAATATCCATGCGAAACGGCGCCATTTTACGTCAAAAATGACAACGAAATATGGTAGGTAGCGCTGTTCCGAACATATAATTCAAACTTGAACTGTTATCGATTCGACCTTTTTAGAGGAAATACTAGAGTGACATACCTTTAATATGACGCATAAAGTACAAATAAATTCCAAAAACTGGCGGAGCTATAAGCATACAAAGTTGGTTCATTTATGCTGGCCCACCCTGTATATAGACAGAGTCTGAGTGGACTCTAGGGAACAATCGCAGCAATAAAAGCAATGGACCAACCATCGAGAAAACACGATTGACCGACGGTGACTTTGAAGCCTTTGACTTTAATTATGTAAATAATATATATCGGATATATATATCGATATATATCGGATATATTTACATGTATATACAGCGGAGTGTAATCGTAATAGTAATCTCCAAATTTTTACAGCGCCACTCAAAAGCCAAGCACGCGGGGGGTGGGCACCAGCTTATTCACGAGCGCTAGCTCATGAGTGACTTTCATGACTAAATTCCGCAAATAGAATAACAATGTAACTGATCAGTCGTTTTCTCCATATCCTTTTTCAGCGTCTGCTACTACATGTAGGTCTAATTAAACCGACGGCTCAGATGGCTTTCGAGATGACTTAGCCACTTGGTCTTTGATTGGATCGGTCGCCATAAGCACACTTGCAATATGATGCGAACGTATAGTAATACACCGTGTGCCATAATATTCTATTTCCGATTCTCGCTTATGAATAAAACAACCGTAAAAGTCATCGCAGCATAAATGACTATCTCTCTCTCTCTACGCGTCTAAATATAGGACACGGGTGTTTAATGTTTATCCAGACGATGTATATACTTAGAGCTGCAAGTGTATGCCCTAAGTATGCATGGACATCAGACAAGTATATAAAAATATATGTACAATTTACATAGACAATTATACATAGCATGCATATACATATTTATATATACAGAGCATGCAGTCTATGCATAGCAAAATGTATATATATATATATCTATGTATATACATATTATAATTATTGTATGCATATAGACATTAGACAAGTATATATATGTACACACACATACTATGCAAGTATGCATATATATATATTACATAGTTATGTAGAATATATATGAATAACAAATTGTGTGTATATATATCTATGTATATACATATTATGTATACTTGTTTGAAAGCAGTGCCAATAATATTTAATGACCATGTCCTATGTAGAATCGATTATCATCGATCTCTGCAGCAGTTATTGCGCGATGCGAAGACACGAATAAAGACAGAAAAGTCACGAATCGACGGACGAAGAGCAGAACAGACAGACAGACAGACAGACAGGCAGACAGACAGACAGACAGGCAGACAGGCAGACAGGCAGACAGGCAGACAGAGACAGAAAGACAGACAGACAGAAAGACAGGCAGAGACAGACAGACAGACAGATAGAGATGGAGAGGGAGACAGAGACAGAGGCAGGCAGATACAGAGGCAAAGATAAAAACAGAGACAGCGACAGAAAGACAGAGAGATAGACAGACAGACATACAGACAGAGACAGACAGACGGAGATGAAGAGAGAGACAGACACAGAGGCAGGCAGATAGACAGGGACAGAGACAAAGATAAAGAGAGAGAGACAGAAACAGACAGACAGAGAGACAGACAGACAGACATAGTGAACAGAAGGATAGATGGACGGACGGACAAACACACGGGTGGACGAACGAATGTAGAAAATGTAACTTAATGATAGAAAGGATTTACTCTGACTGCATCGATTAATTCTGATACTTAAGATGCCAATCGTCTTATAAATATAATTCAATGTTCGAATAGACGTTCAGATGATACATGAGACAGTTGCTTATCAAATAACGATGATGCTATTTATTAAACAGTCTACTTCCAAACCTGATTGATATCACATCATCATGACATCATGCTTCTCCAGTGCACATTTAAGCACACATTTTGATCCATGTGCATAAAACAGGCGTAAAATGAATAATAATAATAATAATAATTACGACAATGTGTGTATACATGTGTGTATGCATGTATTTGTGTTTGTGTATGTGTCTGTGTCTGTGTCTGTGTGTCTTTGTGTCTGTGTGTATGTATGTATGTATAGTATGTATGTATAATATGTATGTATAGTATGTATGTACAGTATGTATGTACAGTATGTATGTACAGTATGTATGTATGTATGTATGTATGTATGTATGTATGTATGTATGTATGTATGTATGTATGTACGTATGTATGTATGTACGTACGTACGTATGTACGTACGTACGTACGTATGTACGTACGTATGTACGTACGTATGTACGTACGTATGTACGTACGTATGTACGTACAGTATGTATGTACAGTATGTATGTACAGTATGTATGTACAGTATGTATGTACAGTATGTATGTACAGTATGTATGTACAGTATGTATGTACAGTATGTATGTACAGTATGTATGTACAGTATGTATGTACAGTATGTATGTACAGTATGTATGTACAGTACATGTATGTATGTACAGTATGTATGTATGTATGTATGTATGTATGTATGTATGTATATATGTATGTATGTATGTATGTATGTATGTATGTATGTATGTATGTATGTATGTATGTATGTATGTATGCGCACTTGCTATAGGGCCCCTTCAAGGTACTCCTTAGAAGCGCTCCCAAAGACAGCGCCGACACTGAATCGGAGTTTCACGCCGAAGCGCAAGGCAATTACGAGTGAAGAACTTGCTCAAGGTCCCTGCGAGGCGGCTTGAGGTGGATTCGAACCTGGAACACATCGGCTACAAGGCATCAAATCCACCACTACACCACAGCGCCATAAAAATCCCATTTGCACAATAAAATGTCGCATTGTACATCACAATTTATATGGCGCAGTAACTCGGTTACAAGGATGCCTTCCCGAGCAACCATACATTATTGTATCATGTGTGTATACTTTTGTGTGCAGGTGTTTGTTCTGCATGAGTGTATGCAATGCATGTGCGTGCGTGCGTGCACACAAAGCAATACATTATATAGTCGTAATTTGGTTTGATTTGTAAAGGCTGGTGTATATAATATCTGGTTCTGGGTCGTAATAACTAGACGTGTACGTGCTTAGATGGTGGAATATCCGATTGCAAATATAAAAAAATTATGTCTATGGCGAGTGGCGACGCAATTTATTTGCAGTTTGCGTGGCTTGACTTCGTATGTTCTGCTGCAGACTATCATCGAGAGTTGTGTTGGTCGATGCAGTGGCGGATCCAGAACTGTTTCAAGGGGGGGGGGGCAAAATCTTAGATCTGATCTTGGACGGGAAAAAGGAGAAATTTTTCGAAAGTGATCGGTCGTTGTTGAGGAAAAAAGTACTTTTCATCCGCCAATTTTTTTATTTTTTATTTTTTTAGTCCTCAACTTTAAAACCGAACGGGGGGGCCACGTTCCATAACATTTTCCGAATAGGGGGGGCAATATCCATTACACCCATATTCGTATTACTAATTTCTGACCAAATGGGGTGCCACGTCCCATGGCAGTTTTCAATGCGGGGGCCAAGGCCGGATTGGCCCCCCCGGATCCGCCCCTGGGCCGATGTATATTGGCGAAGCGCGGCGAAACAGAATTTCAGATTCTTGGAGCAGACAGAGTGTACGATATATCTATCGTGTTCCTCGCGACTAATTGATTTCGCACCTGACGCTCATGATGCGGTTTATGCAAGTTTGTAACGCGAGCAGAATAAATGAAAAGTTCTTTGGCACTCTACATGACATTGCTTTATTCATTCATTCGTTCATTCATTTATTCATTCAGAGCATTCATTCATTTATTCATTCATTCATTCATTTGTTCATTCATTCATTTGTTCAGAGCATAGGCTAAATTAAAAGTTCTTTGGCACTCTACATGACATTGCTTTATTCATTCATTCATTCATTTGTTCATTCATTCATTCATTCATTCATTCAGAGCATAGGCTAAATGAAAAGTTCTTTGGCACTCTACATGACATTGCTTTATTCATTCATTCGTTCATTCATTTATTCATTCATTCATTCATTCATTCATTCATTCAGAGCATAGGCTAAATGAAAAGTTCTTTGGCACTCTACATGACATTGCTTTATTCATTCATTCATTCATTCATTCATTCAGAGCATTTATATAGCGAAATTGCTCAGAGGCGCTTCCAGTCAAACCACGGTTGTTTTATGAGGATGAATGAAAGTCGGCTCTGAAATCCTCATAGATGCTTTCGTAAATCAGAAAGCAAATTTTCCTGAAAAGTTAACACCTACATTTATCCATAATCTGTTATGCTACAACTGATAGGCTATACGTTAAACGTACTACATGTCTATATGATCATGACGACCGTGTGTTTATAATTCCTCCGAGTCGAGTAGCTTTCAAGTGTTGCTCTAAATTGATTTAATTGGCCGGAAGTAGGCCTCTTACGATGTTATAGTGCTATAGCAAAGCAATTTATGACTATAATTATATTGTTTCGAGAGATAATAATAGCACGCGCACTTTCATGCCAATAGCTATAGGCTACGTGGATTTCGAAGCGTCGAATCGTATAGCTAGAAGCTCAACCATACTGACTTGCATTATTAAAATAATATTATGATCAAAGCATGACGTAGGCTACACGGTAGCCTACTTTCATCATTTTCGTCGTTGTTTTTGTAACTGCCATTGTAATTATCACATCGCCATCGTCGTCGTCATCATACAGAAGCGTTGAATCTACGGGGGTGGGGGGGGGGGGCGGGGGAAACAAGAATTCAGGAACCGATGGACAAAGAGAAAAACAGACAGACAGACAGAGAGACAGACAGAAAGATAGACGGACAGATGGACGGATAGACAGACAGACATACAATAGACAGACGGACAGATGGACGGATAGAGAGACGGACAGAGACAGATGGACAGAGAGAGAAAGAGACCGACAAACAGAGAAACAAACGGACAGAGAGACAGACGGACAGAGACAGACGGACAGAGACAAACGGACGGACCGATAAGACAGACGGACAGATACACATGATATCCTGCATTGGAATTCATGTAGGCCTATTATACATGTATACAAAGACATGATGGCTCTATCGTATATCGGTTTAAATTGTGCATGTATATGTGTGTATGCGTAATGCATGTCCGCCAGACAACTTCTGTCTTAACCCTTTAATACCGGAGGGTATAGGATTTCCCATACATTTTACTACCTTCTCGGCATTAAAGGGTTAAGCACTATCTGAAAGAGAAACGAATAATAATAATAATTCTCTGCCCTATAAAGTGGACAACATGTGTATTGAAAAGCACCCGCAGCTTGAAAGCTTAATATGTGCTGTATATCCTACGCCTGCGAAATACAAGTAGAGCTTAACTATGATGCTGGTTTAGGCAGGCTATATCTTTACTTCAGCGTATACTGCGTAGGCTTAATTAGGCATAGCCTGTTGCTAATTAACAGATTGTCTTTCTCACTCTTTGTTTGATGCCGGTATAACTGTAATTGCTATTGCTACCGGGTACCCCCATATAATTTTATGAACAATAGAGTTTTCATTTATGGGTCAACTTAAAGGACAGCTGCAATTCTCACTCAGTTGATTAAGCTTATACATGTAGAGAAACTTCCGTTTCTATAATACAGTTGATTACTAATGTGACTTTAGTGAGAAGCCTATACACGCAGAAGATAACTGCCGGACGTAAAATGTATGTTCGTGTGTATACAGGCGTATACGTTGGCCTACGTATGTATGTAAATATAATTATGTGCTTGTTCGTACATATGTATGAACTTGTTAAACATAATCATTTACCCATGCACGATTTATGCAGGCCCTATGTGTACATGTTTAATAATTGTATATGTGTACAGTGTACATGTACATAAGTATGTTCACTAATATACGTGCTGATTTTTGTACGTATAGGCCTATGTGTAGGTCAATATATAATTATATAGACTACATGTATGCTTAATATTAACAAAATTCGTAATATTTTGCCATATTCATACATACACTTTGACGTATGCATAAATAAATATTCATGTACGTTCATTCATGAATGCACGCATAGTACACGCTTACGTACAAACGTGCAAACGTATACGCTGGAAACAACACCTGAGTTTTTGTCGTCGATATAGATTCAAGTGATAAAAACATTCATTGAGAAATTGTCAAATTGTTCAGATGCTCTCCTGACCCAGTTTTACATGGACGATAATATTTTTTCTTGATTTATGTTGGATGTAACGCGGTTGATATCATCTGTGACAACTCTTTGCTTTTCGCTTACATAAGGAAATACAATAATTCATTGCAGACAATCGAGTGGACATTTCGAGAAGGGTTTAGGTAAAGACTGCCTGTATGCATGTCTGTTTGTCTGTCTGCCTGCCTGTCTTTCTCTTGAGATAGTATGTCTGTCCATCCATCCATCTATCCATCTATCCATCTATCAATCCATCCATCTATCCATCCATCCATTCACCCACCCACTCACACACACCCACCCACTCATCCATCCACCCACGGTCCCACCCACTAACACACCCACCCACCCATCCATCCGGTCGTCCATTCATCCATACATCCATTCCATCCATCCATTTATCCATCCATCCATCCATCTATCTAATTTCATTTCATCCATAAATTCAAATGGCGCCTCTCGCAGTGAACTCTAATCAGAGGCGCTCCCAATGCGACAAACCAAGAGAGAGAGACAAGTGGTCTTGAGACAGCGAAGAGAGACACCTGGTCCACCAGTAAATAAGGAGTAACACTCCGGAACGCAAAGCAGAAGTACCGGGGCAATTCACGCTATCCCCCTATTACCGCTACCCTCCCAATATAGTTGACTTGGCCATCCACTCGTTAAAGGCGATGGCAAATAAGCTGCAGTATAGGGCGTGATAGGAGCCTGACTGGCTGCCAGATGTCTCAATTCGACTTCTGTAATAACTTGTTATCATATATTTTATTCGTGACTTGTAGCACAACGGTGCGTCAGACGGTAAGACTTACATAATTTATGGTTAGGCTATTTCTGTTTATTGATAATTCAGACTGACAATACATGTATAAATATGATGTTTAAATTGTGCGTTGACAATCTTCTTAAAAATCTAAAGTTTATTTGTATAAAAAAGCTGGTAACATCATCAACATCTTTAATATTTCTACCATATATGGCCTACTTACTATACTATAAAATAAAAGGTGACTCTCACAGTACAGCGTAATATTTTTTGTATGCGCAATCGTTATAGTGCCTCTTCCAGCTCTCAACCGCTACTCAGAGGCGCTCCCGACTACAGCGCGGACACTGCATCGGAGTTTCACGCCGAAGCGGTGAGCAACTGCGAGTGAAGGACTTGTCCAAGGTCCCTACGACGCGACTTGAGGTGGATTCGAACTTCGAACCTTCCGGCTTCAAGGCAACGACGCCACCACTACACCACCGTGTTTGCTTACACAGCGTATAAAAACACTCAAAACATCTTTTTCTTCTAAAAATAACAATTGTGTTTACGGGCCAAGACGCGTTTCATTAGGAAATGACGTCACAACGTTGCAGATTAATTTCTTGAAAACAACAAGTATCAGATGCTGCGTTTACTTAGCTCTCTGTCGGTCGGTGTTATTGTAGCAGCGGTGGCGGTGGTGATAGCGGGGGGGATACTTTCTGCGCGAAATTACTTCAGAATAATATTATTCTTACCTGTGTCAATCCATTTAAGCGCATGCTATTAGTGTTCTCCATTCAGCTGGGTATGTATTGTATGTATAGACACCGCTCAAAACTGTAGTCTTCTAGTTCTTCATCATAGACTTATAGCCAACCTGACCATGTGGCCAATACCAGTATCGACCGACTAAATATCGAATAACAAGTCAGACTAGCAGGACATTAAGAATCGGCCGTGGTTCAATTCCGATAATGATGGCTATGCCGCTGAAAGCGCATCGCTGTGAACACACGCACACACTATTAATGCATAGCGACACGCCTGCTGCGTATGTGTGTGAAACATTTAGATCCGTGGATTGTAAGCATTATAAGCTTAGCCTACATGTGGGCAACGGGGTCTTATATAGCCGCTGTGCAGACCTACATCCTTGTTCATATTTTAACCTGTATGCATGTAAAATAGACGTGAGCCGGTGCCTTAAAGCATAATTTCGTGTGTAGGCTATTATCATAGATGTGCCTACATTCACATGCAGTCACGCATTTAGCCTGTAGGTCTAATGATGAAACCTATGTGCACTTTAACTCACGCTTTAGGCTCTATAGGTGAGCGTTTGATAGGCTTACAATGCATAGTTGTCCTCCTATAACCTTATACATAACATTTAAAGAGAACACAGTAGGCCTCATGGGCGCCCGCAGCATAGGTCAAGGGGAGTCGCGTGACCCCCCTGGAGAGCATGACAAAATATTAGCAATAGCACTTTCTGGGCAAATGTTAGTGGTTAAACGGGACAGCTTGCCCAACAGTCATTGTGTTCTTTTGCTTCACCAACTTTTGGGGTATATCTTGTGGTTATCTCTACATATTGGGTACTACTTTAACCCATTACTCAGTCATAATTATGTATATTATTATTGTATAATAGGCCTGCATAGAGTCAGACGCCAGAGGAACAGTCTTTCAACCACTCAGGTCATCAGGGTACGGTAATCGGATATGCCGACTATAGCTAGCCGTAGACTCGTAGAGGTTGTTCACTGTTCATAAATCTTGCTCTACTGCAGTCAAAGTTTTAGTTTTTTATACTTTATTTACTTGGTAAAACCCTGGCTGAAAGGTTTGATTTCTTCTGGAAATGTCTAAGCACGCCTGCAGGTGATTTGGCAGGAAAAGCTTTAGCTTTGTCAAAGCAATATCGAGCAGACCTTATAATGGTCAGGATCTCATAACAGAAATGGAAGATTTGCCCTCTGTAGCCTACATAAGGTAAATTATGGATGTGCCCATTGAATCTGCATAACTTTTTAACATAGTAAAAATTACATCCGAGTAATTTATACATGTTTGCCAGCTTACAATAGGCCAACTGTAGACAATTCAATCAGAAGTAACCTCTGCAATAAGATTGTTTAGCAAGCTGAAGAGCCTGATTTAGGCCTATGCCTGAAAGATGACAGAATTAATTTTTAAAGGCATATAATGTCTCATTACAACTTTACAAGATCTTCTAGATCTGGTCAGGTTGAGCTTTGAGACTATAGTCTTGTTTTTAAAACTGCCATCAGAAATTTTGCAGAAAAAGTACAATGAATGCTCTTTTGTTAGGCCTACAGTCATTCTATTGTGCTATAAATGCAAGTACAAAATACTTTGCTAGTATTTAAAATTGTATCTCAAATACTATAGCATTTAAAATAATTACCATAGCCTAACGTACTGAATCAAACATATGGAAAGAAATATATAAGAACAAGAAGAAAACATAATATTTGATCAATCAACTACAGGTTCTTGCTCATGTAGACTAAGTACAAAATTACAAGCTGACGAAGTTTTGCCCCTGAATTTTTCTGCACCCTGGAAATAAAGAAATTACGCCCCTGCATGGTACTGTTAGTCTATTATAGTTAGTACAGTTAGTGTTATTGATTTTTTCTATGAATAGGCCTAATATACATGAATAATATATGCCATAGCCTTTATCAAAGTCGAAAACTGTTTAAAGACTTTTTCGTTTTGTTATAAAAGGCTCATAAATATTATATTACGTTACATTGAGATAATGTAGGCTATAGTTGTGTGAGTTGCTTGGTTTTAATGGCATTATTTTGTATCTTAACTCCTCTGGCCACGACCGAGTCGACTGACCCCCCCTGCAAAAAATCCTGCGGGCGCCCATGGTAGGCCTACAGTTGTACATGTATATACAGTATGTACATGTATATATGCTGGTTATTATGTGCTTACAAATACATGTATGTGTGTGCATTTATGTATGTAAGCTATGGAAAATATATTATAATTATTATAGACGTCAAAATGTGCAAGTAACTCGAGTTCATTCCCGTGGCGTAACACGTTGACTCATTCTCGCGTTATGGTTGTTCATAATAAGCAGCGCTCATGCGGTTACTTCACGGTTATTAGTTGTGCCTTTAATACTCCTTTCATGTCAATGTCATCTACCACCTCCACACCACCACCACCACTACCAACCACCACCACTACCACCACCACTACTACCACCACCACCGTCACGCTAGGTCTAGGGCCACGCGCAGTACACCGGTAGTCAATCACATTGAGTAAAAAGGGATATTTCAGCAGACACGATTAATATCTTTAAAAGCAATGTGTGTTTTACGTTTATGTATGATGCTCTACCTAATATTTATGATGCTCTTGCACTTGCTGCTTGCTAAAAAGTCAGTTAATCAGAGACAAAGAAGGTTTGCAAGTTGATTTCTGTGGTCGGAAACAGAGGACTGCCAATGCCATCAGAGTAAAATGTCGGATTATTTATTTATTTATTTATTTACAGGGAATTTGATATAGCGCTCCTTCAAGGTTTCTACTCAGGAGCGGATACAGAACTGTTCGAAGGGGGGGGGGGCAAATCTTTGGTCTTGGAACAGGCAGGGCAAAATTTCGTCATTGGTCGCCAAAAAGCTGATGACCTTGTTTTGTCATTCGTCGTTTGGCTGACGGAAAAATACCTTTTTCCATCCGCAGAAAATCTGATGGCCTTTTTTAGTCGTCCGGCCGAAAACCGAATGGGGGGCTCGTCCGATGCAGTTTTTCAATGGGGGATGGGAATATGCCATGACACTCCTATACCTATTGCTAATTTGAAACCGAATGGGGGCACCACGTCTCACGCAATTTTTAAAAGGGGGAACCATGGCCGGATTGGCCCCTGGATCCGCCCCTGGGGATTTACTACACTTTGTTCCGCAAACACGAAGATCGGTCTGTGTAGTGTGTATAGACCTACTATACTCAGCTTACAGCTTCCAGTTTCTCAGATCCATCGTCTTCCAACCTTGTTTTTCCAGTTTTCTATTGTGATTCATATTTTGATGAGTTCGTCCATAGGCGGAAACCTAGGGGGACAGAGGGGGCGGTCCCCCAATAAAAGTGTTGGGGATGGCCCATGCATTGGTCTCCCCCAATAGTTGGGCGTCAAGACTAAAAAAAGTATTGTAAATTTTTTGGGGCGGTGAAAATAGTAATTTTTCATGGGCTTTTTAGCCGGATGACTAAAAAAAGGTCATTAGAAATATTTCATAGCTTTTTGGCCGGATAACTAAAAAAATGTTTTCTTCCGTCGAAAAATCTCACGTCTTTTCTTCGGCCACTCGTTCGTCCCCCCCCCCCAAATCTCCGCCCAGGTTTCCGCCTATGAGTTCGTCGATTGATTTATTGGAAATAATAATAATAATCATTAGAGTGTGGTAGAAGTCATTATTCTGAAGTTAGTTGCCCAGATGGGACTGCGCCTTGAAAACGAAAAGTGCTATTTTCAGTTAATGCTAACAATTGTTTACCATAATTATATGTTCCATTTAATCTGACTTGATTACTATTTCAAATTGATTATGCATAGTTATATTTGAGATTATTAATTTTGTTGCTGTTGCTTTGTTTTGTTTTGGCAGAACATTGCAACTGGTTTTCCTGGCGGACTGTCCGCACTGCATGATGCTGGTGATGCTGCTGTGCTCTGGCTTAGCGTGATCTGCAAGAAAGGCCGTGGCCAGGATTTGATTTCGGGGGGTGTTTCTTCGGCGGAGAATTTCTTACGACCTTTTTTAGTAATCGGAACCGGCTTTCTTGCCATTTTTCGACTAATTTCATGTTTTTTCATTATGGTCTAGTGAATGCATTTTATCATTAATTTTTTCCATTTTTCATTTCGGTGGGTGTTTTCATGATTATATATTTCATGTTTGTTACATCATGTGCTAGTAAATGCATTGCATTATTTTTTCCATTTTCCATTGGGGGGGGGTGTTCAAACATCCCCTAGCTACGGCCTCGTCTGCAAGCGCTAAAAAATAATTGCTGACGGATGTGTTTCTTTAAATTATATTATGTCATGCCACTTTCCTCTCATTTCTCCTTACCTTATGCTTTTCACCGTTGACATTTCTCTAATAAAACCATCTTGACTTACAATCTTTGTTTGGTGTTATAGCCAGGGCTAGCGGGCCTGTCCTTTCCGGTTAACCCTTTTGAGGATGCACCCGATATGCTCAAAGTCTAGCCTGCTACCGATATTATTTTAGGGTGACCAATCACTGAGTCGCCGACGAAATTTTTCACTTTTGGCGACCAAAATTTCTGACGACATTTTTTTAGTCATCCGGCCAAAATTTCCTGGAAAATACCCATTTTTCCCTTTAAAAAAAGTTGATGACCTTTTTTAGCCATGACACCCAACAATTGGGGGGACAAATACATGGGCCGTTCCCCCAACACACATTCATTGAGGGGGACCGTCCCCTCTGCCCCCCTAAGTCTCCGCCCATGCAGACGGTCATTTCTGTAGAGCAATTTCTTCAAACCACTTTAAGCCGAGTCATCATGAGGCATAGAGGGTAAGACGTTGTGACAATCCAATGTCATGATGTGTTAATATGAAACCTTTGCGTTTATTGTGCACTGTTCATGTGTAACTGTAAACGTATGAGCGTGTGTAAAACTGAGTATGATTGTATGCATATAGAGCTATTGGAAGGTTTATAAAATACATGACGACACATAGACGCACTTAGGCACACAGACAGACAGACACACGCAAACACAGAAACACACGCAAACACAGACACGCACGCAAACACAGACACGCACGCAAACACAGACACGCACGCAAACACAAACAAACAAGCAAACAAACATACACAGACACGCACGGACCCACACAGACATGTATTTAATGGATATGCGTACGCACATATGTACCGTATCCTCTGTTACCGAGTATCCATCCATCCGTCCGTCCGTCTATCCATCCATCCATTCATCCATCCACCGATTACTCCATCCATCCATCTACTCATCCATCCAAACATCCATCTATGTATGTGTGTGTGCGCGTGCGTGCGTGTGTGCGCGTGCGTGCGTGCGTGTGTGTACGTGCGTACGCGTGTGCGTGCGTGCGTGCGTGTGTGTACGTGCGTACGTGTGTGCGCGTGCGTGCGTGCGTGTGTGTACGTGCGTGTGCGCGCGTGCGTGAGTGCGTTCCCACGTGTTACCGTATAATACGACAGATTTGCGTCTTGTCATTGGCTCGTCTAATCATTATGCACTTTGTGTAATATTCCAATTTGCGATTTATGGGACCATTAAATACGATTCTGCCGTCGTCGTTTAAAGTATGCCACGCAGTTTATTCGGGACAGCGCAGAGACTGTGAGAAAGCCTGCCCGGCTATACACAAGCATACAGCCTGGATTACTGTGTATAATCCATCGCGTCTCTACTTTTGTTGCATGTATGTATTGTATATACTGTATTTTACTGTATTGTATTGTATCTGGCTATTTATAAAGCGCTTCTCGCAGCAAGAGCCTTTCAGAAGCGCTCCAAGTGCGTTGAACTCCGTGAAAAAGGCAAGTTTTTAGACGAGAGATAGACGAGGATACACTATACCAGAGCACTTGTTAGAGCGCCCTTCAAGGTGTCTACTCAGAGGCGCTCCCGAGTACAGCGTGGACACTGCATCGTAGTTTCACGACGAAGCCCTGAGCAATTGCGAGTGAAGGATTTGCCCAAGGTCCTTGCATACGTGGCGGCTTGAGGTGGACTCGAACCTGCAACCCTTCGGCTGCAAGGCAACGAACATACCCACTAAGTACTTACAGTGACTACACCACCGCACCACACATGTGTGTCAGTTTCTGCTCTTGTTTGCCTACGTGTATCTCTACCTGTGCCTCCATAGCTTCTTCAGTTCTTAGTGCATTGGCTAAAAGTGTTACGACGCATTTGTAAATCGGTTCTCGATACAGTCGTGACTGTGTTTAAACAGATTTCCGTCCGACCCTCTCTGTGTAAGAGACCTATAAACGGCGTGACCTAAATACAGACTACGGTATATATATATATATATATATATATATATATATATATATATATGCAACAATATGCAATGCATAGAACATACACATAGTGCTGATGTGTGGACAAGGATAGAGCGCCATATAAATAGACAGGCACATACATGCATATTGCATACATATGTGCATAATACCATCCACACAGAACAGTCTTGAGTCCTCCATGCCATTTACGCCATTGTCCTCGCTCCCGACTACAACGCGGACACTGAAATGCAATTTCATGTCGAAGCGCATGAGCAATTGCGAGTGAAGGACTTGCTAAGGGAGTCAGAGTTCTATACGCGGCGGCTTGCGGTGTTTTCGAAACCGCAACCTTCCGGTTCCAAGGCACAGCACATACCTCTACAGTCTGCAGTCGACACCAATCGGTTTTTGTTACCTTTTGTTGCGTTATGTTTTTGAACCGTCAAAAAACAGCCGGTGGTCTCACTAAAACATGATATAACTTTTATTCTGTTCGAAATATTTAGGCGACAGTTGGCCGTTGTAGCCTACCAAGTGTGTAAATATGAATCACCTTAAAGCCTGTAAAATTCAAATTTAAAAATTCTTACTTCTGAACAAGAAATTGTGAAAAACCCGTGAGGGGTGTCTTTTTACCCACCCTGTACATTCTTACATGCATGCATAAGCGTACATTTTTAAAACGATGACGATGACCAAGCTTTCTCTGCTCGTTATTCAGTCCTGAAGTTGCGCTCAAAGCTAACTCTGCTCGCGTCAATAATAATCCTTTAGTCTAGGGTCTCACGAGTCATGACACAAACGACTTGACGTCTCGGAGTTTATCGCCCGAGCTGAACAACGCTGCATGATATATTATACCAAAGACGCTAACTGTGTTGAGCACTGACCAGAGTTTGTTGCTGTTTAACGTCACGGTGTCATATATAGGATGATTAGTGTCACCCTCCTTCTTCCTCCAGGTTTCGGACTGGCACTGCCAAAGTGCGAGCAGTATCGGAGTTCTTCTCTTCGTCGAAACTTTCTGCTCAGACTCAGACAAACAGGTCTACTCCGATAAGTTAATTAGAGCCGCAACGGCGTTCAGCATTCACTGCGTACTGCAGAACTCCGAATAGACTCTGAGCAACGAACGACGCCATTTTACGGCTTATCTCCTGTTAACCCGTGTCGTGTATTTACGATGTTTGCGTCGTTTCGCAAGTCGTCACGTAGAAAGAGAAAATATAGTTAAGACGGACAGATGCTAAAGACGAGATGCCGGTTGCTGCTGCTGCTGCTGTAATTAGCAACGGTGGAGGATGATACTGGGGAACGAACGGACTAACTATACGTCGGAGAATAACTATTAGCACGGTCCCACTCTAATTGAAGTATAGGCTACGTGTTTGCAGACGATGATGTCAATGTTCGCAGACACTAATGTATGTTTTTTATATCTGGGTGTCGGTATGTTTGTATGAATGAGGAGCGTAAGTCTGGGTGTCGGTGTTTCTGTCAATCTGTCTGTCTGTGTATATCGGAATTTCAGTCTGTCTGTCTGTTAGCATCTGCTTGTCTGCTTGCCTGTCTGCCGCCTGACTGTTTGCCTGCCTTCCTGTCTGCCTGCCTGTCTGCCTGCCTGTCTGCCTGCCTGACTGTTTGCCTGCCTGCCTGTTTGCCTGCCTCCCTGTTTGCCTGCCTGACTGTGTGCCTGCTTGACTGTTTGCCTGTTTGCCTGTCTGCCTGTCTGCCTGTCTGCCTGCCTGTCGGCCTCTCTGCCTGCCTGCCTGTCTGCCTGTCTGCCTGTTTGCCAGCCTGACTGTTTGCCTGCCTGCCTGTTTGCCTGCCTGCCTATTTGTCTATCTATCAACCTCGACAAAGACCCTTACCATTTTTCTTTTATCATCGTCGTCGTCATCATCATCATCATCATCATCACCAAACATGAATGTCATTATCTTTTATCATGATCATCATCGTCTTCATCATCATCATCATCATCATCATCATCATCATCATCATCATCATCAAACATAGATGTCATTATTTTTACTTCATCAAATTGTATCACACTCTATTACATTACTTCACATTATATGATATACATTACGTGTCTTTTGACCTACTTCCACATTACACTACATGTACATATATGTTGTGCGTCACTGAATATAATAGTTCAGAAAAAGTCGCAAGTATACCAAAGTGTTTCCTTACCATTAGTCGAAACATTATAAATTATATCTCACCCATTTTTGCGAACATTTACCGGATATATATCCAAAAATATCTCATCACCCATGAATGCATGATATCGACCAACACTCAGCGCAAGCAAGTGCAAAGGCGCTAAACAACTTCTCTGGACCTGACTACAAAGAAGTAATTACGGCCAGAGAAGAATGGCGATCCTTGATGCCTGGTGAATACATGGGCGAAAACACCGACAAGAACTATAACTGCACCGTCGCGTTGCCACGGGGTGGATTGGGGTGGTGGTCAAGGGGGTGTTTTGGGTGTTTGAACACCCCCTCCAAATGGGTGATGGTCAAGGTGTTTCGGGTGTTTGAACACCCCCAAGGGGGTGTTTTGGGTGTTTGAACACACACACCAATGTAAATGTAAAATATAATGTAACGCATTTACTAGCACATGATGTAAAATCCATGAAATAAAATGAAAACACCCCCGAAATGAAAAATGTAAAAAAAAATAATAGAATGCATTCACTAGCACATAATGAAAAAAAACATGAAATTACGTGAAAATTGTAAGAAAACCGTTTCCGATGACTAAAAAAAGGTCGTCAGAAATTTTGAAGACTAAAAAAGATCGTCAGAAATTCTCCCCCAAATAAACACACACCCAAAATCAAATCCTGGCTACGACGGCCTTCACTCTGAAAAATACGACCCACACAGTTTGTTCAAATCCGTTGAACTTTTCATCCGGGTATTGGAGGGGTGGGCGAACAGAGCTTGTTCAAAACCCCAAATGTCTCGAAACCATGGGGGGCGTGGTGGTATAGTGGCGGTTCGGTGAATTGGATCCGGAAGGTCGCCGGTACGAATCCATCTCAACCCGCCGCGTATAGGAACCTTGAACAAGTCCTTCACTCGCGATTGATAGTGCGCTTTCGACGTGAAACTTCGATGCAGTGTCCGCGATGTAATCGGGAGCCCTCTGACTCTGAGTAGTGAGTTTGAAGGGGCGCTATGGCAGATGCGATAAATAAATAACCACCCTACTTTCTAAGGGCTGGCTACGCCCCCATGTTGACGCACCGTCTCCTAAAACACGCCATCGTAAGCTCTAAATTTTTACAGCGCTACCACAACCAGGGGCGCAACCAGAACATTTTCTTGGGGGTGCTCAGAATTGATTGTGTAATCTGAAAGACTGAAAGACCGAAAGTTCACTTTCCCCGGCTACCCCCTCCCCCACCTCCACCCACAAAAACTCATCGGATTTGGATAAATTGCGTGGGTCACCTTTTTGGCCTGGGGGCTGCTCAAGCACCCCCCAGCACCCCCCTAGTTGCGCCACTGACCACAACCAGTGTATGCACGAGCGTTGTGTCTTGTCAACAACGGGATTGTCAACAAAGTTCAATGTCCTTAAAAAGAAAGTGATGCTGCGTGTGATCAACAAAAGCTTGTTTAGAGTTTAGACCACGCAGCGTCGACAGAAACGGGTTTAAGTGCCGTGCGAGTGATCGGACTTCGGGATTTTGTTCCATATAGATTAACTAAGGCGGAGAAAATTAAGTCAGAGGCGATAGATTTCCGTGGATTAAAGTCTTCGCCGGAGACCAGGCAAGCTCATCAACCGTTAACAATTGGACATACACCTGCAGCGAATAAATAAGGGTTGAGGGGTTGAGGAGTGAGGGTCTGGTTGGGGGGGTGTGGTGCAGGGAATGTGGATGAGCGCACCACGAGTGGATTAGGGTGTATATTATACGCGTCCTGGAATGGATGTGCTGTTCTCATGTGGTATACCAGATCATGTAGCTTTCTGTCGCTCTCTCTGTCACTTTCTGTCGCTCTCTGTCGCTCTTTCTGTCGCTCTCTGTCGCTCTCTGTCGCTCTTTCTGTCGCTCTCTGTCGCTCTCTGTCGCTCTTTCTGTCGCTCTCTGTCGCTCTCTGTGGCTCTCTGTTGCTCTTTGTCGCTCTCTGTCTCTGTCTCTTTTTGTCTCTCTCTGTTCTATGTTCCTCTCTCTGTCTCTGTCTGTCTGTCTGTCTCTCTCGTTATCGCTCTTTCTTTCTTTCTTTCTTTGCATCTATCTCTATCTCTATTTTTTTATCTCTATCTTTATCTCTCTGCCTCTCTGCAGGGCCGGATTTAGGCATGTTCAACATGTTCGGCCGAACAGGGGCCCCCACACTTTCCACACTTTAGGGGGGCCCCCACAAAATGTGAGAAAAATTTTTTTAAAGGAAATTTCGACGAAACGACTAATTTCCGCGAAATTTCGCCAGATGACTAAAAAAAGGTCATCAACTTTTTTGGCGGATGAAATGGTATGTTTTCCCGAAATTTTTTAAAAAGGTCATGGTCATCAACTTTTTTGGCGGATGAAATGGTATGATTTTCCCAAAAATGTTTTCCCCGACAAAAAAAAAAGAATATCCGCAAAACTTTCCCGGACAGGGCCCCCACACAAATTTCCCGAACAGGGCCCCCACATTGCTTAATCCGGCCCTGCCTCTCTGTCTGTCTGCGTTTTTGTCTATCTGTCTCCCCTGCCTCTTTTTTTCTCTCCCTCTCTCTATCTCACACATAGCCTACACACATGCGCGGCTTCAAGTCTAATAATACAGAGCGTCAGAGATCAGCGCGTGTTGCGAAGAATAATTTATCTATAAGCAGTTGGAAAAATTGTTGTCTATATTCTAGAACGAAGAGTCAGTTGTTGTTAAGAGTTTAATTGTCTGAAGTGTGACTTGTATTTTATTTTGCTTTGGGGTTAAATTCTTCTAGGTTCGCATGATGTATGCACAATGTATGTTCATAGACTATTTATAGGGCGCACATTAGTATATATATATAGGCTATTGGTAGAGAACCTGTTATCATGTGTGGAGAGCGTGCTTTAAGCGCCTACTTATAAGTATACTTATAGCGCAACTGTCTGTATTGGTAGTGAGAGAGGGAGAGAGAGAGGAAGAGAGGAAGAGAGAGACGGATAGACAGACAGACATACAGACAAACAGAGACAGCAACAGAGACAGCAACAGAGACAGAGAGACAGAAACAGAGAGTTACAGAGGGACAGAGAGACAGAGACAGAGATAGGCAGTTTCTTTAAAAATACAAATCATTAATTTGGATAACAAATAGGTTTTAAAGTTTAGAGCAAAATTAAATGGCCGACTATAGGCATGCAGAACCAGAAAACAGAAGGGAGTCCAAAATGCAGCCTGCGCTAGTTGCAACGACCGAAAAAGTTTGTTCAAGGCTTACTTTACTTAGTACTTAGTCCTTCCCGTGTCAGTCTGCACATCAGGCAACGTATCTCCTCCACTCGCCCTTGTCCATTGCCAGTTCTTCAGCTTCCTCCCATGACATCTCCAGACATCTCAAGTCGTCCTTGATAGTGTTCTTCCAGTTGTTCAAGGCAGTTGTATAGATAGCTATATCTTATCAAAAGAGTCCACTGGAGCCTATTCAATTCATTCTCAGTGATACCAGTGAGAAATTCACATGGGACCATTCACTTGCCGGCAGAGATATTCTACATCACGGCTACAACTTTGCCCAAGTCTCATATATAGTCGGTAAGGATACGGTAGACTTCAGGATGCCACAAATTTTATACATGTACGATACCTAAGTCAAAACCACTCTCTTATACACTGTCCGATTTATAAGCCACGAAGGCTATTAAATTATGGACAAAGACGTGCGGCAATTGCAAGTGCTTGAGTCGATACGTGTATGACAGATATACCGTAAAAGATCTGACCAGTAGCAGAGGATGACAATCTACATAGCAGAATAAATGAATCAGAATAATCACTTCAGTGCATTACTTCGATTTTTTCAATTTCTTCAATTTATTTCATTGCTCGCAACCAATCGTACCCAAGATAATTTTCCAAAACAGTTGAAAACAACATATAGTCTACATGTATATACAATATGAGAAACTGACCATTGTATTATAGGCCTACGCAGTGCATCGAGATAATTATGGATACTCCTGAATGGAAGAACATCCCGCTATAGGCAGGGAAGTGCAAGGCTATCCATCGAAGAAGTTGGTGTATAGATTAGCACAGGGCTTTTTTAACGTGCAATTGTACACAAAATGTGCAGCTCTGAATGGATTTGTGCAGTTTTAGAAAACACCTTTGAACATTTAAAACTAGCAAAAACGGCCATTGTCCTCCGATTGGAAGTAGTGTATAGCCTACATGTAATTTACCATGGAGGATGGGGAGAAAGAGAAGAAGTTGTGCATTTCTAAAAATTTCGTTAAAACAGTCCTGGATTAGCAATTGGATTTTGGAAGATGCTGGACAATGCGGCTGAATGCGTTCTTTTAAAGTATACATGTGTACTTCACAACAAATAGAAAAGACCTTAAGATCGTAGCTCAGCCTATGTGGCTATGATCATGACCAAACTTTTAGTTGACTGCACGACAGGCTAATATCGTCTCGGATTGCCTTTCAATAATAATTATGAATATTTGATGATTTTAATATGACTCTAAAATGACATTTCATTGCAAGGCCTTTTAGATAAACACAATAAGGCTTACAAAATATTTACGTTTGAGAAAGGGGAAAAGCCATTAATAGCCAAATTAATTTTCCACAATCTCAGATACCTACAATAGGGTTGAGCGATGGTAGAATCAGATGGTAGTGGTAGAATACACTACGGAACACGGCATTGGAGAAGAGTAGAAGACACCGCTATTTTTGTCCTGTGGATTTTTCTGAAGACCTTTTTACTCTTTCTCTTAAAATTCGTGAAAATCATAGCCTACTAAAAGTAAAGACCTGTAACGAAGACCTATCCAATTGTTCTGGCGGGGAAATGTTACGTATTTTATTTTCTGATGGGGAATATTACGGTACCTAATACCTATAGATGCCCGTGGGGTGCGGTGGTCTAGTGGTGGCGTCGTTTCCTTGGAGCCGGAAGGTCCGAGGTTCGAATCCACCTCGCCGCGTAAGGACATTGGGCAAGTCCTTCACTTACAATTGCTCAGCGCTTCGGCGTGGAACTCCGATGCAGTGTCCGCTCTGCATCGGGAGCGCCTCTGAGCAGAGAGCTTGAAGGGGCGCTATAACAAGTGCACAATGTGCACATATATACATTATGTAGACAACAGCTCTTGATTTTTCTGTGGAAATGTCATTCCTTGGGCAATGACTCCCCAGAGATGCCTACATTAAACAATGTTTTCCTCTGTCTCTGCATCTGTCTCTATCTCTATCTCTGTCCCTGTCTCTGTCTCTCTCTGTCTCAGTCTCAGTCTCAGTCTCTGTCTCTCTCTGTCTCTTTCTGTCTGTCTCTGTCTCAGTCTCTCTCTCGCACACTCTCTCTCAGACTCTCAGAATTTCTGTCTCTGCCCACTTTACAATCTGGTGTCTAGCAGCATCCACCCTCACCCCAAAATCTTGTCTTTTCCCTATAGGGGGACTCACCGCATAGGGAGCACCTCTGATTTGTTTGCACTGCAAGAGATGTTTCACAAATTTTCAAACCAAAGCAGCATAATGATGGATGGATGATCACTGCTATTATGTCAACAACGGAAGAAATGCTGCAGCAGAAAGTCTCTGTACGAAAGAATGAACCTGGCGCGCAATGGTCAACACGGCGACTTTTCATCAAAGGATGAATGGCGAATTCATAATAATCGCATAACTCATGCAGTTGGGAAGGACGTCTCAGCCAGTGTTTGATCTAGTCACCTGCTTTGGGGGATGGGGTGTGTTCTGGTTTCTGAGGGTGGGGCGAGAAAAACGCCCGCTGAGCCACCGATGACACCCCTGTGATTGGTCACTTTTTTTCTGACGACCTATTTTTCTTAGTCTTGCGGTGAAAAATAAATCTATATCATTTCGCAACTTTAAAAACTGATGACCTGGTTTTCAATCACATTATAAATTCAATCACATAATCAATCACATAAATTTATATAGCGCCCCTTAAAGATCTCTACACAGAGGCGGAGGTTTTATTTAGTCTTTCTTTAAAATCTTTGCACTCTACCGTATATTACCGGAAAATGGTGCGTATTTACACTTGTACAGCACCGCGAATTTTCTGGAGGGAAATTTCACTTCTGGGCATGGGCGGAGTATGGTTTCCGTTCTTTGGGGGGGGGGGTTAACCCCGAGTCTGGGCCTTATTGGGAGGGCTAACCACGAAAAAGGATACCATTTTTATGGTAATAAATTTGAATCTGGGGCTTCTTGGAACGGCTTAGCCCCCCTCTTAGCCCCTGATAAACTCCGCCCATGCTTCTGGGGAGCTTCCCCCTAGAGACGAATAGGTTAAACACAAGGTCTCAGCGAATGAACTCACTTCCGGAAACATGGCGCCCACATCAAAGAGCCTGCCGTCGGAACGCACCTACAGTGTATTATAGTTCTATTGACTCGATGCTGATGGTGATGCTGATGGTGATGTATGGCCCGCATTGGATGAAGATATGAATCGGTGACGATGAAAAGACTTTGGTGAAAGACAGACCGCGCATGCAGCCAGCAGCAGCCTTATCATCATCAAACATCAATACAATTGTTATAGGATTGGCATTCTTATGCGGAAGAGTGCAGCTTCAATTGTCCTACTCTAAGAGGGTCATTGTCTTGTAGGGACCGGGAGCAAGTGCGTCGCTAGCAATTGTGATGTGCCATTGATTCATGCTTTCATGTCATTGAATAGTGGCACTATATAAATGCAGCATGGTCATGGTGCTGCTGGTGGTGGTGGTGGTGGTGATGGTGATGGTTCGTGGTTGGGCTGGGAGCGCCGCTGAGTAGTTTCTTGAAGTGGCGCTATATAAATGCTCTGAATGAATGAATCATGATGATGATGATGATGATGACGATGATAATGACAATGGTGATGAAGATGGTGAAGATGATGATGATGACTTTTTCAATTTTTCCGGTGGCCAAACTGAGTAAACAGATCGAATAATAGCTAATAAAATAATAATAGCTTTAAAAATCGATAGGTATACCATCTGGCTACTGGGTGGGTGGGTGGGGGACGTAAACTGGATCGTTGACCTCCGCTACTAGTGGCACAGCATGCCGAGATTACTGTGTACTGTACCGTGGAGTTTGCATTGACATTGCTGTTTTACGAATAAACATTTTAAGCATAGTCGGTTAATCTTCAGCCTTCAACTGAAGCCTTATCCGAGGACAGACAGACGACAACCTGACGACTGGGCAGTCAGCTTGCAGTTGCAATACCATCGCAAAGTGCATTGTACCCCAGGGCTTTTTTAACGTGCATTTGTACACAAAATGTGCAGTTCTAAATGGATTTGTGCAGTTGTAGAAGCACTTATGTGCAGTTAAAACTAGCAGATGAGGTAATTGTCCTCCAATTGGAAGTAATTTACCATGGATGATGGGAAAGAAAAGGAGTCCCCTGCGACTGGGGCTGGTATTGGCCCTTCTGGTCGTTCGCCCAGCCCTGGTTCCGCTACAATGTTATTATAATATTATTTACTATCATAGTATAATTATGATACTATCATAATTTATAATTATCATAACGTGTTCAACTTACTATTAATATTGCGCAAAAATACTAGGCCTACTTTTGTACAACTCCATGGTTTCTATCCAGTACAGTGTCATCTTTCAAATTCGAACTGTCACATAAAATTATGTTTTGTTCATCGAAGACTTGATCCGTTACTATACATAAATTCCAAATTTTAATAGTTTGGTAGTTCCCGCCTGACTGTGTAATTATAGACTATTTGCGGCAAGTTCTAGGGCCTACTAGTCGTCTCCTGGTCAGCAATTCAGGGCCGTCTTAGGCAGTAGGGCTAAGCTGATTCCAGTGCTATCCTATATATTCCTAATTACATGTATACCTACGTCTGCAGATATTAATTTTAATTTTATTGTCCAGCGGCAGAAAAACTGAGTTGCTCAATTTGATACATAAAGAATTACTATTGTAATTAAACTAATATTTATCGAAACTTAATGGGGGACAGGGGAATGTTTCTCCAAAGTTTGTGGTGGGAGACGGAGATGTTTAATATTTATAGCCTACTAATACTTCTAATATCTCCCAATATTTCAGAAATATTCATAAAAATCAGTATAGATCTACGTTTTAAAAATGTTACTTAGGCTATTGCATATCCATAATGAACAATTTAGTTGAGATGACAGCTTGAAATGCTACATTACAGTGTGCACAAAAGTTTCTTAAGCAATGGAGGGGATATTTATTGAAATCTTAAGCCATGCCCGTTTCTGAGCTTTGTTGTGAAGATGACAGCTTTAAAAGCTGCCATTGTAACAGTGTGAAAATCCAACAAATCTATGGCCTGGGATGGAGCATTTATTAAAGTCTTAAACCATGTTTTTCAGCAATGGAATTATGATAAAAGTTTTTGAGAGGAAAGCCTAATAGGCCTATGCTAATATTACAGCCTGCAGATCATTTTTTATTAAACAATGGGAATGGACATTTACTGAAGCCCTAAACCAAGTCTCTGAGCGCTGAAATAATGAGCAATTTTGTTAAGATGACAGCTTAAAAAGCTATACGGTTAGACTGTGCAAATCTGAAAGCCATTTGCAAGGGCACATTATGAAGTCTTAAACTACAATGTAGCCTAGCCTATCACTACCAGCATTGTAAAATTGACCAATTTTTCTAATATGTCAGCGTAAAGGCCTATACCATTACAGCGTGAAAATAAAAAATTCAAACAATGGAGCGAAGACATTTATTGAAGTGTTAAACCATGTAGGCCTATTCAATAAATGCAATTATATGAAATTTTGTTAAAATGACAGCCTAATGTATATATAGTCTGTATGGGCATGTGATTGATAAAAAATGTAATAATATTAATAATTTTTGTTGATTCAACAATCCGGTTGACAGAACGCAACCGGTTACAGTGTAGGCCTACACTGTAGGCCCTACACTTACGCAGTTTAAACAATTCACAGGAACTCAGATTACAGAATACACAAATCTTAACTATAATACTGACTGAACAGACTGCCTGCAATAAGCGGCGCTAATAGCAGCCTACAAAGCATATCCGCCCAACGGGGGCTCGAACTCGTTACCTCTCGCACTCTTGGCCAGCGTGTTATCCATTACTCTACCAGCCCCCCCCCCATGCATGTCTTGTGGGGGTACGAATGAAGAAGGTCTCTAGTTCGGTTAAAGAAATTTTTGCAGCGGGTCGCGATCTTGCAGATACGATAATCGATTTTTTAGTAGTTTATGTTCAAAGAATTTCTGGTGCGTATGCATAATAATTTATGCTCCATTGAGAATTATTCTCGATGTATATCGAGTTTCTCATTTTCCAAAGATTTACTAATCTTTTGAGGATTGTTTTCCCAGACTATATATCAGCAAGTACATACGTGCATACGTACAAACGTGCATACGTACAGACGTGCATACGTACAGACGTGCATACGTACAGACGTGCATACGTACAGACGTGCATACGTACAGACGTGCGTACGTACGTACGTACATACATTATGTATACGCCCGATAGGCTATAAGAACGTTATGTGTAATATCCTAAAGAGACGCAAAAACCTCTGACATGGTCAGTGAAATCTTCTTTGACAGGGTGAAAAAGGCGGCATATGAATGAACATCCAGTGTGACATGGCACTGCGTTATGTGTCTTGACTGAAGGCCAGAAGTCTGTTATAAGCTGCAGCTGTCTTCAGATTATGTCGCTGTTCTGTTCCCATGTAAGAGAAGCTGCATCGTATACTGTAGGCTGTGTTTCGTATACAAATGCATGTCTCCATTATTGGTTCACTGTGTATATTATATGACCTTTATGGCCACAGCGATTTTCGTCTGTGTTTCGTCTGCCTATGTGCCTATGTGCATTTGTGCAATGTGCATGTGTACATACATAGGTTCATAGTTCATACGTTCATCATTTCGTGTGTATTGATGATCTTCGTCTTATTATAAAAGACAAATCCAGGTAACACACCGCACCCAGTTATTATTATTATTATTATATTAAATTAACCGAAGCGCATGAGCAATTGCGAGTGAAGAACTTGCTCATGGACTCTACGAGGCGGCTTGAGGTGGATTCGAACCTGGAACCCTTCGGCTGCAAATTAACCGAAGTAGTTCAATTCACAAAAGTACAAAAATTAGATTATTATTATTATTATTATTATTAATATTATTATTATTATTATTATTATTATTAAATTTATAACGCGTGCAAGGTCACACCGAAATGTGAATCTGAGGCGCCAGAGGAAGATGAAATCAGAGATAAATGTGCTTGAAAGCCAAGGAGAAGTGAAAGCCAAGGAGAAGTTACACGTCAAAGCACATTAAAAATTGCCAATGGCAAAAATATTGTGAACATAACAATGTCTGTCATTAATTGGAGGCAAAGAGAATCCTCGGAATAAAGTTTCCATCATCCTTAATTGGTAGAACAAAAAGATGGGGTCTAGGGCGTAAGTTATTATAGGTGATCTTTGCTAGAGGTGGGAAAATGTTCCTCAGGACGTGTTTGGCATCTAGCATGTATACTGTTATATGTCGTTGGCGAATAGACTATCAGTTTCTGAGCGCATACCTTCATTCGACTATTCATTGTGTAAGTTGACTTGTATCAGCACCACCTTCTCGACTACTCATTTGGAAATCTTTCTGACTTTAGACACACAAACTCGTGATGTAGCCGGTGCCCTACGCTTGGCCTTAGAAATTTGGAGATTACGATCAGAATAATTATTACGATTATCAGCATGTTCGATATGAAACAAAAGCACTGAGCCGCAAGTGCAGGATTATGTATGCACTTGTTATATGCATGTTCAGTTGTGCACTTGTTACATCTATATGTATGCGCAGCTGTGCACTTGTTATATGTATGTGCAGTTGTGCATTTGGTATGTATGTGCACTTGTTATGTGTATGTGCAGTTGTGCACTTGTGACTTGTTATATGTATGTGCACTTGTTATATGTATGTGCAGTTGTGCACTTGTTTTATGTATGTGCACTTATCATAGCGCCTCTTCGGGGTTTCCTACTCAGAGGCGCTCCCGACTACAGCGCGAACGCTGAATCGGAGTTTCACGCCAAAGCGGTGAGCAATTGCGAGTGAAGGACTTGCCCAGGGTCCCTACGCGGCGGCTTGAGGTGGATTCGAACCTACAACCCTTCGGCTGCAAAGCAACGAATATACCCAGTACGCCACCGCGCCCCATAGGATTGCAATCATTGAATACAGTTTGCTGGAACATCTGAGCAAATAGGTTTCCCATCAAACAAAAATTGAGTCTCACTTTATCCGAATAGATCAGTCGTAAAATTATCCATCATTCATATGTACGGTGAGGTCAATGTCCGTGTTCGATGCTTTTTTCAAAATAGTTTAATGTGCAATGAGTCGTGACAAGAGACAAGTCCGTCTCGCTTGATTGACTCCATGACTGATCTGTTGAACTGTGACCGGCTTCATCAAAAGTATCTCTTCCAGAACGTTTGTATAAAACAACATTTTCGTTGGTATATCTTCTGATGTTCTGGGTATTTGTAATCGTCGGATGACAGGGCATTGCCTGTTCTGGCTTCAACCGGTTTATATAATTATATGCCACCAAAGTTGCAAAACAGATGCTGGTAATTAAAAATGCAAATTTAAATTTAAATCTGCACACGGTTCTATTATAACATCGTCGACTCTTCTTAATTTACATTGAACTTATATGCTTGTGTGTATCATGTGATCCTTCAATAGCACTGCTTGTGAATTCGAGTCGTTTCGAGTTCCCGTTTACGGAACGTGACCTTCCCCCTACATTGAATTGGTCTCCGAAATAAACCTGCATTCGTATGCAAGCCAACAGCATCACTGATGCTCTGAAACTGTAAATGGTATACGCTCTATTCATGCAACAATATAAATGGTACGCTCTATTCGTGCAACAATGTACATGTAAATGGTACGCTCTATTCGTGCAACAATATAAATGGTACGCTCTATTCGTGCAACAATATACATGTAAATGGTACGCTCTATTCATGCAACAATATAAATGGTACGCTCTATTCGTGCAACAATATACATGTAAATGGTACGCTCTATTCGTGCAACAATATACATGTAAATGGTACGCTCTATTCGTGCAACAATAATATGTCAAAGACTATTTCACTGACGGCTGCTTCATGCGCTATTTGCGTCTCCTTAGAAAGTTAGGCCTACATAGGCCTATAGAGTTCTCATCATTTGTATGTGCACTTGTTATAGCGCCCCTTCAAGCTCGCTACTCAGAGGCGCTCCCGGCTGCAGCGCGGACACTGCATCGGAGTTCCTGTAATAGTTTCTTATTGTGTGACGCAAATGTGAAACTCCATAGTGGTAACGGATATATGTGTTATCTATAAATCCTAAACTGCGTGTGGCTACATATATGTATACGCATATAATACATATACATGTACATACATGTAGAACATATAACGACCCCTTTAATAACGATATAACGATATAACGACCTTTAATTTGATGCATTAAGCATACACTTACTTGCTAAACTGCCTAAGTTATAGGCCTTCAAAGTTGAACAAATACTTTTGGCCCACCCTGTATATATAGATCTATATACCTGTCCCTATAGACTTTAATTTTCGCTGGCGATGCTAGTGTCAGTTTATGCATTGTCTCATTGAGTCTATCATCATTATCCAAACTGTAGCATGTCACCACCAACCAATAGCCATATCCATACATGTACATGTCTGCAGACAGTGGCTCATTACTAAATGATTATGATCGACACGGGCGCTATAGAAAAGCATTAAATCTTTGATCTTTCTTCGAAGCAGTTGCAAACATTGACACCAGTTGTCGCCAGGATAAGATTAGAGATCAACGATGTAGATCATGGCAACATTCTCACTCTCGCTGCAGAGTTCCGACTGAAAGTCTGTTTGCGGAAAGAAGATCCTTGATGAATATGCATACTCATTGCACAACGCACACGTTATTGGCTCGCCTAGATTTTCGCTTTGAAAGTGGGGACGCGGTCGTGTAGTGGGTATGTTCGTTGCCTTGCAGCCGGAGGGTTGCAGGTTAGAATCCACCTCAAGCCGCTTAGTAGGGACCTTGGGAAAGTCCTTCACTCGCAATTGCTCAGCGCTACGGCGTGAAACTCCGATTCAGTGCATGTCCACGCTGTAGTTGAAAGCGCTTCTGTATATAAATCTTTAAGGGGCGCTATAACAAGTGCACATACATAAAAGGGCTTAGTCCATGTATCGATCCACTCGTTCTAGGACGTCAAAAGTCACACACAAACACGCGGATACACCCTGCAATCAGCTTACAGTTGCAATGCCATCGCAAAGTGCAGGGCTTTTTTAACGTGCAGTTGTACACAAAATGTGCAGTTCCAAATGGATTTGTGCAGTTGTAGAAGCACTTCTGTTCAGTTAAAACTAGCAAAAAGGTCATTGTCCTCCGATTTGAAGTAAATTACCATGGAGGATGGGACGGAAAAAATGAGTTGTGCAGTTCTAAAAATTCTTTAGAAACAGCCCTGTCACCCTGCCACTTTTAACAACCGTGCATAAGAACTCGGAACAATGTTTCTAAATTTATGCTGCGACATAATTTTGGACTGTTAATAGCATGCAAAAGGCATCTGATATTGGCTTAGCTTCACTTATCCCTTGAGCAAACAAAGACATCTTGAGAGCCTATGCATAGCATGCGCTCTGCGGCCCGTGGAGATATGCAGGTGACATGCCTTATCGTGTGCTTAATCCTAATCCTGGAACTCGAACTGTCTCCCACAGCGCATGCGCACTGTTGCCTTCGGCTCTCTATATGCAACAATATTTGCGAACTGTCTTAGCGAGCATATGCTTAGATGTGCTGAGATTGTCATATATGTGCAGCGGTTTTGTGAGTTACAAAATTGCATAATATAAAGTGTCCTCATACATTTTAATTGCTCACGTGTATGCACACAAACATGTACACACAGATGCCCTTGTGAATTGAAAAGGACACATTTGTATGGCTACATTATATATACAGAGGAAAGTCTCGGGGCTCTTTTTATCTGAAACGCAAATACTCAATTGAACCTATAATCATAATATAATAGGCCTACAGTAAAGTATGAACTGTAAGACATAGTATTGCATTGTAGGCCTATTTGTATTTTGTAGTGTATTGTATTTGTATGGCATCATATCATGTCATATCATCTCGCATTATATTTATAATTATTAGGCTATAATAGGTTATTTCTGAAAAGAAATATTATGAGCAAACGAGGTTCAACTTAAAATGAAAGTCTCGTCTCTTTCAGATTACGTTGACGATTAAAAATAGATGAAGATGATGGTACAGAAGTATCTCAATATTTGTTTGTATGTGCACTTGTTATAGCGCACCTTCACGCTCTTTCTACTCGGAGGCGCTCCCGAATGCACAGCGGACTCTGCATCGGAGTTTCACGCGAAGCGCTGAGCAATTGTGAGTGAAGAACTTGCACAAGGTCCTTACGCGGCGAGGTGGATTCGAACCTCGAACCTTCCAGCTCCAAGGCAATGACGCCACCAATACACCACCGTGCCCCACACTTAGATGCTTCTGAGTCGATGTTCTTGAATGGGCGCTATATAAATCTCTCCTAAATCAATTAATTAGCTAATTAATTAATTAATCGAAGCGGTCATCAGTTGAAATGTTTAAGGTAGTTTTCTGTTGGCGCTATAGAAGTAATTTAAAATAAGATTTGATGGCCTGAACCTGCATCGCAATTCAATCTATAGTTGTGACGACGCAGTCTATGCATCTCAGTCGTCGATCTGTAAATAAGTCGGTCAATTGCTTATCAAACAGAGTGCGTCTTAGCAGTCACCCTCCCCACCCACCACCCAGCCCCCACCTCGGGAACCACTCCGCAAGAGTAAAAAGTAAAGCGCAGGACACAACGATCGCTATAAAAGCAAATAGAGTAACGGTTAAAGATAAAAGTGAAATGTGATGGTTAAAGGTGAAGGTCAAAGGTCAAGGTTAAAGGTAAAGGTTAAAGGTTAAGGGTGATGGTTAAAGGTAAAGGTTAAAGGTAAAGGTTAAAGGTGAAGGTTAAAGGTAAAGGTTAAAGCTAAGGTTAAAGGTGATGGCTAAAGGTAAAGGTAAGACACAAAGACGTGACAATGGTGAGAATGAAGGTAAAGGCTAAGATAGAGATAAAGACGAAGAGTAAGGTAAGCTTAAAGGCAAAGGTGAAGATAAAAAAAAAGAGTAAGGTAAAGGTGAAGATTGAGGTAAACGTGAAGATGAAGGAAAAGGCAGAGACAATGGTGAAGATTAAGGTAAAGGTGAAAGTGAAGGTTAAGGTAGAGGTTAAAGTAGAGTGAAGGTGAGGGTGAAGATGAAAGTAAATACGACGGTGATTATGAAGAGTACAAGCAAAAGAAAACCAAAGCAAACGGTAAAGGTAAAATGGCGAAGAATAAGGTAAAAAGTGGAGATGAAGTTGAATTAATAAATTTTCTCTTGAACAATTACATCATAAAGTCTCCCCTCGAAATAGAGTCTCCCTGGTGAAACTTTGTATTGGAAAACATTTTATGAAGTAAAAGTATACAGATTGTTTATATAATCTGGCAACGTATAAACAAACCGCTTAGCATGCTCATCTCTAAATTTGATGCAACTGTAGCCCATTTCAGGCTGAACGGGGGGGGGGGGGGGAGAATTTATTTCGTGGACGGCGGAAATGTTCTCTCCCCATGGAGACTTTATTTCAGAACATATATTCTCCGGGGGCGAATTTATTCTGGAACAGATCCGCCGGGGGCAGAGAATCTGTTTAGAAATAAAGTCTCCGGGGAGAGACTTTTAGGGGGAAGACTCTGTCACGCGACACCGGCCACCTAAGCCATTTATCCCTGTCACAGGAAGCTGAATTTCTCCCCCTCCAGCAGGGGACAAGATTAAACATCTTAGCCTCCGATGACAGTATACGAGTGAAAAATAGAGGTTTATTCTCAGGAGAAATCTGACACTCGACCAAACCCGTGGAGCGTTATAAGGAATTTCTCGATTCTTTGATTAGCAACCAAGTTCTTTTTCTGTCCTTCGAATATATAATCTCAACGTCTATTAGCATAGCTATTTCTGGCGAAAATCAACGGCGGCCCTGCGCATTACTATGCTCGGACAAAAAAATGTGGCATAATATATTCCGTGGTCAGCTGCACTAATAGCCTACGCTGCTGAATCTATTGAATCTGGAATAGCAATATGATTGCAAATCGCTATGCAGAAAAGGAAAACGTGACGGGAAATATGAGATGCGCATGCAGCGGCGAAATTGAAATTAGATATGGGCTAGCTGTTTCTTAATTATCCCTGACATGGACGATACACACACAGACACACAATATACATATACAATGTAGGGCTATTATGATAGGCCTATGTTGTATACCATGCATATACCGTATACATTTATATATATATATTATATCACACAAAGACAATATACATATATATGTCTAAGTTATTATATAGGCTATTATATATGTTATATTTTATATATATTAAATATATATTATATATAATTAGTATATAATATGATATTCAAACACAATGCACAATTGCACATGCATGTTGTTAATATGGATTATGGTTAAGCCTGAGGCTGAGGAAACTATAAATAAACAGAATGTCCTCTGCAGACTGAAAACAGTTAACGCCACTTCTTAGCTAATAAATTATATCAGGAAATGTCACTACAGGCCGTCTTACATGTAGGCCTATGTCCCGCCCACGTGACCAGCATGTATACACGAACTCACACGAAGACCACGTACACGTACATGCATGCTCCATCTTTGTTTTTAAAAAAATTAATAGGTTACGTGGAACAATAATTATTAGGCTATGTTTCAGGCACAGCCGCACATGACGCGATGACTTGGTTTGGGTTATACGCCACCACACCGTCCACACGTGTAAAGACCTTTCTGCGCGTGAAAATAATGTATGATGTATACTACACAGTTACTATATCGAAGAGCGCCAGAGTTAGGACATTTATTTTGATAAACTTGTGATGCAGACAACCAAACCCTTGCTGGAGTGGGGTGCATCTCAAGATGGTGATGTTGACAGAGTTTGTGCTTTGTGTGTGCTTGTGCGAGTATAGGCCTATAATAGGCCTACGGTATGCGTGTGCTTGTGCAATCTGGAATGGATTCCCTGTTGAACTAAGTTTAACACCTATAATAGAGCCCTTGAGGCAAAGTTCTATACTCTACTCTTTAGACTGTTCTCTTTAGCCGGGGTCGGGAGCGCTTCTGAGTAGAAGGTCTTTAAGAGGCGCTATATCAAACCTCTAAAATGAATGAATGAATTAAATATTACTACATGTTGAATGCAGATTGTACAATAATAATAGGTCTGTGATGTCTGCGAGACGATATTCACTTTTGTTTGTACTACTCAGAGGCTCTCCCGAATGCAGAGCGGACACTGCATCGTAGTTTCACGCCAAAGCGCTAAGCAATTGTGAGTGAAGGACTTGCCCAAGGTCCTTATGCGGCGAGGTGGATTCGAACCTCGAACCTTCCGACTTCAAGGCAACGACGCCGCCACTACACCACCGCCCCCACAATTTACCACCAACCCATTCCTGGGTAAGAACAGGTGGTAGAACACGTGCTGCTAACACAAGCATTCCTTTATTCTATTGTCTGATCACGTGCACAATGCACATGGCAACAATACACATATTATACAGATTTCAATACATGCAGGGCCACATCAATAAATAAATCAGCACGTCATAAAAAATTATATTGTTAATGTGCAATGTATGTAATTATGTACATTGCATGAATGCATGCATACATACATCATGAGGACGCTTATAATAAATCATTTTAAAGTCTGTCACAAAAGTGACTTGCTGCGCCATATAAATAGCCCATAAGTTATTATGTTAAATGTCATCAAAAACTGGACTACTGTATCCGGAGCAAAGAAATACACAGTATAACCATAGAAAATGGTTGCCAATGGTGGGTCCTCACCCACACGTAGAACCCATTAACAATTGCATCAGCTAGCAAAGCAATGTACATATACAATGTACATCAATCTAGAAACTGTTCACCAATGGTTGGCCCACGCACGCATGTACAGCCAACAAACGGATTCACATCAGCAATGCGTAACTTGCATTTGAAAACTATTGTTCTTTCTGACAGTTCTGGAGACGGGAGCGCCTCTGAGTAGTTTCCTTCATGAGATGCTATATAAATACTTGAATGAATGAATGAACGAACGAACTAACGAACGAATTAACGAACGAACGGGTGAATGAACGAGAGAAGGAATGAATGAATGAATTAAAGAATGAATGAACGAACGAGTAAATGGAATGAACGAACGAGTAAATGGAATGAACGAATGAACGAATGAACGAATGAATGAATGAATGAATGAATGAATGAATGAATGAATGAATGAATGAATGAATGAATGAATTGAGTCAATAAAATTAATGAACGAATGGACGAACACACGAACGAATAAATGAACTGTTGAACAAACGAACGAACGAACGAATGGAGTAAATAAATAAATAAATAAATAAATAAATAAATAAATGCACGAACAGTTGACGGATTACATGCGTATATTAGTTACACGCGTATAATAATAGTTACACTTACCGTCGTAAGGTGAAGACGCAGCGACATTGCGACGAAGAAGACAGATTAGATGTCGCCACAGTTTCAATGGTTGTTGCTGCTGCAGAGTTGAAGATGCTCTCTGCTGCTACTACTACGGACCACTTGACGCCGTCGGCTGCTGAAGAGGACGACGACGACAACGAGGAGGAGGAGAAAGATGTGGATGACAAGGAGGAGGAGGCTGCGTGTTTGCTGCTTCTTTGTCGCTGCAGCTAGCGAGTGATGCGGGTCTGCAAAGGAGGATGGGGATGAGGAAGAGGATGAGGATGATGAGGAGATGTGATGAGATGCATCCGCAGCTTCACTTCTTCTTCTTCCTTAACTCTGCCTTTGTAGAAGTCAATGCGAACAAATCGTCTGTATATATATATATATATATATATATATATATATATATATATATATATATATACATTATATAATTATATATATACATATGAAATACGAGCATCTGTACCTGCATGAGAGTTTATTATAGATACATGCATGTGCATATAAACATATTGTTTGTATGTGCACTTGTTATACCGCCCCATCAAGCTCTCACTACTCAGAGGCGCTCCCGAATGCAGAGCGGACACTGCATCGGAGTTTCCCGCCGAAGCGCTGAGCAATTGTAAGTGAAGGACTTGCCCAAGGTCCTTACGCGGCGAGGTGGGTTCGATAATCTGTACATTATGCATATAAACTATATGTAAGCTTAGTTACATAGACCATTCATACATGCATCTATACATAATAATAACAATAATATACAATAATATACAATAATATACAATAATAATAATATACATGCGTAATAAAATACAATAATATACATGTATAATTGTGTGTGTGTGTGTGTGTGTGTGTGTGTGTGTGTGTGTGTGTGTGTGCGTAAGTGTGTGCGTAAGTGTGTGCGTGTTAAATTCCTATAATATTACTAAGTTCATGCTTCGCCCTCTTTGCCATGCACTTCACTGCGCATAGATCTTAGATCTTCTGATCGGCTTGACCTCTTTGTTCCTCATCAGATCTTTGCCTCTCCATGGAATAGACTTCCACCATCAGTTCACTCCACTCCATCTCTTTCTTAAGCTTATATTCTTTCTCATCTTTCTCTCGCCTCAAAGCCTGTCTTCTCTTCTCTCGGGTTCGATTGCACTAAGAGTACTAGTCTTCTGAATGGAATTTGCTGAGACTGAAATTAAGAAGCGCTTCTTAAATGGTCGTAAACAGCACACTGCACTACAACCCAATACAATTACAGGGGTATCAGTAGGGTGCGGTCTTTTATAGCATGGGCGGAAACCAAGGGGGGACATGGAGGACGGCCCCCAAAAAGGTGTTGGGTGGGACAGCCCATGTATTGGTCCCCCCCCCAAAGTTGAGCGTCAAGACTTTCATGGCGGGTGAAAAAAGATTTTTTTTAAAGGTCATCAACTTTCTGGCCGGCGAAAATATAATTTTTTCTTGACTTTTGGACTTTTTACTTTTTTTGGGCCAGATGACAAAAAAAGGTCAGCAACTTTTTTGGCGACGAAATAGAAAATTTTCTTGGGAAAAGGGTCGTGAAAAAATTTCGTTCGTCAAAAAATCTCGCGTCTTTCCTTCGGCCACTCGTCCGCCCCCCCCCCCCCAATCCTCCGCCCAGGTCTCCGCCCATGTTTTATAGTGTAGGGCACAGTATAGGGGTATGTTCGGTGCCTTGGAGCCGGAAGATTGCGGGTTCGAATCCACTTCACTCCGGCGCATATAACGGACCTTGCAGAGCAAGTTCTTCACTCAACAATAATATTACTAATGCGCTTCGGCGTGAAACTCCGATTCAGTGTCCACGCTGAAAGGCTTTTGCTGAGAGAAACGCTTTATTAGAGTCAATTACAATACAATACATGCTCACATAGCTGTAGGCCTACGTACTTATGTACACGTATACACGATATTTCGGTCGCTGGGGTTCCAGAAATCGAAGGCACAAGGTGACAAGGTGATACACGATATAGGAATATGTACAATATTGTACATATATGCATATTATACAAATTATACATGTTTATGTACACACAATATGCATATATATATACATGTATATATATGTGCAATTGTACATATATATGTACATTTTATATATGTAGGCTATGCATATATATATAATATATATTATGTGTAAGTGTGTATTTATAGGCGAAAAGATGCATTGAACACGGACTACGCCATTTGTCATGGCGCCGCAGACCAATCGGCATTGGCGTTGAAGAAATCACCAGACCATCTGCCATAGTGATGATGATGATGATGATGATGATGATGATGATGACGATGACGATGACGATGACGATGACGATGACGATGACGATGACGATGACGATGACGATGACGATGACGATGACGATGACGATGACGATGACGATGACGATGACGATGACGATGACGATGACGATGACGATGACGATGACGATGACGATGACGATGACGATGACGATGACGATGACGATGACGATGACGATGACGATGACGATGACGATGACGATGACGATGACGATGACGATGACGATGACGATGACGATGACGATGACGATGACGATGACGATGACGATGACGATGACGATGACGATGACGATGACGATGACGATGACGATGACGATGACGATGACGATGACGATGACGATGACGATGACGATGACGATGACGATGACGATGACGATGACGATGACGATGACGATGACGATGACGATGACGATGACGATGACGATGACGATGACGATGACGATGACGATGACGATGACGATGACGATGACGATGACGATGACGATGACGATGACGATGACGATGACGATGACGATGACGATGACGATGACGATGACGATGACGATGACGATGACGATGACGATGACGATGACGATGACGATGACGATGACGATGACGATGACGATGACGATGACGATGACGATGACGATGACGATGACGATGACGATGACGATGACGATGACGATGACGATGACGATGACGATGACGATGACGATGACGATGACGATGACGATGACGATGACGATGACGATGACGATGACGATGACGATGACGATGACGATGACGATGACGATGACGATGACGATGACGATGACGATGACGATGACGATGACGATGACGATGACGATGACGATGACGATGACGATGACGATGACGATGACGATGACGATGACGATGACGATGACGATGACGATGACGATGACGATGACGATGACGATGACGATGACGATGACGATGACGATGACGATGACGATGACGATGACGATGACGATGACGATGACGATGACGATGACGATGACGATGACGATGACGATGACGATGACGATGACGATGACGATGACGATGACGATGACGATGACGATGACGATGACGATGACGATGACGATGACGATGACGATGACGATGACGATGACGATGACGATGACGATGACGATGACGATGACGATGACGATGACGATGACGATGACGATGACGATGACGATGACGATGACGATGACGATGACGATGACGATGACGATGACGATGACGATGACGATGACGATGACGATGACGATGACGATGACGATGACGATGACGATGACGATGACGATGACGATGACGATGACGATGACGATGACGATGACGATGACGATGACGATGACGATGACGATGACGATGACGATGACGATGACGATGACGATGACGATGACGATGACGATGACGATGACGATGACGATGACGATGACGATGACGATGACGATGACGATGACGATGACGATGACGATGACGATGACGATGACGATGACGATGACGATGACGATGACGATGACGATGACGATGACGATGACGATGACGATGACGATGACGATGACGATGACGATGACGATGACGATGACGATGACGATGACGATGACGATGACGATGACGATGACGATGACGATGACGATGACGATGACGATGACGATGACGATGACGATGACGATGACGATGACGATGACGATGACGATGACGATGACGATGACGATGACGATGACGATGACGATGACGATGACGATGACGATGACGATGACGATGACGATGACGATGACGATGACGATGACGATGACGATGACGATGACGATGACGATGACGATGACGATGACGATGACGATGACGATGACGATGACGATGACGATGACGATGACGATGACGATGACGATGACGATGACGATGACGATGACGATGACGATGACGATGACGATGACGATGACGATGACGATGACGATGACGATGACGATGACGATGACGATGACGATGACGATGACGATGACGATGACGATGACGATGACGATGACGATGACGATGACGATGACGATGACGATGACGATGACGATGACGATGACGATGACGATGACGATGACGATGACGATGACGATGACGATGACGATGACGATGACGATGACGATGACGATGACGATGACGATGACGATGACGATGACGATGACGATGACGATGACGATGACGATGACGATGACGATGACGATGACGATGATGATGATGATGATGATGATGATGATGATGGTGATGATGGTGATGATGACGACGACGACGACAACTAAGATGATGACGATGGTGATGATGATGGTGGCGCCAAATGCCCGATGCCATCGCCTACTGCCACCGACTGCTGCTGCTGCTGCAGGTGCTCGTTCGCAGTCCTCGATCGCTATTTGATTAGGATTTCGCTGGAAGCTGTCCCTCCTTCCTCCCTCTATCTACCTCTCTATCTCCCTCTATCTCCCCCTCTATCTATTCCTCTCTCCCTCGCTCTCCCTTTCTCTCTCCCTCCATCTATTCCTCCCTCTCTGTCTCTCTACTTCTAGCGGTCGATACAAGAAGAGGAAAATCGAAAGTCAATGTCGCTCGTATAAAACAAGTGGTCCCTTGTATACACGCCAAAAATATACATGTGCATTGTGCACACATATATACACATATACACACATTAGTGTGGTCCTTAGCTCCATGTAAAAATATTTTTGTGGGAATTTTAAACGAGGCACCCTCCTAATTTATTCCTTTAGGTTAAAAAATATTAACACTGAAAATGTTGAAGAACTTTTTTGAGTTTTAGCGGTTGCTACCGGACATAACATATAGCAATGTAAAGACACAGGCAAAGCATGGAATATCGTATATTGTATACTATTACCAGTGTGTGGTTGAATGCACAAATTAAAATAAATTCTGGTGGGCAGTGGACCGTGTTGGAGGTGGACTAGTGGGCTGTGGACTGGTTTGCTATTTGGGTCAAAACACATACAAACGGGCATACAAATGTTTTTCCAGTTAATATTTCCATTATTGCATCAGAGCCTGTTTCCGACGATAGGTTTATTTCTTCACAACCAATAGCAGACTCTGCTTCTGATTCTCATTATTTTTTGAAGCTTGTTAGGCTGTACTTGTTCATGAGTGCCAGTCCACACTCTGTTATGTCATTTACAACTTTCACTGAGCTCGCAGTGGCCTAACCTAACTTGAAGTTCTCATCGTTTGACCATGTATCAACGTGTTATTAGAGAAAACTTGATGGAATGCCTGTAATGCTGAAAAATTTCGTGTTTTCCGTGACAAAATCTTTCAGTTGCATTGAGCTTTTTTCTAGTGGATGTTCTAGCCAAGTTTTGTCCAGAGTAGTAACCTTTTGGCATTTGGTATAAATGGAAGCCCCATAATCTTTTTCTCCTTTAGTTCTCTGCGGTCATGCAGGTTCATATGTCCAGTGACGCCATGCACATATGTTCTGTGCATCTCTCTTTAGCTCTCTGTAACCATCTATTGTCATCATCCAGTCCAGCAGCATTGTTCTTGGTCTTCCTCTTGACTTTTCCCCTCCATTCTTCCTTCGATGATGTCTCTTACTTTGGTGTCACTCCTCATGATGTGGCCAATCCTGTTTCACCATAATTAAAGCTGGTCGACTGCACAGTGTAAGAATTGTGAAAAAATAACTTTGGGGAGGAGTTGGACCATTATCCACTTGGAATTGGGGTGTGAAAAACAGACTTTACTATGGGGCTCTAATAAAGACTGGAGGGTTGAAACCCCCCCAATCCCCCCCGGCAATTTTCAGCCTGGGTCGACACCCACTCCAGAAATGAGGACAGGAAGACGGTCTACTATTTCTTTACTGCAGATATCTTCCAACAACTTCCCATACCAGTGAACTGTTAGAGGAACTCCTGGTTGAGATTCAGCTTTCAAGTTTTCAGCAATTTTCTGCCGACTCTTTATACGCTGCTTACGAATTGAAAAGCAAATGAGATTGAACTCTGTGGGATTATTGCCAAAGCATTGCAGTGTGAAAGAGAGTAGGCCTACAAGTGTTGATTTTCTATTACTCACTTTCCCCATTGCATTGTCAAAACTTAGACCTATTGCCAACTTTGTGTTACCTTTGAAAATAGAGAGATTATGCAATATACTGATATACATGACAAATCCAAATGAAGCGAAATTGCCGCCAAAAGATGCAATGGCTGATAATGGAGCTTAATGCGTTATATAATTTTGTAAAATAAATTAAGTAAGTAAGTGACAATTATGATGTTGGGGGATGTCAATAAAATATGCAAGCAGTTGTCTATCAAATTCTATCATAGCCATTTACATGGTTGGAAAGCATATTAATGAAAATTAAGCATATTGTACCACAAAGCCTAAATTAATTCTAAGCTTGAACTTTGACCTCTGGTAGCGACCCCTAGATGTCCTTGGATTATCTCCAAAAAATTTCTCAAATTTTTTCTCATCAATAGAAACCAACTTTGAGGGTGCCCCATTATAAAATCAGACTTTTACAAATAAGGACCACACTAACACACATATACCCTCAAGCAACCACACGCACATAAACACACGTATAAATATACGTGCAAACCCATCATCTACCAGGTAGAGACGTATAAAGTACTAAAAAATGTACACACATTCAAACACACGTCCAGCAGTAATAGTATAGTACAAATAATACATGGGTATAATACTTTCACATAATTATCCGCCTGTGGTTATAAATCGTAAACAATATCCGATACATACCAGAACACTAACACGCACATATTTCTTTCGATTACTCTTTAAACATCCAAAGATGTGTGAATTGAAGCCAGGCTCTGGTGTCCAGTCTTGATACACAAGTGCGTGAGAATAATTCTAACCACACAAGTCACCTTCATACTGTCAACACAAGACAGTGATTTTTAGAGAGGATTCATGGATGCAGTCTCCTTTAGCAATAAGCGCAGTGGGTGCTTGCTCAGATCTGCAATCTGCATGCGATGTCTTCAGACGAAACTAATCCCGTTGATGAAGTCCCATGCAGCGCACCTGCCATGACAACTGCCACTGAATACCAATTGAACACGGAAGATGAAGCCGATATCTGTTCACATTTGAATGCTAAACTATCGTCTAACATTTCCTGTAGTGTTTAAATTCGGCTCTATATGTACAAATACCAGCTACGCAAATACTCTGTGTGGCCTCTGATGAGCATCGTGATTTTTATGGAGTTTGGTCAGACTATCTTCATTGCGCAGATAATCAATTTAGCTGTAGGCGCAGAGCTATAAAACGGACTCAATACGTGAATACAGATGTTTGTGTAGATTATACTGGCGTAGGCTATATATACATATATACAATACATATACATATACACATAATATACATATATATATGTGTGTATATATTACACGCATACGGTCGTAGGAAAGCTTATACACTTTCTTTTATTGTCATGGTTGAATCAATCGCGCGTATGTTTTACGCTGCGTGAGAAAACAAGGATCACGACGAGCTAATAAAGGCTTGCCTGCCTCCTATATACACATTACACAGGCCTGCAATTACCCAAAGCCCAATGCATACAGCACATCATGCTAAAATAGATAAATTAATTACTTAATAAATAAATAATAATAATAATAGTTCATAAGTCCCTGGAGGAATTAAGTATCTCAGGGCAAAATAATAATAATAATAATAGCAGAAGCAATAGCAGCAGCACCAGCTATAGCAACAGCTATAGCAACAGCAACAGCAGCAGAGGCTATGGCAGTGACAGTGGCAATATCAGTGATAGGCTAACTATACCGTTATTGTATTATAACTGCTTGTGGTAAACTTTCGGCGGCTGTAATGCCACTTACTGCAACGACACTCTAGTTTACTAAAAATCTCTCTATGCCAAAACTTAGGTGTGGAACTATATAAAAAATAACATCAATCAATTTTCATGTGTTCCTATGACTTGGAGAGTGAGTATTGGCGAACACCAGCAGCCACGCAGAGCCCAGCGGATGGACTTCCATTCAGAGCTGATTGTAGACACCGTTTGCAATGTTTCTGTATAGTGTACTCAGTGTACTGTATATTATGCAACGGTAAAACTCCCACAACACCACCACCACCATTGTCAACCAAGCAGATGGTGCAGATTAACAACCGATGATTGCCGGTAAGACATCACCTCAGTCGAACAACGAAGACTAATCAAAAGACTCTGCGGATCTTTGTTATCCAGTTAGCAACCTGAAACCCCTTACAACTGGAAGAGTCCATGGTGGCGAGACTCTGACAAAAGGTATCAGAACACCGTCCAAAACCACTCTGAAAATTGGGTGAAATACGGAAAAAGCGGCAGGAGATGAATGAATGATGAAAGGCTGGCACAAAAATCAGAAGACCGATGGTTCGATACCCTCTAGTCTCTAATCTTTCTGTTATCTAGGGGTAGCGCTGGTTAAAGAGCAGTAGGATATATGGACGTCTTGCAGGTTGCCAAACTGTTAAATTCGGTTATTGCTAAGCTTATTACATCTGTTATTACTTTATAATCTATAGTCCTTCAGCACACTTATCAGTCCGAACTAATAAACAAATATTTCTATTATTATTATTTACTTTTATTTTTTATTATTAATCATATTATTTGTAATGGTATTAATAATTGTATGTTTTTAGGCCTACTATGAACTGTTGATCTCACCGTGACCCAAACCCTTGACGCAACGGTCAAATGCGGATGTCAAGACAATTGGCCAATCACACGTCTTTGTGTCAACACACTTTATGTAGAGCTTTTGCGCGTAGACTACCTCTCATAAGCACTGCAACTTCCTTTCACGCACGCGCCGGTTAATGATAACGACGCCATATTATTTTGTGTCCGAGAGTTTATGTTGTATTATAGGCTACACACGTGAGTATACGGTTATCCAAAATCAATGACAAATACTTATAGCTGTGCGCAGACGAGAATGTAGGGCCTATACAATGTATGTTTGAGTCAAGGTTGAGTTTGTGTGAAACTCTGTCTGCGTGTTCGCTTCTCTACGTCTGCCTGTATTTGTGTGTCTGTTTGTTTATGCAGTGTATGAAACGAGGTAGACTTGGCATACCATTAAGGGACTCGGAAGGTAGGCTATAAAAACGTGCAACTTATTGTGTGTCTGTTTGTGTGTGTGTGTGTGTGTGTGTGTGTGTGTGTGTGTGTGTGTGAGTGAGTGTGTGTGTGTGTGTGTGTGTGTGTGTGTGTGTGTGTGTGTGTGTGTGTGTGTGTGTGTGTGTGAGTGCGCATTACATACCTTCCGAAGGCGCGTCTATGTACCCACAGCAACCGTCCGAGGTACTAGGCGTAATCCGAAGGCTTTTGAAGACGCTCTCGGATTACGAGCCCATTATGAATTATTTGTAAAATTATAACATACAATTTTAACAAAACAAACATACTGAAAGATAGCTAACAATAATATCTTCTATATTTATTAATATTTTTGAAATTCGAATCGGTGAAGTATTTTAAAATCGCGATTTTGTCAAGCTCTCGGTTTGTCGTGGGCGGAGCTTAACTTTTCGCAATCCGAGAGCTAAGAAACACGTTTCCACCAGATTCACACACGTATGTACTTTTGCCTGATTTTGGAGTGTGTTTCTTCAACTGGGCTAGTATTGGGCTAGGTTTCGTATATCTGCGCCTAAGAAGAACGAATACACTATCGACTGTGTTAAGCGTGGCGAAAGGGAAGAGATAGACTATTATTTTGTTTATATTTTAAAATCTTTTCAAGTTTGCGATACTTAGATCGGGGTTGAAGCTTAAGGCAAGTTATTCAAGCATTTGTATCCTAGCGTTAATAGTAGGAAACACTAATAGTAGGCATAATCGAAGGTTGGTCTATAATACGCAATCGAAAGCGCGTACCCCCTGCTCACCACGATTCTTGTCCATCTACACCAAGGGTGTCAAACTTTTTGAGTGGCGGGCCAATGTGAACATCTTCCAGCAAGTGGTGGGCCAGGGTGTCATCACAGGAAAATATAGGCTTAACTATTGTGGAAACCTTATGTTCTTCAAGCGCGTTTCAATTTGACATTCTCTGTCGGTGTGCTTTGATATCAATATTTATTATGATAATAATAATAATCGTAATGTGTTGATAAAATACTACCTGATATTTTAATTTATCATTTGTCACATATTTAAAAATGACACTGAATGAGTTATTTAGCGGCCGATTGACTAGATTTTGTCATTTTAAATCAGTTTGGGCTGGCTTTATGCGTAAGCATATTAAGTTTCCTATTTGTAAAACTACTTCTGTGTATTTTACGACCATTTCTATTGAACATCAACAATGAAATGGAATCCCCCTCAAAAATCTCATGTATTCACAGACCGTAGACAGAGTGTAAATGCATGAATAAATTGTGTTTACAAGTAATTATCTGGTTTCGTGATATGTTTCCATTTGGCGACTGTATCTGTGATTTCTAATGGTTCTCGGCAAGCATTTACAGAACGATAAACCCTTGTATTTAGTGGAGAATTTATGTATTATTATTCATCATTTTGTTTCTTCGGCAGGTACTATGCCGAATCACCGGACGCAGAAGAATGTCGTCAAGACGGTGATGGAGAAGACGCTGGCTGCTCAAGACAGATACTCGCAGAACACGGGCATTAAGGTATGCTGTGTGATGGTGAAGATCAGTAGCGTTGCCCTCTTTTTTTTATCCGAGCTTGGGATTGGCTTTGCAAAATGCAAGAGTGCTATAGTCCAGCGGTGGTGTAAGGTGGTGTTAGGAGGAGAAAATTGTAAAAGGATAATAATTATAATAAGGCTCTGTAGTTGCATAATGCTAATCTTAGGAAATTTTTAAAATAATATTAATGATGTTGATAATAATAATAATGTTGATAATAATATTATAATTCGTTTATTAATTCAATCTGACAAGTACACGGTGATATTTAAATAAGCTCCGTATTTTAGCAGTGAGCACTATGTAAATCGTTAACCACTCTACCACAATTGCATGATCTTCAAAGTGCTCGTTAAGTTTTAAGGAAACTCCATGTTTTAGTAGTGCTATATAAATTGTCCATCTCATTGTATTTTGTCTATAAATTGACAATACATAATGCCTTTTGTCTTTAAATTGCCCATACCAATGCCTTTTGTCTATAAATTTCCTATAACAATGTCTTTTGAGGATGACCAGGTTTCCCAAAGCTTTCGATTCTTTGTTTACAGTTTTCCATTGTTCTTTTCAGCAGGCAAGGTCTCAAGGTCTCACGGTCTCTGCACCCAGACGCAGCACTGTCCAGACAGATCCGTGGAGGGCACCCGTCACAGCAACGCAAGGTACGCATTCACAATCGAACAAAATACAATATGATGCAATACAGCATGATGCCATACGATGCAATGTGCTTGTACCAGTGGTGTCAAAACTTTAATTATTCTTAAATAAGTGTTAAATATTTATTCAGTGATGGTGCTACCATGGGTCGTGGTTTTCTCTTGAACTGTCTTATAAACTGCCATAAATTCTTTGCATAATTTTAATGTCTTCTCTACATTTAACTTCTTTAGCCCCAACGTGAAATGCCAAAAATAATATTATTATAAGCTTCATTATTATTAGTACTGCTATTATTCGACAAATTCTGTTTGAACAAATGACCCGCTGAGGGCTATGGCGTTAAAGCTGGATGGAACAGATGCCAGATAGTAGTAGTAGTAGTAGTAGTAGTAGTAGTAGTAGTAGTAGTAGTAGTAGTAGTAGTAGTAGTAGTAGTAGTAGTAGTAGTAGTAGTAATAGTAGTAGTTGTTGTTGTAGTAGTAGTAGTAGTAGTAGTAGTAGTAGTAGTAGTAGTAGTAGTAGTAGTAGTAGTAGTAGTAGCAGCAGCAGCAGTAGCAGCAGCAGCAGCAGCAGCAGCAGTAGTAAATAATATTGTTGTTATTGTTATCAGTTATTTAACATAAGTATTTAGCCTACCAATCAATGTCCAATGTGATAAATAATATCGTTTTGTGAACGTTTATTACAGGGCAGAATGAATCTGTCAGCTATCAATCCAGAGGGCAACGATGGATACGATGCTGTGAGCTCAAGCACTGCTGGTTTGTCTTGGAAGATGAATAAAAGAAATCGAGGAGTTCCTGTTTTGTTCACCCCAGACATGCATAAATCTACAGAACTTCTAGTAAGGCTTCGAGGAAACTAGAAAATTTCTCTATTTATGACTATTTCTTAGGCCCACGGTACATCTTAGACTTATGTTTGTTGATCTGCGTGTTGACGTAAAATTTTACACTTTTCCATGTCCGATCGGCAAGCGCTGGTTCCTTGGCTTTTGCATTTAAGCAATCCAGTTGTCTAGGACACTTCAGTTTCTGTATGAAAGTAGACAACTGTCTGGTAACTGCTTCTGTTTCTTCCTTAGACCATATCTTGTATTCTCTGCTCCTATTCCCTATTTTCTTGGCATCAAAACTGTAGCCGTCAGCATTTATATCACGATCAGAGACAATGTCGTGATTTTGACCCTTGTCAAGAACTACATCAGCATCAACATCCTTACCATCTGCACTCTCTTCTCTGTCATGATCATCATCATGATCATGACAGAGATCATCAACATGATCATCATCATCATCATGATCATCATCGTCAGAGTGGTTTTCACCCGCAATTTCATAATCTGAATTGATGTCTTCATCAGCATCATCAACATTTATCTCATCCAAGGACTTTCCATAGAAACGCTGCACATCACCTCGTTCCATAAGCAGCAAAACTTTACTGAGTTTAGCCACCATCATAGTGTCTTCCGGCAACCTATAATACTCCCGATGCACGCGAATGTCATGACCCATGAACTTTGCAAGGAGGTCTAATTCATGTCCGTGGAGATTGAGAAGCTGTGAAATGGTTGCAACATGCTTGCGAAGACCTACTGAAGTGATCAATTCAGGTTTCTTGGCACCACAGTCTTTGGCCAACTCCTGCAAGATGTCTCTGGCTCTTAACGTGGTTGCTGAGTCTCCAGAGCGAGCAATAGTGTTGTTTTATCATCTATAACAGGGGTTCTCAAACTGTGGTACGCGTACCCCAAGGGGTACGCCAGGCGCCGGTAAGGGGTACGCGAGAATTTTTGGAAATATAATTTTTTTTAGAGTTTTTGGACTTAGTTTCCACTTTTCCTTGTTTAGCAATGATTTTTAACGTTTCTTCATGTAACAACATCGTCATTTCTTTCTTTCACATGTGATATAACTCACATACTAAGCTTATAATATTATTTTAGTGCATGCAACATGTCACTATGAATTTGAAAGTTAAAACAAAAATAAATAATGTATAAATGGTTGAAAGAACCAAAGCCAGAAATTCTCAGCGTAGGCTATTAGGCCTAGGCCTATAGAGCTCAAAAAGGATTGCTGAATAAATTGTTCTAAGGATTAATATCTGGTCGAGCTTTATAATTTGTGATTCCTTTCAGCACGTCGTATAATTATATATCTGTTTGAAACTAGTTTTTAAACTATATATTCTTGCTATCAAAAATAAATATGGGATAAATTTGAGTTTGAAATTGACAAATATTAAACCAGGTAATTTTTTTATTTTAAATCTGTACTAGTCAAAACAAGCACACATCAATCCAACGCTATATGTTAGCTCTTTCTTACAGGGATTATCGACCAATTTCCCCTTTTTGTTGATAGGATTGCATGATTAAAACTTTGCATATTTAAAATTTTGCTCCGTGTAGGCTATAGGACTATAATTAGGCTACACCATAAATTATTAAAAAGAATTTTTAGCTGTCACTGCAATGAGGACTATAGCAATGGCATTCATTTTGTTTCTGATGTGACTTTCCTGGGGGTACGCCACCATTCGCTTTTTTTATTTGGGGGTACAATAAAAATAAAGTTTGAGAACCCCTGATCTATAACCTTTTTGCTTGGCTTTTCTTATTGCTGCTCTAATGTTTCGGATCTTGTTGCATTTGCAGTTAGATCCTGATGAAAATTGATTTTTCAACATTGTTGTTTGCTGACTGTCAAAACTTGTGTCTACAGTTTGCATAACTTCTATTCAAGTATTGTCATAACACAGTCTAGACGAGCAACATAAATAGAATATAATAGAATATAATAATTGATTCCGTAGCCCAACCTTAACTCTTAATAATTAATTCTCTTAGTCATAATAATGAAGGACGAACCATGTACATCATTATAAATTCACAAGACTATAATTGATGATACTATACAATCCTTCGATATGTTTAAACAGGTTGAATTGATGGATTTTTAAACAGTGCGATAAGTAGGTTGTGCCGGTGCAGTTGACATTTTCAAACTGGTTGAGTTTATGGGCCAGAAATTTTTAAACTGTTTGAGTTTATGGGCAATACATTTGTTAATTGTCTAAAACTTGAGTGACTATACAACTGGGTGAATTGATGGACTATACATTTTAAGTGCTTATATTGAGGACTATAAAACAGCTGTATAGATTAGTGCCTGCGAGAAGAGTAGTGATCTGCTTATAACCTGAACATGTTTCAAAAAAAGCACTATTCAATGGCAGATACAGTTGGCTTGTATCTTGGTTCAGCTATGTCACATTGGTGACCTGTGCATCGTATTAGAATTGATATCTATTAGGCCTCTGCTTCTGTGCCAGCTTATGTTTGGTTTTATGTTGTCTGCATATTATAATTCTAACTTTTTTGCACAGTATCTTAACTTACATTGAAGCTTGGATATCTTTTGCATGACTAGTTTTAGTGCCAGCATATTGCAAGTGTGATTATCTGCTTATAACCTAAACATGTTTCAAAAATAGCACTATTCAATGGCAGATACAGTTGGCTTATATCTTGTTTCAGTTATGTTACAGTGGTGACCTGTGCATCATATTAGAATTGATATCTATTAGGCCTCTGCTTGTGTCACAGCTTATGTTTGGTGTATGTTTGGCTGTATGTTATGATTCTAAATTTTTTTGCACAGTATCGTAACTTACATTGAAGCTTGGATATCTTTGCATGACTAGTTTTAGTGCCAGCATATTGCTTCCACGAAGCTCAGATTGCCCTAGGTAAATGGCTCTCCTGTCCCACTTTGATGTCCTTTGCATTCATTTAGGTGCTATGATTTTTTCTGCAATGTCAATTTCAATGTCACTGGAATAATAAATGAGTTATTGATTGCTAATTTAGTTTCTTGTTGGTCTGTAGATCCCTGAAGAGTTCTTTCTTAAAGTGGCGCTTAAGTGGTGTCAGATTACAATTACAAACATCACTCAGAAATCAGAATGTATTGTTCTGTAATATAATGTAATCAGCAATTTCTACAGCGCTGCTCACAGCCGTGGCCATTCAGAAGCGCTCCCAGTGCAATGATTTTTATTTGATTGCTAATATGAATTTTATTTAAAAATTTCAAGACCATTTGATTTAATGCATGTAATTCCAAAAATTATTTTTAATTGGTTCACACACACTCTTTTGTACTCGGAATGATGCTGTGTGTGTACAAGTCCAAGCTCTCAGACCGCATGCAAAGAATGCACACAGGAAAAACCTGCAGTATTGGTTCACACACACTATTTTGTACTCGGAATGATGCTGTGTGTGTACAAGTCCAAGCTCTCAGACCGCATGCAAAGAATGCACACAGGAAAAACCTGCAGTATTGGTTCACACACACTATTTTGTACTCGGAATGATGCTGTGTGTGTACAAGTCCAAGCTCTCAGACCGCATGCAAAGAATGCACACAGGAAAACCTGCAGTATTGGTTCACACACACTATTTTGTACTCGGAATGATGCTGTGTGTGTACAAGTCCAAGCTCTCAGACCGCATGCAAAGAATGCACACAGGAAAAACCTGCAGTATTGGTTCACACACACTCGCCAAAATAGATTTTGCACTCGGAATGATGCAGTGTGTACTTAAGCCAAGCTCTCAGACTGCATGCAAATAGTGTGCGAACACAGAAAACATACACACAGTCGCTAAATGGAAACAATTCTTCGACCCCAGATAGGCTAATTCTTTTTCCACCGTAATTAGGAATTTTAACAGATACAAATCAAAGGCAAAAAATATCTAGCAACACTCAAATTATTCGATAAATCTGCACAAACGGCGAATTGTTTAGCTTGAAGCCAAAGACTGTCTGGCTCTCGGGTCTTATTGAAGATTGGCCTAAAGTTTTGAAATAGGCTATCATTGCCAATTTCACTTCGTTCTTGACAATTTCACGTGGATTAAACTTAGGACACGATTCTTCCAATTTGCAAACCCATCGAAGCTTGCATTTTGTTTTTTTACTTAACAGAATACAACCCAGAAAAACGACGCTACATAAATGCCGTTCGTTTACTTCATGTTATCGTGCTTCGGCTAGCTGTTAAAAAATTCGCATAATTCAGGCAAACTATATTAATGCATAGCTTTTTAAATATTATTTTTCCTACATTTAATTTCAGAATTAAATTTATCTTCAATTAATATTTCGTTGAGGGCTTGGTTAACACACACATTTTTGCACTCGGAATGGTGCTGTGTGTGTACAAGTTCAAGCTCTCAGACCGCATGCAAAGAATTCACACGCAGACTCTACATTGCAATGGTAAATTTGCTGCTATGTCAATTTACGTCTCTTTCGAGAACTAAAAACACACACTCACACACCGTTACCAAGCGTGCTCCTTATTTCCTCGCCCGCCTCTTAATACAGAATCCGAGAGCGTCCTCGGATTCACGCTCTCGCTTATGATGCAACGTATGTCATTGGTTATAATTAAAAAAGCAAGAAGTGTATGCTTTCAAATCGGCGATTGTGATTGGCTACTCATCACTACGAACATTTTGATACATAGATTGACCTTCTAGCCCTACGGGATCCACGCGATCTCAGACTGCATGGGCACTATCAGGGCCTCGGATGTACATACGAGGCATGTATGTGTGTGTGTGTGTGTGTGTGTGTGTGTGTGTGTGTGTGTGTGTGTGTGTGTGTGTGTGTGTGTGTGTGTGTGTGTGTGTGTGTGTGTGTGAGTGAGTGTGTCCTGACATTAAAAAGATATTGTGTCGCTATCCAAAAGCAGATGTAGAATCTTTTGCATGTGCGCTGTGACGAAGAAAGCAACCAAGCAAGCACACAGTGCCACACACATGAACACACACACGCACGCACGCACGCGAAGGCCTACAGAGAAACACAATTAGCTGCAAGCTTGCAAATACACGTACTATGGGCACATACTTACATCAATCAATCTATCAATCAAATATTTTTATTTTGCAACCCAAGTATACATGCAGGGTGCGCAAAAGAAGACCCCCTAGTTTGTTTGCCAATATCTTGGCCAAAAGTAAGAATTCCAAAATGAAACTTTGCAGTCGTAAAGACAATTCATAGTTACACAATACACATGATGTCCAGATTTTATCAAAATACTGCAAACAGAACAACAGTTATATCACTTTTAGTGAGACTACCCTCAGAAAGGAAGAAATATAGGAAGACAGATAGGAAGACAGATAGGCAGACAGACAGGAAGACAGATAGAAAGACAGAAAGAAGCACAGATAGGAATACATATAGGAAGACAGACAGGAACACAGATAGGAACACAGATAGGAACACAGATAAATTAAAACAGAAAGTGATGAAGGCAGATAAGAAGAAGGAGGCTGCATTCACAGCAGACAGAATTCTCCAATGATTAGAAATAATCGTCGTCGTCATCATCATTATCATCATCATCATCATCGTCGTCGTCGTCGTCGTTGTCTACTGACCAATCCGCCCATCGTTTCGATCTACCATTGGGACTTGGACTCATCCCCCCACCCTCAACCGTAATCCCCACCCCACTCCCCAATCGACTTCCTGTCCTTATAACCAATCAACTGAAGCTTAATCGAACGAGATCGACAGATTCACTCCACCCACCCTCTATCGATCCATTCGAAAATCGATTGGACGAAAATCAGCAAAACACATATTCTCGCCTGTAAGCTCCTCTAGAATATATATATATATATATAGGCCCTATATATTTCTTATAACTATATATACACTGTGTCCCAATAAATCGGGCACCCTTTTTATAATGTGAATAAAACAGGTAAATCTTAATCGATTTTCAAAATTTCAAAACTGTTTTTATCCTGAGATAATTATCTACAAATTGGTAATTTATGAACGGCCCTCACTAAAAAATTACGTCACAATGACGTCATTAAGTTACGTATCGAAACCAAGGGTAAAAAAATCGTTAGCGAATGGCATTCAGCCAAGAAGACAAAATTGTAATAAAATTTTTACGGAAAAATAAACATAACGGCGCCAAAAAGTTTATTCGAAAATTTCCGGACAAGGGATGGACAGTGAGTGGTCTAAATAAGCTTCTAAAGAAAAATTATTTGACCGGTTCGTCGGAGCGTCGCGCTAGTATAAAAGTTGTGTTTGGTACTTAACATTTGAGTTCTGTGATGCAAATGACGTAATTGTGACGTCAATATTCATGCAAGAAACTTCATATTTGAATCAGTGTAAGATAATTATCTCAAGATAAAAACAGTTTTTAAATTTTGAAAATCGATCAATATTTACCTGTTTTATTCACATTATAAAAAGGGTGCCCGATTTATTGGGACACAGTGTATGTATTGCATAGAGATGTACGCTATATATATAAAATATATAGGCTAGAGAGAATATGGCCTATCTCCGCTGCATAAAAAAGTGAAGTCATCAACGACCTTAATATATATTTAACGGTAATCACGCCAGTGACGTCACAAGCCATGTTAGTTTTAAAATTATTTACTTTTCCAGCTGTTGGAAGGTGTAAGACTGTGATTGGTCGGCACGATTATACTGTCGATTAGACGTGATTTGATTGGCCGGCACGATTACACAGCGACATCAATATTGCGGCGTGATATTCCCTCTAGCCTTATATTTTAATACATCTCTATGATGTATTGCATATAATTATGTGTGCAATTGTATATATTTTGTACATATATATTGCTGAAACAAGGGCAATAATAAGTAGGCTATATACAGCAGGCATAGCCACGCTATATACACTGTTATACAGTATATAAGTTGTTCGATTTTATTGTATTATTTTAGTTCAGTGGCGGCACCCGGATTTGAGTTTTGGGGGCTGAACTCCGGGAATGCTGTTTCAGCTCTGCATGCCGACTATTCGAATCCCAACTTCTGACTTTTAAGAATTCAGCACATTAACCGTGACAGCCATGCGCTTGTGAATAACTATAAATGTTTCTCCAATGCTATTAATTTCTACTTGTAATTTCACCTACTTTTGAATGTGTTTTTAAATGTGTTTCAAGTTATGCTCGCCACCGTTTTTACGAGCTCAGCCAACTTTAGCCTACTAAGCACTTATTCGCGCACTTTCTGACGCCTTTCTCGCGACGGCCCTATAAGAATATAAATGAATACAGAGTGTAAAGGGAAAAGATACCAAGCAGGGTTTCTGCTAAGAAATTTTTACAAGCGTATTAACCCCATTTCTTTCTTCCCATCCTCCATGGTAAATTATTCCCAATCGTATGACAATGAACATTTTAAAAATATATTTAACGGCACAAAAATGCTTTTGCAGCTGCACATACATAGGGGTGTCTATTCATTTTTAGAGCTGCCCTTTTGGGATAGGACTGCGCACTAAAAAGCCCTGATCTCGTTATGCTCAAAGAAGCATAATAAAATGATCTCTAACGATCGTAAATACGTCAGAACACAGGCATAACTGTGCAGCAAAAATGGGTCGTGACAAAACTTCCCAACTCTTGTGTTGTTTATCCTTGTTCCATTAGCTACATTAATTCTCGCAAATTACATACAGTGACGTCTCTCAGCTCAGAGCATGCGTTAAGCCTGCAATCACTGCAATCACTTGGAATAGGTCTTTCCATCCTATGATTAGTCATTCTTTGAGAGGCGCTATATAATTTTGTAGATAAGATACGATTTTTTAATCTGTCGGTGACTGATGACAATGACTAAAAAATTTGCTTTGGCTCCATATAAATTGCACTGCAACTCGACTAAGGAACGATCTCTCCGCCGATTTCCACAAATTATTGGTTCCCTACCGTGGAATACTACCGTCGATAACCACCATTATCTGCCTCATATTTCCCTATTCACATGTCGACTGTATAGAGCACAAGCGTGATATGAACTCTCTAAATCGCATTGGACATATCACGTTTGTCCTCTATACAGTCGATGTATGCATGTATGTGCACTTTTATAGCGCCCCTTCAAGTTTACCACTCAAAAGCGCTCCCGTCTACAGCACGGCACTGAATCGGAGTTTCATACTGAAGCGCTGAGCATTTACGAGTGAAGGACTTGCCCAAGGTCTCTACGAGGCGGCTTGAGGTGGATTCGAACCTGCTACCCTCCGGCTGCTTTGCTTTAATTGACGCTTTACAAACTTGGAGCTTATCAATACGATTACGATCTATGAGATCAGTTCATCAAACGTTCGCCAGGTGCAGCACACACTAGGTGAACGTATTCCCTAGAAGTCTATAGATAAAATGCACTGACCCGCCAGCATTGAATGATCTTCCGAATTTTAGCGCACATCTATACCTTGCAACCATTAATATGATTAACAAGAAAACGTAGTATTTGATTGAGGGTTTTCTTTTGAGGAAAATCTTAAAGGCTGCTTGATTCCTATGCAATAGCACTTAAAACTAACATTCACGTTTAGTTCGTTTCAGGCTTTCAGCTGTGTATTATTCATTCATTCATTCGGACATTTATATAGCGCTCCTTCAAGAAAAAACTGCTCAGAGGCGCAACCGACTCCAGCGCGCCCAAAAAGAACAGTTTTAAGTTTAGTAGGAAAGAATCCTGATAGAGTCCCAGGGTGTAGGCGTAGCTCTATACGAAGGCCATTCCAGACCACTGGGCCAACCACTGTCATACTCTGATACAGTGCATTTAACTCTTACCCCGTCTCATCTGATCCTCCACCTTCCAAATCCCAATCCAGACGACACCCGCCTTAGTAGCTGTCCCGTACCCTCAGATCTTATGGTAACTCGACCCGGATCACCTTTGGGCTACTTACGGACACCCGTAGTTGACGCAACGCGGCGCTCGTGAATAAGCTGGTGCCCCGCGCTTGGCTTTTGAGTAGCGCTTTAGAAGTTTAGAGATTACGATTACGATTTCAATTTCTGTAACCTACTGTTACTGTGCTGCCAAATATCCGGAAAAACCATGCAGAAAAGGTCAATCCTGTCTCAGCGGGTTCATATACGACCCTTTTGGATCGACCTTTTCACTTTCGCATCATTTAAAGCTTTATTATTACTTTGCACTGACTGTTGTTATTTGTGATCATTATTATGTACAGGGTGGGCCAAAAAAGACCCCCTAGGTTTTTCCCCAATATCCTATTTCTGGCCAAGATATTGGCAAAAAACCTCGGGGGTATCTTTTTGGCCCATCCTGTAGTTGATACCCTGTCACAGTGTTTATAAATGGTTCACATGCGTATATTTCAGCTGTTACAGACTGTTATATCGGTGGCCATATCCTTGATGGGAAGGTTTATTACACCAGACACATGGCTGGCTGTTCAACTGCTCACAGGTGGTGTTGTCTACAGTCTACGTGACTTGCGAGGCATGTTAACACTGTCATGTTACAGTAGGTCTAGGCTACCATTGAAAGATGTCATAATAGAACTCTACAGGTGTAAAATAACAAACACAGGTTGTGTCGAACACTTTTAGTGGGACACGGTGGTGTAGTGGGTATGCTGGTTGCCTTCGAACAGGAGGTCACAGGTTCGAATCCACCTCAAGCCGCGGTGTAGAGACCTTGGGCAAGTCCTTTACTCGCAATTGTTCAGTGCTTCGGCGTAAAAATCCGATTCAGTGTCCGCGCTGTATTCGGGAGCGCCTCTAAGCAGCGAGATTGAAAGGGCGCTATAACAAGTGCGCATACAAACTTTCCTCAGGGTCAACAAAACATGCGTGGGGTCAACAAAACATGCGTGTAGTGTTCATCGTATCTTTACCTGCACAGTTATACGCTATATTAGCACCGAAAAAATTTAGAACACGTCAACATGTTGAACGTGTTTGCGAAATATAAAATTTATTTATTTCGGAAATTTATATAGCGCCTCTTCAAAGTAGGCTACTCAGAAGCGCTTCCGGCCCAACTACGGCTAAACAAAACAGTTTTTAGGTTAAAATGATAGAGGTCGAGACAGTTTAAGACAGTTCAACACTATGACTTCAAGGCATTTAGTCCACAGGGTAGCACAGATTACAGAATAAACACTAAACAGTGAAAGCAAATTGAACCCAACTACCCTACCGAAACAATTATGCCTTCAACGGTTCAAGCTTTAGCCTACAGTAACTGCCAGGTGCAAGTCACTGAAGTCAGCCAATCACCTGAATAGTATAAAGAAATTTAATATTTCAGACTTCCTGAAACATCCTTAACAAATCCAACATTTAACACAAGAGTATTTAGCCTAATAATTATATTCACAATATAACTCACATGGAGAAACTATAATGTCATTCCAATCGTGTCACTAAGGTGGCTTTAATCCTGTGTTGAACGGTAGACCTAACCCATCTATTTTATGGTCATGACTAAAAATTTCACTATTTCAGGCTCCTTTTGATACATAATTAGGATTTTTCATCTAACGGAAACTCGAAATAAAAGTAGAAACTGCTCTTTACTATGCCTGTAAGTTCGCTAGATAGACTATCCCGCCTTTCTAAACTTCCGCCCGGTGTACTTAGCACTTCCGACTTGCTATCAAATTTATCAGACCAGAACGGAGCAATTTTATTGCGCAAGAATGTTAAAAGGGGAAGTTTGCGCGTGAACTATAGGCTACAGACCGCTTCTACAAGCGAACAAAGACTTTCGCTTGAAGACAATTTCCAGAAAGTCAAGAAATTATCGCGAGATCAAGACATCAGAAAAGCTGTCTCCAGACGTCTGAAGTTTGTCTCGAGACCATAGCCCACAGTTATTCTACTCAGATTCAATTCTTTGATCTGTGTTTGGCTTCTGCAACATCACTTCAGTCCATGCACAAGTTCACATCGTCAGCAAATTCTTTCCGACGTTTTCCTAAAAATAATCATTCACATAATAATTAATTACTAAATTTACAACGTGGCTCACATTGAGAAACTAGATGGTGTTCCACTCATTTTGCTACGATGGCTTAACACGTGCAAAAATAATAACTGAAGAACAGGATTTATATTCATTCTGCAACGACCATAATGTGTAGCCTACAATACATGTGTACGATGTGTACACGTCGCCAACAGGATTGTCATTCTTAATACATTGTTTACTTAAATTGAATGGTCTGCAATTGGCTTCCGACGTCGTACGCTCTACTCTGCCACCCTGCCACCAAGATGTGTATTAGGTACTTAATGGATGATCCTCGTCAGATTTGATTGCCTGACCAACGACTAAAGACATTGCTACTAAAGACATCGTTTAACACTCAGATCTGTTGTCGAGAAAACTGTCGTTTACAGCGTACATGTACATTGTAGGTTGCCACCACAGCTCTTTCCCGAGGGACATTTACTAACTGAAGAACATTGATTTATTTTCATTCTATATCGTGTAGGCCTACAATACATGCCTCTTCAACGTATCTACCCAGAGGCTACTCAGAGGCGCTCTCTGCGCTGGCCTGTAGCCTAATACGATGTCAAATGTCATTTCAACGTATAAATGCATCAATTACCAAAATAATGGGAAAATGTTTGTCTATTGCGCCTACTTACGAATTAAAAATAAAACTTCAAAACCATTTCATTCATTCGTTCATTCAGATAATTTATATAGCGCCTCTTCAGACAAGTATACTTACGCGTTAAACTGGATTATCACAGAGTCCAGTTTCGACGGGACATTCTTTTCCTCGTGATATCTGCGAATGGCATAAGAGCACGCCCCGATCACGACGAGTACAACGCTGACCCACCAGAGTCCGCTCTTCGTCTCGTGGTAGTAAACAACTGCAATGAGGGTCTGGAGAATGGCTTTCACGTTTGCACTAATGTGATGAGTGACGGGCGAAGTTACGTTGATCTGCACTGTGCTTATCCAGGCCATCATGGTACCCAGGACGCCGGAGACGAGGAGGAACACCCAGAAGAACTGGTCAGCCAACTGGCCTGAGGACAGAGCAGCCGAAAACTGACCAGTGATTGTAACAATTGGGATGAAGATAATAACGGATATGGCATTTATGCAGAGGGTCAGTTTGATCTCATTGCGATCAAAAACATCGAGAGCAATCTTGGTATATATGCCCGTAAGTGCGATGAAGACGCTTGACGCCACCCCAAATGCTACCCCCTGCACCGACAGACTCCCCATCACTTTCTCTTGATCGATGCCTAAGAAGAAACCCGTAGCGACGAGAAGACAGCAGCCCACGATCCACCTCGACACCATCTTCTTGAGTATCGTAACCGAGAAAATCACAACGAAGATGATCGTGGTCGACCGTGCAACTTGGTAGAACGAAACGCCAACCAGTTTAAGGCACATGTTGTTGAACGAAAGCATCAGGACGAAACAAATCGCCATCTGAAGAACTGGTTTTGACGTAAACGAAGAATAAGAAATCTGCGCTGACTCCCAGTTCTTGGTGTAGAAAGCTCGACCAACAGTGAATGCGAGCAAGAGGAAAACGGTTGCGACACATTGAGCCCAAGCAACGAAGAGTGAGATGTCGACGGAGGATTTTCCTCCAACTAGATACTTATTCGCAAACACCATCGATATGGAGATTTTCCAGTAGCAGAGCACAACTGCGGTGACTCTAGCAACATCCACAGCCATCCTGCGCGATTCTCTGTGATGCTGCAGTCAGCAGTAGGAGCGGATTCAGCGGAAGTTGTTTTGTCTTGAGAGATCACACAGACAAGAATGTCATCACACGTCAACCTAAAACAATGCCAATTATTCATCACACAGTATACAGTGTACAATAGAAATAATACTATAGTATTCTAATAGGCCTACTAATAATTACGACAATTGTCAATTTATATGGCGCTGTACCACAGACAAGTTACAATGGCACCTTAGAACAAAGCAGCTAATATGCAGGATAGCCTAAGCAAACAAGTATGTTTTAGCATGGATTTAAAAGGGTCCACTTGCCGATCGGATATCGGAAGGAAGTCTGTTCCGGCATGGAGTTGTAAATTGTTTTAAAGTTCAGGACGTTCAGAGTGCATACACTGCATAGGTCTAATGCACATCAAGATTGGGCACATCAAGATTGGGCGAGTATTAAAATAAGTAGACTGGAAAAGGAAGTTTTGAGGTGAGGGAGAAAGTGACCATGTACATGGTTGGCGTATATGAGGAGGTAGGGCACATTCGGATGAAGGAATTCACAACTGCGAAGGTCACATTTTAACACTCGAGTGCCCAAGGTATTTTTTGGTACACGAAGGCCCAAGGGGGGGGGGGGGTCCGCGCGGACCCCAGCGTTTTATGTTAATATCTTGAGAAGGGATTGGAATATCGTCACAGAATTTAGTTCTATGTGATCCCAAATAAATTTCCAATCGATTGGTGTATCTTATATGACAATAACACCACCTGGTGTTAAATAATAGTGTAAAATCTCGTGATACACATTTTATGCTTGCTTGCGTTATTGACCAAAGGAAGTCCAGCGTTTTCATGCCAATATCTTGAGAAGGGATTGTAATATCGTTATAGAATTTATTTCAATGTAATCCCAGATGAATTTGCAATCGATTGATGTATCTCATAACACAATAACACCACCTGGTGTAAACTAATAGTGTAAAAATCTCGTAATACATATGTTATGCTTGCATGCTTGCGTTATTTATCGAAGGAAAGCCTATACGTCCGGCGCGGACCCCAGCGTGTTCATGTTAATATCTTGAGAAGGGATTGGAATATCGTTATATAATTTAGTTGTAAGTAATCCCAACTAAATTTGCAATCGATTGATATATAATTATATATTATATCACAATAGCACCACCTGGTATAAAATAATAGTTATTGACCAGTAACCATGCGCTTGTATGAATATCAGCCGCATATCATGGGGTACCCTTAGTATATGCTGTGGTTGTGGGGTGCAGGGTTGGACAATACTCACGCAAAATATACCATTCTATGCCCAAATGGTTGCTCTAGGAATACCTAAAAGCATTTATGCAGATCCCTAGCCTTTAAAAAGTTATCCGGGAAAAACAGGCCTGGGGTCCGGTCGGACCCCCCCCCCCCCTTGGGCACTCGAGGGTTAATACTGCGTTCATCAAAAGTTACTCCAGGGCTTTTTTTAACGTGCAGCTGTACACAAATTATGCAGTTGTAGAAGCTCTTCTTTACAGTTAAAACTATAGCAACAAATGCCATTGTTCTCCGATTGGAAATAATTTACCATGGATGATGGGAAAGAAGGAGTTGTGCAGTTTTAAAAATTCCTAAAACAGCCCAGACCTATTTTGTGGTGACTGCAAGAAGGTAGCCTTATGAAGCTAAACCTACATTAAGTTTTGTCGTTTAGCCTTAAACAATACCCACCTCTTCGTTTGTTTTACAACTAGGCCTATGCAGAAATTAAACTGGGTAATTAAAATAATAACCAAACTAAATGGCTTCACTGGTCATGGGAAAATAAAATCCACATCTAAACCAATCAAACTGAAGCAGACGCTAAGACAGAATTGTCAGTCCAGCAATCCAGCACCTAGGCCTATAGATGATATTTTGAAGTGAACACAAACGCAGTGTAGATGGAAACAACTGGTATGACCTATTCAGCTGAGTCACTCTTCTGCAGCTGTTCGCGTTCATTAAAGTTTACCTATAAGAAGATTCAAAGCCTTCTGTGCTGATATATTATTTGTACTGAAGTTCAATTAAATTGAATCGATAAGCAATTATATACTTTGAAACAAGGTCCTACATTTCGCAAGTTGGGAAATCAAACCTGCACACAGGCGACACCTGTTGAAGTCAAATGAAACTGTGTATAGAAACGTATGCTATGATATTGAGGCTATGCATCCGCCATGTGGTAATGTACTCAGCCATTGCTCGCACCTTGGCAGTGCCAGTCCCAAGCCTGGAACATGGAGGAGGGCGACACAGGATGTCATAGGATATTCTTAAACAGCAAGAAGCCAGCGTGTGGTACTACACAGTGTGCTATGATGCGCATACCAAACTAAAGACTCAGATGGAAGTAATAATATACGACAAAATGAATGTCATTATTTAGAAAGACTCCGCCACTGTTTGCTCTCTGACAGTGCCAGTCCCAAGCCTAGATAAAGAAGGAGGGCGACACTAATCATCTTTGAAATGGCACAGTCTGTCTTTCTGTCCTCTGCCTGTCTGTATGTCTATCTGTTTGCCTGTATGCCTGTCTGTGTCTCTGTCTGTCTTTCTGTCTGTCTGTCTGTCCGTCTGTCCGTATGTCTGTCTGCCTGTCTGTCTCTTATGTCTGTCTATATATGTCGGTCTGTCTGTCCGTATATATGTCTGTCTGTCTGCCTGTCTGTCTGTCTGTCTGCCTGTCTGGCCGTCTGTCTGTCCTCTTCTCTTTTTTTCTTTCAGGGTAGCTATTGAATTTCAATCGTTCATTGTTATTCTCGAATCGGAAAGCATTCCTCGTCTATCGCATAAGTCTGTAACGAATCGCGGACAGATCATTCAGTCCATTTTTATCGCTGACCTGATGACCCATCGCCCGACATACATATTCACACTCAATGCAATTTAAACACGAACAGACACGAACACATACATGCATGCATACATACATACATACATATATACATACATGCATACGTACATACATACATACATACGTACATACATACATACATACATACATAGTTTACATACATACATACATACATACATACATACATACATACATACATACATACATACATACATACATACATACATACATACATACATACATACATACATACATACATACATACATACATACATACATACATACATACATACATACATACATACATACATACATACATACATATATACATACATACATACATACATACATACATACATACATACATACATACATACATACATACATACATACACATACACATACACATACACACACACATACATACAATAATGCACTCAAACGCATTCCACTAAATGAACTCATAGGTCCTACGTATAGTTTCCTGGGGGAGAAATTGAGCTTCTAGTTATTCAGTGGCACGTAATCTGATTACAAGTCCTGCGTGGCAGACCATGTACATGTATGTGACTCATTGTATGAAACGTGAACTAAAAACCACTTGTCGGATTGCTCGTGATACGGGTGCAAGTGCCCGACGACATAGTATAGCTTGAAAATAAGCCTACGCGTTTAGACCAGGCCGTGCATTAGGCATGTACATACATACATACGCACATACATATACATACATTATGTACAATATTGTGCATGCTGTACATGTGGTTGATATAATTTGACCTGTGTTTATATCAATAATTGTAGTCGTGTTGCATTGTCCACTTAACGAATGTTCTAATCTTGTTGCTGTTTAACGACACTGTTGCCATAACAACGATGATTTGTGTGTCGCCCTCCTCCTATTTTCTCGCGTGAGACTGGCTCTGGTAGAGAGCAACGAGTAGCGGGGTTTCGCATGTTCTAATCTAATCTATTCGCCTTTATATACCGTAACATTATGATACTGGATATCATATCAGGAGGACGTTTGATACAATCTAAACTGCAATCAAGTATCATAAGACGTTGGATAAAAGTTTAGAAGTCCCTTGTGCCATATAGGAAATCATCGATTAGAACTGTAATCGACTTCCTGTTTCTCAGTTGCGGCATTCTTTGGGACGGACTGATGCTTTACATGCTCTTTAAGACCTATTTGTTTCACCGTGGTTGCCTATGAATGGGTTTCCTAAAGGAGCACTATATTAATATCTTGAAACGGGACTCTTACCCCTATTCACCTCCTCTTCCACCAATTCTCGACCTAATCGCCATATATACCTTAACAGCTACACTGCCACTCCTGTTTCTCCATCTAGTAACCGGGCTATACGACCTCCTTCGAACTACTCTTTTTGAACAACCCTTCTGATTAGACATAGCGCTCGTGAATAGGCTGGTGCTCTGCGCTTGTCTCTCTGTTTGATGAGCGTTAGTCTTTTCGAAAACCGCATTGGTTCATGATTTGTGGTAGTTTACATTCTGTCAACGCAGATCACATGCGTGCAATTACAGTCCAATGATAGAGTGATACTCGAGCGTTGAGAGATGAATTCTATGTTATTTTGTTTGAACAGTTGGTAGGAATGCGCCATGAGTGCGCCATGAGGGAGGGCGCTCCTTCCATCTTGTACGGTAACTGCCATGGCCGTAAATTACGTGTGAGGAAGCTACTGTATTGCTAAAATATGCAGAAGGTTGATGAGAGAAATTCCTGGCCCCTATTAATGCAGAGCAGCCAGTGCCAGCCACAGACCCATAACCTATCTTGAGATTTTATGAAAAATTTTTATAGATAAATTAAAACAATAAAAGTGCAGAAACGACATACGACATTAGCCTATATATATATTCAATATGATTTTTATATCAGCTGGTTGTTGGTTTACCGAATAAAATGGTATGTTGTGTTATGTTATGTTATGTTATGTTATGTTATGTTGTGTTATGTTATGTTATGTTATGTTATGTTATGTTATGTTATGTTATGTTATGTTGTTAATTTGAAGTTTAAACTGATTGCAGTAAATTCTCTGTTAAAGGCCAAGTAAATTCAAAAAGGCACGAATCAAACTTTGTACACAAGCATTCAATCATAAACTTTTATACATCACTACCTAGCTATACCGGGCCCCTTACAGTCGCCGAGTCCCTGGAAACCCCCCCCCCCACCACACACTACCAGTGACCACTCTCGGCGACCCTGAAAATATGCCAAGAATCTACCGCAGTTTTAGGTTTGCAAAGCCGCAGAGAACGAGTGGACTAAAAGTTCCAAGTTCGGTCTGACGTCTACGGCCTAAAATGTATAGCCTATCGCATTAGCCTATATTATTATTATTATGCAGTCTTAATTTGAGGAGGCAGACTCACACATACAGATACATACACTCATACATACAAACAAGCAGTCAAAGAAAGACGCCAACCCATATAGAAGACGGGACACTCAAGATAGTCTACGAGACTCATCTACATGTACACTTGTACAGTCACAATAATATGCTTCAACATTATTAAGTCTAGCTTGACGACGTTGATATGCATGTAAACTATGTGACTTAATGACACGAAGCTTATATAATAATTATTATTGGAGGACATTGCGCAGCGGGAGAGTTTGGAAAGACTGTGTGGACTGGTACAATGTGAGCTGTAGGGTTCGAAAGCCGCTTGTCATTAACTTTAAGCGAATACTTTGTGTCTATATTTTGTACACATCATGTGATGTAATGTATTGCAATGTAACTAGCCTAAAGTGGTCAACTATATCTGAAGCCTTCAGTGTATCATTCGAAGCCGTACGTAAATAATGATGATGATCATCGTATTATATGGAGATGATGATGATGATGATGATGATTATGATGATGATGATGAATTAAGGTTTCTGATTAGGTTGAAATACATGTGAGAGTCGCTCTATAAATCCGTCAACAGAAGAATAGACACGCAGATTAGAATAGATGATATTGCTGCTGCTGGTGATAATGAATGATGATGATGATGATGACGATGACGATGACGATGATGATGACGACGACGACGACGACGATGTAAACACTTGAATCAGTCGAATTGTTGTTATCATATAATATCATCGACTGAGTCATAAAAAACTAGTGAATGACCATTCGCCATAGATCGGCCACTTGAAAGAAATCATTAGACCTGTGTTTATAATAATTTAATCTCAGCTTAATAGTAAGTGGCTACATGCTTCGCCGCATGCAAGAAGCATTTAGATTATAACGTCTTTTTATTACTGTAGGTTTTATTAGGCCACGATCACGACATCGACTCACGATGATTCTGAAAAGAACTTAGCCGTATGGTGTCTGCACTGGTTAGCTAATCAGTAGCAGCTTTTATCACTGTAGTTCTGAGGAAGCTATCGAGGTCTACCAGAGCGTATCAGTCTTATCATTTTGAGGCTTTTGAGCCAAGATACATGTAGGTGGATTCCCTTTCTCATATTACTAAATGCTCTTACCTTTCGCAAAGTGCAATGCAATAGTTGCTTTTACCTGCTTCAGATTTCTAATTGCTGTCACCCTTCTCAAATTAATAATTGCTGGATGGATCCAGATTTGACGAAGGCCTATGACAACAGAGATCGTTGCCCTCAAAAAAATTTGTTTGGCATATTACAGCACTAATGAACAGGTTTTTGCTAATTGCTCTTACCTTTTAAAATGCCTAATTGCTTTTACCTTTTTTCATACGGTATTCCTAATGGCTCTTGGCTTCTTCAAATTCTGAATTGCTCTTACCCTCTTCAAATTCCTAATTGCTCTTACCCTCTTCAAATTCCTAATTGGTCTTACCTTCTTCAAATTCCTAATTGCTCTTACCCTCTTCAAATTCCTAATTGGTCTTACCTTCTTCAAATTCCTAAATGCTGTCATGCTATTTCTAAATTGCTAGGCTAATTGCCGTTTTGATTATACGTTCTTCGAATTCCTAACTGATGTTAGGCCTACTTTAATTTACCAACTTCCTCATTACTTTCTTAAAATTGCTAGTTGCATCTACCTTTTCTCAGATTTCTAATTGCCTCAACTTCTCCAAGTTGCTTATCACTCATAATGATTATAGTCTGGTTCCCTATCCTGCGGACTTATCCCATTGATATTGATCGTGACTGCGGTTTTTATTGATGCGCCATAATGGAAGCCACAATCTGCGATGCATGTTATGATCAACGTAAGGAGGACGAGAACACTGTCTCGTAAACCAAATCCGAGACTGTATGAAACGTCAGCGACTTCATGTTTCTTAGCTTCAGCATATGAGGCAGTGACGTAGCCAAGGGGGTTTGGGGGGGGGGATAAACCCCTATTGACTTAGGGAAATGGTTTTTTAAAGGTTATTTGTCCAATTATATAAGAAAAACAAGCATCCGGCCGTAACTCTCCTCCATCAGAAATTCCTGGCTACGCCACTGATAGGAGTTGATATGATGGATAAACCTTAACCTCGCAATATGCCACTGTAATGTAATGTAATGTGAATCTCCGAGAATTTCTCAGCGCCCACAAAAGCCACATCAGGGAGACGCTTATTCAGCGCTGTAGCATGTTAAAGAGAGTAGGCTACTGATTACGTGGCTGTGCTTGTTAACCTGTTGGGACACGTTCTGCATGTACATGTAGCCTACGTTCCGATATGTTCGTCGCATCAATGCCATTTCCCAGTGGACGGCCAGCAGAGGACTCCAGGAAGTAGGAAGTCTAACACAGGCGGAGTACGACGGGCGATAGTCATATAATAGGATATTTTGAGGGACAAAATCAGAGAATTGCAACTGGGAGGATATTTAAAGGCAAGGTTTCTGTAGAGGTAGAGAATACATTAACCATGTTAATACTGCACACCAACTTGTCCACTGTAGTATCATTGTTTTTATTTGTTGCACATGTGCACCCACACACACACCCACACACAGAATGATATATATCTTCTATTACATAAGTCGATAAGCTACAAGAGTAGGCTATAATGTTCAAAGACGTGCGTTAATAGTATTTATGTATACGCAGTGAGCACATGTTAAAGCGCCACTTCAATTTTCTACTCAGAGGCGCTCAAGACTACAGCGCGGGCACTGAATTGGAGTTTCACGCCGAGGTGCACGAGCAATTGCGAGTGAAGGACTGAAGGACTTGCTCAGGGTTTCTATAGACGGCGGCTTGAGGTAGATTCGAACCCACAACCTTCCGGCTCCAAGGCACCGAACTCACCACTACACCACCGCGCCCCACAGTAATTGTTTAGTGGTTGGTTAACGACGCTGCGTCAAGACAAAGATGATTACCGTCGCCCTCCTCCTTTATCCAGACTTGAGACTGGCACTGTCAGAGTACGAACAGTGGAAGAGTTAAATGATTGTTCACTTGCAGCGCATTGTGCAATTATATTATGAAAACAGGTCACTGAGTATTATAGACTACATGTCTGGATGCGAAGCGGAATGCGGCAGTGACCTTCGTGGCAGAATGCTCCACTGGCTTTGAGACCATGCAATGGTAAACGCCTCTCACATCATTCAAATACTTTTCTATACGTAAGCTTACAGTTTATCTTCACGGACTTAAAACCTTGGTTGTCAGTTGTCACTGACAAAAGAACAACACTATATACTGAGTTTCGATGACGCAAAACCTTGCGAAGGAATTAAAGAATGGTAACAGGACAATTACTCCTTGAAAATTACCCCGACCATTTACCCCTGGACAATTATCCCTCCACCCCGTGCCAATTCCCCCGGACAATCAGCCCCTATCGCTCAGTTCATAGATACTGCAGTAATTATAAGATAAGCTAAGATCAACTGATTATTCATTAAACGTTATGCATTATGCACTGTTTATTGTTCATTATGCATTATTTATTATTTATTATGCATTATTTATTATTCATTATGCATCATTTATTATTCGCTATGCATTATTATTCATTATGCATCATTTATTATTCATTATGCATTATTTATTATTGATTATGCATTGTTTATTATTCGTTATGCATTATTTATTATTCATTATTCATTATTTATTATTCATTACGCATTATTTATTATCCATCATGCATTATTTATTATTCATCTGTAAAACGCTTTATTAGACAATAGCCTGCACAGGTTTTGATAGCCTACATGAAGTTATCGAAGTTTATACAGGGAGAAGTGTTTTAGGATCTACATAAATGTTTTTCTGAGTTGAATGAATTGCATACTCGAGGACTATAGGCTAAGACTCTCTGTTCAAGGGGATCTCTAAAACAACAGTGTTCATGTGGACAGAATATCAATCAGCATACTGCACAGCAACTTGTCCACTGTAGTATCAATGCTCGGTGTTTTTGCATTTGTGCACCCACACGCACACCCACACACAGAATGATATATATCTTCTATTACATAAGTCGATAAACATTGTATTGCCACTTCATGGACCCACAGAGTTCATTGTAAATTTTAAAGACCTGCTTATATGCGTGGAATGTATGTATGTATATCTGTATGCATGTTTGTATGTGTGGTAGTGTGTACAACTGTACATATGTATGTATGCATGCAATGCATGTATTTATGCATGATTGTATATTATATATATATATATGTAATTATGTATACATGTTGTATGGGTGTACGTATGTACGTGTGTATACGTGTATAATGTATATGTAGTGTATACAATGGGTAATGTGTATGTATATATGAGTGCATGCTATATGACGCCTGATGCGCATTGTAACATAATAATTATGTATGAATGCATGTAGGTGTATTTACAAAAGATTATTCATATAATTATGTATGCCTATTCTTGTATCTAAGCACTATTATAACTATTGAGTATTTGTTACCTCACTGCAGATAGCGGTGCCTGCACTAACTATGCAATCTTTTCATGCATAAATGTATAAACACTCGCAGAAGGCCTAAAATTAGGTCTGTGTATATTGTTTGTGTTGCATCAGCTTTAGACAATCCGACTGCAGGTTGACATCCAGCATAAAGCGAATATAATTTGGAAGGAAAATTAATTTCGCAGGGCAACTGCAGGTCGCTTATGATCAAAGGCTAAATTACAGAAATGCTGTCGACATCTGGGGCCTAATCATTGGCATAATAGGCAGTAAAAACAAAACTACATATTATTGGCCAGCATACTGTTCAATGTTCAGTCGTAATGACCCTGTGCGGTCTAATTAAGGAGTGATTATGATGACAGATTTCTGTAATAAATGGAATTGCACGCATAATCGAATGAACCGCTTTACATGACATTGTTGTATAATTCGTGCATATCTCATTGGGAGTAAACAATTGGACTATAGGCCTATTCTCTACGAAATGAGAAGTAAAAGGAGGAGGAGAAGAGGAGGAAAACGAAGAAAAAGAGGAGGAGAAGGAGGAACAGGAAGAGAAGGAGGAGGAGGAGGAGGAGGAGGAGGAGGAGGAGGAGGAGGAGGAGGAGGAGGAGGAGGAGGAGGAGGAGGAGGGAAATGAAGAGAAAGAGGACCAGGAGGAGGAAGAGGAGGAGGAAGAGGAGGAGGAAGAGGAGGAGGAAGATGATGAAGAGGAAAAGGAAGAGGAGAAGGAGAAGGAGGAGGACGAAGAGGAGGAGGAGGAGCAGAGGAAGAACTCATTGTGTTCTTAGCCTGATGCCATGAATGTAATTGCATATAATATGTGCACTTGCTATAGCGCCTCTTCAAGAATTCCTACTCTAAGGCGCTCCCGACTACAGCACGGCCACTGAATCGGAGTTTCACACCGAAGCGCATGAGCAATAATGAGTGAAGGACTTGCTCACGGTCCCTACGGCTTGAGGTCGATTGGATCCCGCAACCTTCCGGCTCCAAGGCACCAAACATATATGTCCTACACCACCGCGCCCAGCACGCAATGATATTTAGTATTCTAATAATTATGTCAATATATTATGCTGCCGCATTACTGAGCAATTTATATATAAGGGCATATAAATTATACATGTATTGCGGTGTACATGTATATTATGCCTATGTGAGTGATTTGGTATGCATTCTACAGTTCGTGACATCATATCTCATTATAGAGATATTGCATGAGATGTGGGTTGGAGACGCGTACGGTATACAGGCGAAGTTGCTGAGTAAATACAGGTCGGTCTTAATTACATAATATAGGGTGTCTACTGTCTGGTGTTGGCTGTGACTGTGCTGGATGGCCCTGAATCGATGATTATTAGCATTCCACTGAGGCCGATAATTCGGTCCTAGTCAGGGTGAAAAACTGAGAATTACAGAGGAGTCTAGAGGTTCGGCCCCCTAGTCTTTCGTATATAGGGCTCCATAGTAAAGTTTTCACACCACAACTCAACGTGGATAATAATCTGACCACTCGGCCAAGGTTCTTACGCTTCGACTTGAGGTGGATTCGAACCTGCAACCCTCTGACTTCAAGGCAACGAACATACCCACTACACCACCGCGCCCCTTTGAATAGGCACCACACTAGTTGAGTTTCCGTGCTAGCCTGGCATTTTAAATCTCTGAAATTAGCCACCTTCTGGATGCAAACAGTCTTCGCACGCTCTCTAATACACAGGATCGTGAGACGCAGCTGACGTTTTTAAATTTTTAACCGATGTAGGTAACTGGGTCAGTAGGAGAGTAGATGACATGGATGTCAACAAGGAGGAAACTTGATTAGGAATACATGAGGATGGAGAGGAAAAAGAGGAGAAGAGAAGTGGGAAGAAAAGCAAGAAATAAGAGGAAAGAGGAGCAAAAGGAAGGAGAAAGGTGGTGGTGGCGGTGGTGGTGGTGGTGGTGGTGGCGGTGGTGGCGGTGGCGGCGGCGGCGGACGTAGAGAACAGAAAGATGAACAAGGAGAAGGAGTGAAAATGTGGAAGAAGAGTACATGAATCAAAAGGAGGAAGAGTAAGGAGGAGAAGAAGATGGAGGAGGAGGAGATGTAGGAGGTGGAGAAGGAGAAGAAGGAGGAGGAGAAGAAAGAGGAGGAGGTGGAGGAGGAGGAGGAGGAAGAGGAGGAGGAGAAGGATAATGGAACAGAAAACAGAAATGACATTAAATTTCGAAGCTCTTATTTCTATGTGACATTTTGCAATAGATTAAATCACGATGATGAGCTAATAATGACGGTGATTTGTAAAATATTGGCTGTCCAGATCCCCCCACCCCCTATGAAAATTCCCGAAGCTCCTCGAAACTCCTTAGTCAGTCAATTCGGTTGCTTGTCGGTTTGGTCAAAATTAAGTTTAAAAAATCCTGGCTATGTGGTCTTGAGAGCCACGTCAGGTAGATCAGTTTATAATGCACATTGTTGTCAAAGTCCATGAGACGCAGGCTGTTGGGTGATTGTCTGTGCCAGATCAGACACTTGTGCTGTGCATAGGATTATCATTATACCCACCGAACAGGAATAAATAATTAATTAGTGATGGAATGGAGATAATTATCTGAGACAATTTGATGTGCGTGCCTCATTCGCCATGCCATTCAACGAAATAGGTGAGTTGTGAGTTGTCAATGCTTTACGTATGCAAGACCTCAGCAAGGATATACGTGTGCGTTCATAAAAGTAAGCCAAACTGTTTTTCAAATATCTACAATGCCTAATAACATATCACGCTGAAAATTTCCAAATATTTAGAGAATTGGACCAAGAATATGATTCAAAAATTTCAAGAGATGAAGTTGAACGGATAAAAAGGTATGAATCTTTCAACTTCATATATGCCAAAATTTCAGTTTACAAACAGTTGGAAATTTTAGCTTGATAGGTCGTCAGGTATTAGAGATATATATATATGCAAAACAATTTGGCTTACTTTTTTGAACCACGGTGTATATATTATGTGCGTTCATAATGATTTCTCGCTCACGTGTATCTGACGCGTGTGGTGTATTATTCATGTGTGTACAGAGTCGGATAAGGTAGGAATGCGACTTTCAGATACAATTGAAGTTTCAAGTGTCTCTCTGTGTATATACTAGTACACCTAAATATCTTCGTACACACAAAAGAGGCATAATATACATATATGAGCCTAATAAAGCTTGAAGCATGTGAGTGTATTCTATGAGTGTATGCCCTATAATGTGAAATAGGCACTTGAACTTGGAGAGAAGGCCTCTCAAACGAATACGATCAGATGACTTGAATAAAGTCTACGCATGCTTCGTGTACCAACTGTTTATATGGTAGCGCGTGCGTGCGTGCATTGGTGCATTTGTGTAGGCCTGTATTTTAAATTCTATCGGACTGCGACCTCGTAAAGTTTTTAAAATTCTAGAACGCTATTTGCGTGGCATAATAGGCCAATGGAACGCCACAAGCGCATTGGACTGCATGGTTAAAAGACCCCTAGCAGTGCACAGCGGGCTACCATAGGTCGCGACAGGTCATTTTGACCTCCATGTAGGCCTGCCTATTGTGATCTTGACCTGCCATAAGACCTGCCAAGAATTTCTTTGCATTCTTTAAACTCTTCCATAGGACTATACAATTAATTTCGTTGACGTGCAGAATTAGGCTACTTTCATGACTATGACGCGACCTATTGAAATTGTAGGATATATGCCCTATAGCTGCGAGATCCACTACTGACCCCTAGATATGTAGGATATGTAAAGTGCATGGGCAAAAACAAGTACCCCTGATTTTTTGCCAATATCTTGTTCATTATTAGAAATTTTCAAATCAGTTTTACGTGCTTAACGACAATTCATAGTTACGTAGCCTACAACAGCGAAATTTCGTTAAAAATATTTGAAACAGAACAAAAGTTATATCGCTTTTGGTGAGTCCACCACCCACTGTTTCTGACGACCTAAGAACATAACGCGACATAGGCCTAAACGATTTTATTAAGTTATCAAAGGAACTTGACATTGCTTCACAACTCGTGTCCACCCCAGTTCCCATACTTGTTCTCTGTCTATTTGTAAAGTTCTAGATGACTTTATTTGTGTGTTCCAGCCTGAGGTGAATCTTCCCATATCAACTCTTACCCTGGGGGGTTTTGTCCGGAGGGATTTTGTCCGGGGGTTTGTCTAGGGGAAATGTCCGTGCCCCATAAGTATAGGCCTATAGATGTGTAATTATACTGCACAGTAGATATCAGGTTTCAGGGCTGTTTTAAAGGAATTTTTAGAACTGCACAAATCCTTCTTTCCTTTTCCATCCTCAATGGTAAATTACATGTACTTCCATTCGGAGGACAATGACCATATTTTGCTAGTTTTAACTGTACACAATGAAGTGCTTGTATACAACTGCACAAATCCATTTAGAACTCCACATGTTGCGTACAACTGTACGTTAAAATGGCCTCCCAGGTTTAATGCAGTGTGGCATGACACGTTTCTAAGAAGCGTAATATAGGCCTAGAAGGCCCTAGATGTTTGTCCGCATGACTGCACAACATCGCCACATCTCCGTATAGGCTACGTGGGCAGGCTGCAGGTCTGTTTAATCTTTTAAGTGTTTTCTGTTGCTGTAGCCTACCTAATTCTTGGAATACCCTCGTATTGCATCTGATTTATCTGTTCAATCGACCGTGTCATTTCGTGTTAAACTTAAAATTTATCTGTTTTGATTGCTTATCAACTCTACGTTGTAGGCCTAGTAGCCTACATGTGGCCTATCTCAACACGAACTGGTTTTCGTGGTGTTGATAGCCTCACTGTATGCAAGCTTAGGCTACATATATGAATCAGCACTTACTATAGCACTTGCTATAGCACTTGCTATAGCACCCCTTCAAGAGATTCTACTCAGTGGCGCTCTCGACTACAGCTATTGTGGACACTAAATCGGAGTTTCACGCCGTAGCACATGAGCAATTGCGATTGAAGGATTTGCCCAGGGTCCATACGCGGCGGCGGCTTGAGGCGGAATCGAACCCAAAATTAATAAGAAACAGTAGCCTACGTCGACTCTCGGAATGTGTGACTGACTTTAGTGTAGTCCACCATATTCAGGGTAAGCTGGTTACGACGTCACAATGCATGTTGCCTTCATGCTTACCAACACGGTTAAGATTCATTTTACTGCTTTATCTTACGTGTGAATCAACTCTTTCAAAATGGCGCTGACCAAAAAAACTAGTCAACAGGGAGTAATGCGAGTCGGCGTACTGTTTGTTATTTGTACTGTGGCCGTAGCCAGGATTTTGTTTCGAGGTGTGTTTACTTGATCTTGAGCAAGCCGCGGCAGGCAACCGAATCAACTGACTCCGATTTCTTCCCTCACTTCATGTAAATATTTAGGATGTAGTTTGTGCCTGCACTCTTGTCAGCAGTTTTCAACATTTTCAGTCATTCCACCAACTTTTCTTTAGTCAACATTAGGCTTACTCATAGCTTAATCCTTTTCCATCACTGTTAATTAAAAAGCGTTCGTTTAACTTCAAGAACGTTCTCAAATGGTCCAATGTAAACACTCAACTGAAGTAATTGCCAGGGCTGTTTTAAAGGAATTTTTAGAACTGCACAACACCTTTTCTTTCCCATCCTCCCTAGTAAATTACTTCCAATCGGAGGACAATGACCTTTTTGCTAGTTTTAACTTACATAAGTGCTTCTACAACTGCACAAATCCATTTAGAACTGCACATTTTGTGTACAACTGCACGCTAAAAAAGGCCTGGTAATTGCTTCAAAATTAAATCCACTGAGTTCTTACATCGAATGTTAGTAAATGCATTAATTTACTTTTACATTACTGACGTCTCATTTGAGGGGGTGTTCAAACACCCAAAACAACCCCCGTATTATAAATACGGTCTTGAGACTTGAGTAGGCCTAGTCCTATTATAGAAATTATATATAGCAATTCATGTTAACTTTGCATAACTGTGCAAACTTCTCATGAATGTTTGACGTCTGCATATAAGATAAACTTGTTCGTGTGTAGCCTACTTAAAGATTTAGGCTACATGGCGCTTTTTATTACCTCGAGAAAACAGACTTTCTCACGCCATTTAAAATGATATTCTTTTGCACTGTAGGCTATATATAGCTGACCACTTAATGTTTTCACTGAATCTCTGCCCACGTCTCTTTCAACCCATTCGTCTATTTGTGATTCGTGTGCCTATGTTTCTTTTGATCTCACTGTCTGTGTAAGCCTACCTTTCTCTGTGTTCAATTGTACATCCCGCATACTTCGTCTGTAGCCTATGTTCCTCCGTTTGATATCTTTGGTCCTCTTTTAATCTCTTTGTACCTCTCTTAATCTTTGTCCAATGTTATATATATGTCTCTTTTGATCCGTGTATCTATGTGTATCTTTTGATCTATATCTACCTGCTTTTCTTTCTCTTTGTGTACTTGTCTATTCGTCTGCAGTCTAAAGCTATGTTCCTCGGTTTAGACAGCTCACGCCTACACAATTGCGAAATGTTTGCGAAGGAGGATAGTGCAATAATCGTAAACCGAAATCCTGTGCTAATTTATGCAGAAATGTGCGACTGATCTGAGAAATTTCTCTGCCACATACTTAACAAAGATCGTAAAAGTCAAGGGTTATTGAAATTGCGAACTGCAAATGCGTGGCTTAACTTCTCTCCTTCTATAGTCCTCATCCTCCTTGTCCTCCTTCTTCCCCTCCTCCTCCTTCTTCTTTTTGTTCTTCGTCTTCTTCTTCTTCGTCGTCGTCGTCGTCGTCTTCTTCTTTCTATTGTTGTCCTTCTTTTCCTTCTCCCCTCTTCCTCCTTCTTCTCCTCCTTCTCCTCCTTCTCCCCCTCTTCCTCGTTCTCCTCCTCATCCTCATCCTTCTCCTCCTTCTCCCCCTCTTCCTCCTTTTCCTCCTCATCCTTCTCCTTCTCCTCCTCGTCCTCCTCATCTTCCTCGTCCTCTTCGTCCTCCTCGTTCTTCTTTTGACGAGTCACCAACTGACGCATGGGACAAATTGAAGGTAAGCTTTTAGCCGAATGCCTCCTCTCTAAATAATTATCTCCGTCGATTGCAGGCTTCTGAAACCTCTCGATAGAATTATACTCAATATTTGCATCCTCTGGCCCTCCCTGACTCCACAATCACCTTCCTGACATTCTCCCCTTCTCCCTACTCCTCTCTGGCTTCCTATCCATCTCTCTGACATTCTACCCTTCTCTCTGTCCCTCTCCTGGCTCTTCGTCCACCTCTCTGACATTCTCTCTGTCCCTCTCTGCCCTCCTCATCCACCTCTTTGACATTTTCCCTGTTCCCTGTCCCTCTCTGCCCTCCAATCCACCTCTCTGACATTCTCCCTTTTCCCTGTCCCTCTCCGCCCTCCAATCCACCTCTCTGACATTCTCCCTGTTCCCTGTCCCTCTCTGCCCTCCAATCCACCTCTCTGACATTCTCCCTTTTCCCTGTCCCTCTCTGCCCTCCCCATCCACCTCTCTGACATTCTTCTTGTTCTCTGTCCCTCCCCATCCACCTCTCTGACATTCTCCTTGTTCTCTGTCCCTCTCTGCCCTCCAATCCACCTCTCTGACATTCTCCCTTTTCCCTGTCCCTCTCTGCCGTCCCCATCCACCTCTCTGACATTCTCCCTTTTCCCTGTCCCTCTCTGCCCTCCAATCCACCTCTCTGACATTCTCCTCTTCTCCCTAATCACCCATTCGTCTCTGCGAAGAAGTGTTGAGCTGCGGCGGCGCTCTTTATGTCGCCCATTATCGTCGATAGGTGACACTGCGTCTTGTAAACCACTCGAACGACGCCTTAAGTGTATACTCGCTGAGAAGTCTTGGCGGCCATCTTCTTCATTCGCCGAACTGAGCTACACTCGAAGATAACATAAACATACATAATATATAATATAATGAAATGTAAGATCATATATAGAATGAAATGCAAGATCATATATAATATATACCTATATATACATTTACCTATACATATACATATGCATATACATAATTATGCATATACATTTGGCAAGTCCTTCACTCACAATTGCTCAGCGCTTCGGCGTGAAACTCCGATGCAGTGTCCGCTCTGCATTCGGGAACGCCTCTGAGCAGAAAGAGCTTGAAGGGGTGCTATGACAAGTGCACATACAAACAAACATATATACATATGCATAAATATCATATACATATACAATAATTATACATATATACATACATATATATACATATAGGCCTACATGCATATATTTTATGTGTATATAATAATATATACACATCGACGGTATTTTCCGACCATTCAAGAGGAGCCACATATCAATAAAAAATACCTATAGCCTATATGCCTACAGTAGGCCTATAATACTGTGGTATGTCGACATTATTATCCAAAGAGCCCTCTGCTGCACGTGCATTCCTTCTGGCTTTTTCACATAATTAGCCACCATCTACATATTCTATGATTAGACATACAATAATTACATAATTATGCGTGTGTGATTATATAAGTGCATATACGCTATGTATTATATAAATGAATTATTGTCAAATTAGTTTAGATTGATCTATGTGTGATTGTGTGTATATTGGACCACCGGTAAAAACCAATAACAAGCCCATCAGACACCGCATTCCAGCATTCTAATCAAGTGACAGTTAATCGCGAATAATAGCTAACCTATGAATGCCAGCCTAGGAATGCTCGACTCGATTGTATACATAACAGGACATCGGAGACGGCAACAGAGTCAGTGGGACCAGGACCCCTAGGGCCATCAGGGGGCCCTCGATTGACAGGTGCTTGTCCGTATGGTACACCGCTGTGCTAATGATGATCGTACAAGGGGAAGTGCATTGTGTGCCTCTACGGCCTATAATACGTGCAGGCCTAGTCATATGTATAATTAACTCACGTAGGTTATATATGCTCTTATATATGTATATATATTATATATAATACACATGTGATATTATATATAGACCTATAGATGTATGTAATAAACATGTAAGATCATATATTTACATATAATGATATATAATAATATGTATGATATTTATGTATACATAATACACATGTAAGATCATATATTTAGCCTATGTATATAATTATGTATATGTATAATATTGTATATATATATATATATATATATATATAAAATAAACATGTAAGATCATAATTATATATATATATATTTACAAGTGGATATACGCATACTTATATATGTGAAAGTTCAAGCTAATGCGTGCTTAGCAACGGGCGGGCGGGCAGCCGTGTGCGTATGTGCGGTTTCGTATCGACGTCGTCTAGCCCAATGTTTGCGTCAATCAGTCGGTCTAGCTTGCAGCACGCGTGTAACACAGGCGAACATAGACGACGGTTCTAGCAGACTATATATTAAGAGAGTATTCGGATGATAAGGACGGCTAATACGGTGCACGTATACCTGACGGATTGCATGCAGGTGCTGTCTTGATTGGCTGACAAAGGTTGTGTGGGCCGATGGACTTGTGGCCTACGACAGGTTTTTAACAATCACCAGCTATAAGCTTTGTGTTATACGCGATTTCACCTTTACCTGAAACGGATTATCTCTGTTGTAACAATGGGAGGTAGGTCTGTTGGGCCTATTGTAGTATAATACGGCGTTTGACTTGTATTGGGCGTTCACAGGGATAATGAGGGATTTGGGTAATTATTAATTATTACGAATTGTGCTTATCTGTAATCGTAATCGTAAATTTGAAACTTCTATGGCACTGTATTAAAGCGAAGCGTAGGGCACGAGATTGTTACTGAGCGCTGCATCGAGTCAGATAGGTTGGGAAGATATTTTCTGAAAAGAAGGTTCGAGTTCGGGTGACAGAGAAACCAAATAGAGGAAGACGAGGGGAAAGAACCGCTAAAACGGGCTTCGTATAGCCTACATGTACGTAGTGGATGTTTGGTTACTGTGTGGTAACATACGGCGTCTCGTTGTAGTCTAAGCGCTAAGCTTAAACGAGGTGTTCAAATTTTAGTAAATAGGGCCTAAAGGCTGTCTGCAGTTGTCAAGCGTTGTCCAATTTTTGAACGGCCATCGGTTCAGCTAGACTTGAGGATTACTTAGCGTGAGTGCTTTAAATTGGTAGGTTAGTTCCTCTGTCATATTCTAGAAGTTTTCGTGCAGCAAATTGTAAATCGTAATCGTAAGCTTGGAACTTCTACAGCGTCCACAAAAGCTAAGTCGCGGGAACCAGTTTATACACAAAATATCCGACAACCTATCTGACTCGACGCAGCGCTCGGTAACAACGAGTCTATAGGGCGTTTGACTTGGGTGTTCACGGGGATTTGGTTAATTAGTAATTACAACGAACTGCTCTTATATATCTGCGATCGTAATCGTAAATTGGAACCTGCATTGGATCTATTTACCAAAATATCAGACACTTCGTTCAACGCCGTGCAATCAAAACAAAGTCGTTAGGCATGGATCAGGATTCAGAAAGTCAGGCGAGGAGTTAGACAGACGGCTATGGTGGATGCTATTTACGGTTGAAACGGCGTGCCAGTTGAGGAAACTGGAAGGACCATGATTGGAGCGCCTCTGAGTAGAGATCTTGAAGGGGCGCTATATAAATTTTATGTGATTGATTGAATTTATGCGATTGATGATAAGATATGTGAAAAACACAATGCTACAAGTTTCGAGTGAACGACCTGTGAGGATTTGGCGATAGGTGGGTTTTGGTGAGTTCGTTAGGATAGGCCTATCCAGGAATTTGGACACAGCGACTGTTAAACAGGTATACACCTACACTTAAAATTAAGGGCGTCTGTGTATTGTGGCCTCTTTAGTGTAAGTGTCTCAAGTTTCTGTTGTTGATAAGACTCACACCTGAATTTGAACGAATACCGCTTCCTGCGACTGTTAACGTCATTGGAAAATTTTGCCATCATTTGAATTGGTAATCACTTCGGCACTGGACAGAACTCTGGAGCCTAATACTCAGAGTATAGATCTAAATCGGTTCAATAAGCCTTTGAATAAGGCAGCTTTAAGTAGACCTCTTCTTGACGTGGGAGTAACAGTGGATAATTATAAGGCTGACAGAAGTCGAATTTAACTGTACGGCAGTCTGCAAGACGTCCATCTGTCATGCTGCTAATTTTAAGTCGCCCAAGTATATAGGGAGTAGTAAGATGAGTGAGTCCAAGGCCCAGCGAACTTGTGTCCTTCTGGTCTTTGTTACCAGTCAATTACATCCCCTGGGGAGGTAGTTGAACCACATATAGAGAAGATAATACTTTGTACGTTTCATTACTGGAAACTCGTCGTTATACCTTAGTGATTTCATTGAATCTATGTTGTTTACTATATGCTTCATTTCTTGCTATAGCTCTCAAATTAAAATATTCGTTTTCTATTCGTGAATTTTCATGGAGTGCTTCTCAAAGCTCACGTCTCGGAGACTTGTCCTACTGCACCTGATTCCTCAGGTTGGCCTACAAATTAAATATATAAATCGACTGTCAAGCTAGCAATGAGACATGTGAAAATGTTGCAGGCTACAATCGCATTTATGCATAAACTCCAAATCTCAAAAACCATTTATCTAAAGCTTTTATCTTTGCTAAGCGCAAAGTGGCAGATCGATAGTGTCAAAGTGTTTCCGACCAAAGTTCATTTCGTCAAGTGGAGATCGGAGTTCGGTTGCCAGAGCGATCAGAGGAATGCGAAACAGCCACTGTGCGTAGTTTCTGTGCAAATAGTGGATATATTATTATAGTCAGGTAAATTATACCTGTTGATTATAAAATCTCAGATATTCATATCATTTGTTTGCTGATTGTTTAGATTAAAGTATACAGCGAAGAGCGGCGAACAAACAAACGGCTCAAACGAATAGAATAAACAGCGGAACAAGAGACAGAGGAATAGAGGAACAAGGAACACAGGAACAAGGAACACAGGAACAGGGAACAGAGAGTAAATAACAGAGGAACAGATAACAGAGAACACAGGAACAGAGGAACAAGTGACAGAGGAATAGAGAACAAACAAACAGGGTACGGAGGAACAGAGTAACAAGAAACAGTGGAGCAAGAAACAGAGTATCAGAGAACAGAGGAACAAGGAGCAGACTGGCGTTTCCTCGTCATCTCTTCTTATGTTCTTATAACCGGAAACGATGTACCGCAGTCGGTCAACATCCTCCGTCTACTTCGACTCCATCCTCAACAATAACAATTCCGACGGACAATCATGGAACGCGGTTGACCAACCAACCTCCGAACAACAACACCGCTACAGCCAACCAAATGGCACCGGACTCTCGTTGACCTTGCCGCGTCCGAGGACGGACATTCCTCCTCATGAGGTGACGCGTAACAACCTCACCAGCGCACTCACGGGATCCAAGATGGCCACCACCGACGGGATCCCGTCTGGACCAAGCAGGCGTCCACTGCCAAAGGCGCTGCTTCCGAAATCCGCTCGTGCCACTCCCACTCCGTCCGCCATGTACGGGTCCTCGCTGGGATTGAACTCACCGAGTGTGGTGAGGCAGGACAGTTCCTCCGGTTCGTCGTCTCCCACCGTGGTCAAGTCCCCTGCCGCCTTGACCCTTGAGCAGCGCTTCAGCGTACAGAGAATGGAGTCGACCCCAGTTGGTGGGACGATACTCTCCCCTGCAGTGCATACTCCAACTGCCACGGAGAGTGGTCGATGGAGCACCCTGGGACGCAGGCCACACACGGCCGGGGTGAACCCACCAGGGAGCAGCGCGACGCTGCGACCATATGGAGCGAGCGTTGATGCCTCGGGAAGAGACAGCTGGTCGTCTGGTCGGTCGCATCCCTTGGGCGCCTCCTGGAATCCTCCGGTGAATGCGACCCCCGTTCGCCGCAGGGAACCAGTCGTCCAGGACAGCATTGTGCCCTTCCTGAAGGCGGCGCTTGGCAAGGACAACGACCCGCAGAACACGAGGATGCAGAAGGAAGAGGAGTCTGTTAACCGTCAGGTGTTTGGACGCAGAAATGGAGGGACGGGAACACTTCGGACATCGTCCATGTACGGATCAACGGATGACATCTTTGGCAAATCAAATTCACACTTACAGTTGGCACCGTTCGTGGAATCGACGATCCCTCGCGTCCACCTCAAGTCGCACTCCGAGGTACTTGCGCCTCGCTGGAACGAGGAGGACCTTCAGAGACGGGCCATGAGGAACAGCATGTCCTCCGCTGTCAGCTCGTCGGACATCCGTGGAATGAGAACTCCAGGCACTCCAGGTGTCCATGAGAATGCCTGGAATGAGCCTCGTTCCTACATCGAAGGACACGTCAAGCATCCTTCCTCCGCACGCCAAGTTCTTTCCTACGGAACACAACCCACTCCAGCTGACCATACCTCATCCTGGAGTAATAACTCTTCCCGTTCCACTTCCAACTTCGTACAATCCAACGGAGCAAGGCCTCCCCCGGCTCGCACACCATCGTGGGATGATGAAACCCCACCACCGCCACCTCTCTCAGCCCCACCGATTCCTTCTTCTCACCCCACGCATAATAATTACCACACATCAACCGGACGTCAACTGTCAACAGCGGACCTGGATGAACAGAAGAACAACTGGTACGATCCCATTCCAGTTACACCGAGAAATATCATCAGAAGTCCAAGCGTCGTCTTTATGGACTCGCCTCGGAATTTGAAAGACACGAAACAATCCTCCAGATCGATGGTATTCTTCGGCGAATCTTTTTCCCCGGCCAGCTATCCACTGCTGGCGAAGGTGGAAAGAGACGTTCTTGACGGTGGGGGTGAGGTGGATCCCGCTGTGAACAGAGGACTCCACTCCAGGACGAATGGAAGCAAATCGACGGACAATCTCACAACCGGCTTCGGTTGGAAGGAACCTGCATCATCATCATCATTGGAAACAAACACCTCCAGAAATTTCAACGGTTTCTCCAGAGATATTTCAAATATTTCCCCTGCAGCACCAATCCTTGTTTCAGTCCAACACAGAACATGTGGCGTTGAAAACCTCACGATGCCTTCCCCACCGCTCGAATTCAGAGACGAGGCCCCACTGCCCATCTCTTCCCTACCCACCACCACCACCCCAGCCACCACCACCACCACCGTGCCCCATCTCCCCGTCAGCCACCAGGCAACGGACAGTATGAACACGGAGGACAGCGGACTGGAGCGATGGGAGAAGGATGGCAACGACCATTCTGCGGATGAGCAGGATGTGATGGCGGTCCACAGAACCTCGTCCACCACGTCCACGACGGGACGTCGAAGTTCATCAGCGCTGACGAAGAAGCGTAGCGGCAGCTGGCACGAGGAGGACACGTCCGAGGGTAGGGGGTCTCTCTCCAGTAGTCCTCGCCCACACAACTCCGACGAGCACCAATCGAACTCGTCTCCGACTGATGATCCGTACTTAAGTAAGGAACAGCTTCCCCTTGTTACTGTTTAACGACACTGCCATTTTCAAGGATGATTAGTGTCGCCCTCGTCCTTTATACAGGCTTGGGACTGGCACTGGCAGAGAGGCAGAGGTCTGGCCATCTATATAGCTGTCTCAATCCCGTCACACAATGACTGGCATAGGTGGCGATCGGTGGCGGGTTAGGGGGGATGCAACAGAAAGGAGCATTCACATCACAAGTTATCTGGGTTCATTTGTAATACAATGTAATGTAATGTTATGTAAAACAGACAATTTCTATAGCATTGTCTGTAGCAAGCTACTTCTAGGTTTGGGTTCATCGTCTTCATTGTTGTCAATTTGCAGAGCCTCAATTTCCAATGATACTTGAATTCTTTCATTCTTCTTCTTCCTATCATCACGATAATCATCATGATAGTCACCACCATCATCATAATCACCATCATAATCACCATTGTAATCACCGCCATCATCGTCGTCATCACAATGTAATCACCAACACCACTTCCATCATCATCGTCGTCGCCGTCGTCGTCATCAAAATGCTATTTATTATTGTTGTTGTTTTTGTTGCAATAATAATTATTACTCTGAATGTTTATTCTGATTTGTAGCCACAGCGAATAATTCCGGAAGGTTCGCAGACGAAAACCTGGGTCCCTCGAACAGCATCTTGCGTCAACTGTTAGCAGAAAATGCTCGCCACACGACTCACGACTTCAATGAATCCACTAACAATAACTACAGTTCTCATGGAGACTCAAGGTCATTGGCATCCCATCTGGATCATTCCATCAACAGCATCGACTCGGAACCTTCTCTTCCACCTCCTCCCCTGCCTCCCAGCTGTCCCCCTCCATCCGACTTCGACTCCGACGCAAACGGATCGGGATTGGGAATCGACTCCGAAAGCAACCACTCCTACTCGACCACCGTTCAGTCAAGCGCGACGCTATCTGGAGGAGGCACCGCAGGGGAGCCAGGCGAGCGGTCACGCTCGACGGAGGACGTGCAGAGGGAACACGGTAGGGACGTGCCTCGTGGTTGGGCTGCGGAAGATGCTGTGAAAGACGAGGGCTGGTCGAGGGAGAGGCACGCCGTCGCCAGTGATGCGAATCTGGATCATAACGATGCTTTGATACGGTTGACTGGTTCTAGAGAAACGCAGATTTCACAGCAGAGGATTGCTTTTGAAGCAACGAACAACTACGGTAGAGACAGGTTAAGTTCTGAGACCGTAAGAAGAGGTGGAGCAGAGGAGGAGGAAAGGGTAGAGGATGGGGAACGAATGGTCATCGATATTGTGAAGGGACCGGTTGGAGTGGGATTCTGCATCGAAGGAGGCAAAGGATCGTTATCTGGAGACAGACCCATCGCAGTCAAAAGGGTTTTTAAAGGTACGTTCGTCCGATTCCTGCTTTTAAATTGATACATATTCTATTCAAACGTCCCTATAATAAATAAAAACATCACGGTGTCAATCGACGCTCGTTTCCCAGATGGTGGTCGACATTTTGAAATTGTAGCAACAGCGTGCAAGCTTATGTAGCGCCTTTCAATGAGCAACCAAAATTATTGTGATGTTGTATTAATTTAGAACTGGTATTATGCTATTGGGCAAGTCCATAGGTTTACTTACTTAGTTCACTTAGTCCTTCCCGTGCATGTCTGCATACAGGAATCTTGTCATTTTCATGCCTGCACATCGGGAAACGCACTTCCTCCATTCCTCCCCGTCCATCGCCAGTAAGGTGTTCTTCAGCCTCCTTTGGTTTACCCGTGTCAACCCCAACAAGCTTCTCAAGGCTGGTGCGAGATCCGAAAGCTGTCCTACTAAGTGTGGGGCTAAAATTTAGGCCTACAAACATTAGGCCTGCACTCCTTGAGATTATAATGTTGGAGTGCATGATACCCAGTTGTAGGACTACTGTCTGTCGGCAAGACAGTATATATCCTTGATGTGCAGCTCGTAAGGGGTTCTCGATAGGTCTAGTAGACTGAGCTGTTACAATCACAACATATAGTTTGGCCGATTGCCAGATTGGGTGGCTCTTCATAATGATATGAAAGCAACAGTTTCATTTCAGTTCATCCTAAGTATACAGATAAAACGGCTTTGCATGCTAGGGCCTAGGTAGCTACTTAGGGCGCCGGTCTGTTTGCTTAGGCTTACACGGGCAATCATCGTCCATAAAAGAGAAGATACATGTAGAGGCAGAGACACACAAAGAGACAAACATATAGGCAGAGAAAGACAGAGACAGAGACACAGAGAGACAGTGCATGTGTCTGCTATACAATTTCAGCAGGTCGCGTTAAGGTCATGGGAGTTTTAGCAGGTCAAAGAAATTCAATAAAAAAAGAAGGTAGCCTATAGTCTATTAGAAATTCCAAATATTTTTGGCAGATCAAAAGACAGGACGAAAGCAAGAGAGGTAGATATGTAAAATGGTTCTGCCGCGGTCTATGGTAGCGCCACCACTGAGATGGCCAAATTTACGATGTCTGCTTAGGACTGTTTCTTTTCTTGAATTTGGAAGGCATGATCATTGACCATGGAAAGGGGCCCTAAAAGTGGCAAAAATAGTAAGATATAGCTATGTAAGTGACATTTATTGACGCCATTGGACAATCCATGTCGGTGTGTTACTGGCAAATCCGTGTGAAGTAAATACGCTTAATACGGAATACATGTACATTGTAGGCTTAGATCTATGTGTCTATACATGTACATAATACTGCCCTGAAAAGGCAAAACACAGTAACTCGGAAAACCAATATTTTGCGCAAACTTGATTTGAAAGTTTATTTCAAATATCTCGGAATTCATTTGTTCAATCCGAACAAAACTTGCACCATAAATGAAGTAAACTGTGTTTTATTTTATGGTAGCAATTAAATATGTTTAATAATATTATTTATACACCAAAACAGTTAAAAATCGTTCGTACTGCGTTTTGGTTTGACATTTCAATGCGAATTGAATACCCCAAAACACAGTACTGCGTTTTGGCTTGACAACTCTATGCAGCGTGCGTGTGCTACATTGATCAACCGATATTGATCTGGATATTTTTGTACAGATCACTGAAGTTGGGACGTGGATAATTTGATTTTGGCTCTAGTTAGAGTAAAATATCTTAAAACCTCATTAAACCAGGATTTCATTCATAATTACCATTTAATTTATAATTCATTAACCCTCCGTCCATCCGTGTTTAATGCCTATTCACACACGCGTAGCAATAATAACAACACGTGCCGTGTAAATTATAGGAAATATTCGCCGAGATGTTAAAATTCATAAATATAATCAGCAATTAAATACATAATAAATATAATAGGGTCTGACACTTACGTAGAATGAATAGACAAACTTAAACTTGAAAAAAATGAATGAAAAACCCAATATGGCTTAATATTAGATCACTTCGTACTAATAAATATATTTCACGCGTCTTGTAAACAAAAACCGGAAATAGAATATTATACAGAAATATGACGTGTTATAGCGCAGTAACGGTAATTTATGTAGTGCCTATGTTAAGCCAAAACACAGCACTGCGTTTTGGCTTGACATTCGTTTGGGAAGCGCAGCAGATTCTGTTGTTATAAACGCAGTGCTGTGTTTTGGCTTGATTTCCAAAGAAAAATATCCGACTTACTGTGTTTTGCCAACATAATATCTCGGAAACCAGTGAAAATAAAGCTCTGACACTTACAGGGCATGAAGATAGTAACATCTTAAGCGAAAAAATCCAATAAAATGAAAAACGATTTTTTTCGAGTTACTGCGTTTTGCCTTTTCAGGGCAGAATATGAATCCTGTGTATTTATTGTTGAAAATAAATACTGCATTCCAGTTTCTGCATTGTATAGGGAACCCCGTCGCCTGGACATTATGTGTTCGGAGGTCGGGAGGGGCCTCGTTCTTTGCATCTACGGCCCTGTCTAAACCCGATCAACTATACACCTGTTGGTTATTGTAACATTCTCGTTCTATTGTTGCCTACCTTGTTGTCTGCTGTAACAATGGTTATATACATATTATGTTCGTTTTGAACGGCAGGTGGTTCAATCGATGGAACAGCTAATCTACTTCGACCGGGAGATGAGCTGCTATCCATCGGTGGCCAATCCCTTGTCGGTCTGTCTCATTACGAGGCATGGAGGTTCATTAAAGGCCTTTCCAACGGAACATTCCCTCTAGCCATCCGTAGGAGGAAGCTGACGAACCAGCAACCCCCGCAGCTGCTTTAACATCTGTGGAAAAACTGCATAAAGACGCTGATGATCAAACAAAGACAGATTATGATGATGATGACGACGACGATGATGATTATGATGATGATGATGACGTTTAAATTAAATCGTGTAGATATCTATATTGCGCAAAGCCTTATCGAATATCGATCCTACTTCATGCGTCACATTATTATAGCTCTAGTAGATAATTGCATATACGCACCAATAATTGTTAATGTCTTCAAATTGGCGAATACAATTTGTGTTATGGGCGATATTACTATGCTAGAGTAGCCTATATTGCAGCGTTTGAATTCTATGCTAGAAAAGTGCATGTATCATATTAGGCATTTGTAACTTATATCACATTTTATTATTAATGTACCTTTACTGCTTCTATTATTATAATTATTATTACTATCATGTCCATTATTGTTATTTTATTATTATTATTTTTTATTGTTATTAGTTGTTGCTGTTTTCATTCTTAATAATATTATTGCTGTTATTTTTCTATTTTTAGTAATATTAGCCCACAATAGCAGCAACTAGGACTACTACTACTACTAGAGTAGACTGACTACTTCTGCTACTACCTAGTAGGCCTAGGCCTACTACTACTGTAACTGCAATGGCTGCTGCTCCTACAACTATCTGCAACAGCAACAACTACTAGGTCTACTATTATTGTTAATATTATTGTTATTAATATTATTATTATTATTACTGAATTTGTTGTTAAAATTATTATTCTTAAATTTGTTATTCGTTACCTCGTCAGCATGCCAAAAAGAATAAGTGAACCACACAAATGTAATTAGCCCTATATGCCAACAAAGCGAACAAAGTCTTTTATTCTTTGTTTTGTGTGTCGTATTGCAAAAATATTGTGGCATTTTTAGATTTCTTAAAAATACACTGTCTTGCAGTTTCGTGCTTTTTAAGCAGCAATTTATACTTAGAATCTTAACTGATCTATTTAATTAGTATTTATGTATAAACTCATTGAAAGTGCCTGTGTTACATATTTTGTCTGTAATCATCTCAATGTGGATACCGCATGCTGCAGGCTACACTTATCGTTGTTGGCTTAACTGTATGTTTTACCCGTTGAGTTTAAACCTTGTTTAATTATTAAATCACCCTTGCCTGTAGTATCGCATAATTATAGTATGATGTTCACGCAGGGTCATAAATCCTGGGGGAGGGAGAGATCACGGGTGGGTATTCCCTCCCCCACTTTTAAACTTGGGGGAGGGAATGGTAACCTACGCAATTCCCTCCCACTGCTGGGAGTTTGGAACATTTTTTGCTTCATATATCAATTATTGTGTAATTCCTACGCAACGTTGTTTTATGGGCTTTGAGCTTCAAAGGGAAATTTCCCTCCCCACACACATGTTCAAACAATTTTGTTGGTCCTGTGTTCACGGACGTTGATCCTTTGAGAAAAAGTGTTTCGTTCGCTAGGCTAGACGAGATTATTCTGGCATCTATTTGGTTGGTATGTAGGTTAACGAATACGTGATGTTATGAGGTTTATAGGTCGCATCCAATGCAGAGTGACATTCCACGTTTTGCCTCCTGTAGCCGTAATAGCTGGAATGCGACTGGCAATATGGGAGGAATGTGTGGAATTGGTTTAAGGTGACACCGCGGTGGTAGGTCTACCTCGCCCCCCCCCCCCCCCCCGCTCAGTTGGTAGTCCGTTTCAGTAAATAATTTTCGAACACAATCTAATCCTCTGGATAAAGGAAACAGGAAACCACCGCTTGCTATGTTTGCCATCCAATTGTTGTGTGTTTTTAGGGTAATGTGGACCCACTGTAGGCTACTGTCTGTCTGTCTGCATATGTGAGATGTCTTTCATAGATTGATTCTATTTCGTATTTGCTTATGTTTGCATGCGTCTAAGTTACCGGGTGTAAGCCGAGATAGGTAGGCTATGAATATTATGTTTAGTTTAGGACTGAGAACAGACATAAAGAAAGGTAAACATTGAAAGAGACATACGGGGGGTGGTGATGGTCCAACTAATGAGGAAGTACGCAAAGAAAAGTTGGACCTGACTACTGGAGCTATTATTTTATTATGATTCCTCTTCTGCATTCGTACTGCCACCAAATAAACATTTGACTTTAAAAAACTATCAGAACTACGGCGATTAATTATACACTTGTAAAGAACATGGAACATTATTAAGTAGAATATAATTATTATGTCTACAATAGTAGGCCTAGACCTATTGTATAAATTAATTATTGTGTGTTTAGATAATAATTATTACATTCAGCTACTGAATGATATGCCAAAAATGTACATAATTATAATAGGCCAGTGCATCTTCTAAAAAAAAAAATATTATAACTATAGTTACATGGTCAGCATATAAGCTGAATACTTGTTCTTTAAATTCATCAATCCACTGTCCCACAGTATCAATTCTGCGGTTTATTAGAGTCTGCTGTCATCGCTACGGTGCATAGGCTTAGTGGGGAGGATGGCATCCGCGTTCACGAAGCCTGGGTCAATCCAGGCGCGCCCTCCCTGTGAGTACCTTCGGGGAAACTAAGGATGCCACCAGCTGACCGAATTCATCTGAATCCCGGTCCACGCTCCGACAAGACCTGGAGCAGAAGCATACGCGAAGAAGAAGAATAGGCTTGGTCAATCAATCAATCAATCAATCAATCAATCAATCAATCAATCAATCAATCAATCAATCTATCAATCAATCTTTTATTGAAACCTTTGCCAAACAACCACAGAATGACACAGCAAAAGCAGTATAGTCCTCTGCTTGAAGGCCTATGTCTGTCTGCCAGTATGCATTTATGTAAAATGCCTGTAGAAATGCAGTAATCATCATGGGCATGGCTACAAACAAACAGACATATACTATTATATGCCTTTCTACTTACAAGTACCTATGTTCGTTTGGCAGAGGAAACACTCATGGAATTTTCAGGATATAGTTATTTGTACTATATAGGCCTAAATAAATATACACTTGGCTCATCATTTTGTATAATGAGTCTCCACATATAAATTATCTATACAATTATTGTGAGCCTATAAATTATGTATAGCACATTATGCTTTAGTGTAGGTCTATATAGGCCTAGTACTACCCATAATTATTCACAAGCTTTGGCTATGAATAGAGAAACAACTGACTGAATCAATTGCTCCAGCTATTAATTCAACACGATAGACTAAATTCTAGGTCGATGTGAATTTAAATACAAAGTACGATTATGCAATGAACATACCATAGCCTACAAGTTCAAAGACCTATATTGTATACCTATACCTGTATTTTATTTTTTATTTTCACCCTTCACATGATCGGTAACCCTACTGCAATTTACCTTCGGCTATAGGCCTATATGTGATCTATCCCGACAATTTTTAAGGATTTTTTTATTATAGTTTGGTCTACTTCTATAATCGCGTGCCATTGCCTTTAGAGCATGTTTCTTGCAATCATCAAATAGGGCCTATGTTAATGACTATCATCGTCGTCATTATTATCATCATCATCATCATCATCATCATCATCATCATCACCATCACCACCACCACCAGCAGCATCATCATCATCATCAACAACAACAACAACGTACGGTCATGGACGGCGTCCATGCACTTATTTTAAAATATGAACGCCGTCCTGCCACTTTTTGACCAGCACAGCCTTGAAAGGCAAGGGCGTCCAGGCACTTCTTTTGGAAATGTTAGGGGCGTCCAGGCACTTCTTTTGGAAATGTTAGGGGCGTCCAGGCACTTCTTTTGGAAATGTTAGGGGCGTCCAGGCACTTCTTTTGGAAATGTTAGGGGCGTCCAGGCACTTCTTTTGGAAATGTTAGGGGTGTCCAGGCACTTCTTTTGGAAACGTTAGGGGCGTCCAGGCACTTCTTTTGGAAACGTTAGGGGCGTCTAGGCACTTCTTTTGGAAACGTTAGGGGCGTCTAGGCACTTCTTTTTTGAAATGTTAGGGGCGCCCAGGCACTTCTTTTGGAAACGTTAGGGGCGTCTAGGCACTTCTTTTGGAAATGTTAGGGGCGTCCAGGCACTTCTTTTGGAAATGTTAGGGGCATGCAGGCACTTCTTTTTCCACACTTAAGCACTGGGTTGTTGCATCACTTGTACATACACAGCGAAGTGCATTATTTTGAAGGCTTTTCATCAAGGACAAAAATTAGTAATTATTATATTATCTGGTTATATACGTGAAATTCAGCTCCAGCTATTTTTATCGCTCTGGTTCCGCATGACGCATTCCATACGGCTCGTATAGACCTACCTATACATGACTCATAAGAGTGGCGAAAAATTGAAGCCTAGCGGAATTTTTAGAGTCTTCAGGATAATATTGTAATTGCAAAGAGCGTGCATAGCCTATGGTCTTCAACAACAGTAGACTTTCATGAATATCCTACTGCGACCATGGGCGCCCGCAGAAAATTTTGCAGGAGGGGGCAAAAATTTTACGGTGGTCACGATTACATTTTTCAGTGACAAGAGCATAATGTCTTATCACCTCCTACCAGCCATTACTAGGCCTACTCGAATAACTCCACACTCTGCCTCGTTAATAGATAACTTATTTACAAATGCCTGGATGAACGTAGTGGAATCCACTATCCTTGTCTCTGATATATCTGACCATTTACCAATCTTAGTCAAGTTTGACTTACAACGCTCATTGCTTAGTAATTCTTCGTTTGGGGAATCTAGGAGCTTCAATGAAGAAAATAAAAATAACTTTCGTGAACTACTTTCTGGACAGGATTGGACTGCCGTCACTGAGCAATGTAGTAACGGTGATGTCAATAGGGCTTATGATACATTCATTACACAGTATAAAAATGTTTATGACAAATCCTTTCCAGTGAGTTCAAGGAAGATTCGAAGTAAACAAATTATTAAAAACCCCTGGATGACACGGGGCCTACTTAAATCTAGTAAAAAGAAGGAGCAATTATATCTGAAATTTATAAAAAATCCTAGTGAAGTTAATAGAAATAAATTTGTTAAGTACCGGAATAAATTTAAAACAGTTAGAATAAAAGCTGAAAAATACTATTATGCCACTGAATTCGACAAATATAAAGGCGATCTTAAAAAAACTTGGAGCCTAATAAGGTCGATAACTAATATGGGATCACGCGATACGACCATAGAATCGTTAAATGTCAACGGTGCTAAGATTGAAGATGCTGAAGACATAGCTAATAAACTTAATGATTATTTTGTAAGCATTGCCCAAGTTTTAGACGACAAAATACCCGACTCTTCAGATTCATTTATGAAGTATATGAAGCCCCCTCCATTGAGGTCCTATGGTTTAATCCCAACTTCCTCTATAGTGAGGTTTTGAACCTAAGCCAGTCCATACGTACTACACACAGCATGGGCATGGATGACATAGACCCGTGTATTGCGGGTCCTAATATTGATTGCATTGCCCAGCCTTTAGCAGAACTGATTAACTGTTCTTTCACTACAGGCATCTTCCCGCAGCCATTAAAAATTGCAAAGGTTATTCCTATCTATAAAAAGGCGAGAAAGACAATTTGACCAATTATCGTCCGATTTCTGTCCTTCCTTACTTTTCTAAATTATTTGAGAAAACAATGTATAGCAGACTGTATGAATTTGTTACGAAAACTGACATACTTTTCCCGTCGCAGCACGGCTTTCAATCGGGTCACTCCCCATATATGGCCCTGTTATCTATGCAAGATAGAATCTCTAATGCAATAGATAATAATGAATTTTCCTTGGGTATCTTTTTTGACTTGGCGAAAGCTTTTGATACTGTTAATCATAAAATTCTATTAAATAAATTAGAAACATATGGCATACGTGGTCTGCAACTCAGTTGGTTTACCAGTTATTTGGATGGGAGACGCCAATGTGTTGAAAATAACGGCAAACGTTCCACTTTAAAAAGGATCCTATATGGTGTCCCACAGGGATCAAATCTAGGACCCCTATTGTTTCTCCTCTATATCAACGATCTCCCGAACGTCTCTAACCGCTTGTTCTTCATCCTTTTCGCAGATGATACGAACGTATTTTATTCACATTCTTGCTTGCATACGCTATTTCAGATCATAAATGTGGAGCTGGAACTCATTGCCGACTGGTTTAAAGCTAATAGATTGTCTTTAAACTTGGAAAAAACTAACTACATCCTGTTTAAATCGCATAGGAAAAAAATTCCACTTGGTGAATTTCAATTAAAAATTAACGGCATCTCTCTCGCTTCTGTAGAATCTACTAAATTCCTGGGAGTTTATGTTGATAGCCATTTAACATGGAATGAACATATTGCTCATGTCGCCTCAAAAATAGCAAAAAATATTGGAGTAATGGCTCGAACTGCTTACATTTTACCATCTAGTATTAGGATTAAACTATACTATTCGATCCTTAGTACATCCATATCTCTCTTATTGTAACATAGTGTGGGCTTCTACTTATGTCACAAGATTATATAGAGTTATTATTTTGCAAAAAAGAGCTGTTCGTCTTATTGTGGGAGCTCCATACGGCTCTCACACTGCCCCCATATTTCTCAACCTTAGAATTTTAAAACTCGACCAGATTTGGACTTTGCAAATAGGGGAATTTATGTACCGGTTTGATCGAAGCCTTCTGCCACCTATATACAAAAATTATTTTCAGCTTTCATCCCAGGTTCATTCTCATTTTACAAGATACTCTTCTTTGTACCACCGAACTTATGCTCGCACTAACACGCGCCAGTTTTCTATTAAGTCTACTGGAGTTACCACTTGGGAAAAAATTCCAAGGGAAATAAAATTGAGCCCCAGTATTTGGACATTTAAGAAGAAATTTAGCGCCTTTCTAATAGAAGGTATCAAATAAACGTAAAGTAGTGTTCGCTCAGTATGTGCATTGCAGTTGGTCTCTGTACAGTACAGTTCAGTAGCATAGTTAAGTTTTTTTGTTCTTTTTCATTATAATTGTTTGTGACTCAGCAGTGTTGAGGTTTTCAGTTTCCTGTTTTTGTGTTTTGTTTTTTTCTTCCGTTCTCTAGTATAAGTTGCTTTATCTTTTTTTGTCAGTCACTGTATTGATTTTGCAAAGACTTCGTCATGGCCACCTTGCATCGTTAACTCATTACTATAGTTGGTGTCCCTAGTCAGCGGGATTTTTAAAAATCCCTTTAGGGCCTCCCTTTTTTGTAGCCGATGTGAACGATGTGTGAACCTTTCATGTATACTGGTTGCAAAATAAAAATATTTGATTGATTGATTGATTGAGCATGCTAAATACAGCGCTGGAAATTAAAAACACGGGTATTTTTTCTAAGAGGTTTCTTAATGCAAATTTCTCAGTTTCATTTTGTGTATTATTTTTGATATGAATAGCTTCCTAGTGCGAAAAATTCGTTAAAAATCCAAAAGTAGATGTTAAAAAGTAGGTCCATGAAGGGCACTATATATATATATAATTATATATTTATTTCTATAGAGATTTCTAAACGTAAATGTATGACTTTCACATGTGTATCATTCGTATGATTAGTGTTTTAATGCGAAGAAATTTGTTAAAAACTCAAAAGTGGTAGTTGAAAAAATAAGTTTCACTTTTTCAGGGGGGGCAAGTGCCCCCCCCCTTGCCCCTATGTGCGGGCGCCCATGACTGCGACTGATGGCATAGCTGGCCTACCTGATATGGAGGAAACTACAATGTACACAGCAGGGCTGTTTTTAAGGAATTTTTAGAACTGCACAACTCCTTCATTTCTTTCCCATCCTCCATGTTAAATTACTTCCAATTGGAGGACAATGACCTTGCTTGTTAGTTTTTACTGTACAGAAGTGCTTCTACAGCTGCACAAGTCCATTTAGAACTGCACATTTTGTGTACAACTGCACGTTTAAAAAGCCCTGCTACACAGGTAGCATAATAAGTAATTATCGCACCGTACAACGTTTTCAGGTGATTGTAAACGGATATGCCTATTAGCCATGCTTACATGCGAAGAGCAAAATAAAAAACCGCAATGGGCCTCGTCGCTTAAAAAATAGCCTACATAATATATTTCTATAGCTCACACAGCGGGAAGGCTTATCTTCACAAAGCCTGTATCATGGCTCAATAGTCCTTTGTCCTGAATTGTGGGTGGGGGTGGGGTTTAAGCGCTGCATGTCTATCTGAGCATATGGTATTTGCTGCGGTATAAGTATGCGTGGCATTTGTACGCATATGCAGGTATGCAATTATGCAAACATACATGTATAAGCTGAATGTTGAAGAACAGGGCAAAAATTCCCCCACTGTGTAAGAATATCGCTTGTACCCTCCGCACACTCCCTGGCATATCGAATTTCGACCAACATTCTCCAGCAGAATGAAATATTTAACTTTGATTCCTCTTTTGTATGTATGTATGTATGTATGTATGTATGTATGTGTGTATGTATGTATGTATGTATGTATGTATGTATGTATGTATGTATGTATGTATGTATGTATGTATGTATGTATGTATGTATGTATGTATGTATGTATGTATGTATGTATGTATGTATGTATGTATGTATGAATGTATATATGTATGTATGTATGTATGTATGTATGCATGCATGCATGCATGCATGCATGTACGTACGTACGTATGCATGTATGCAGTGCGGGTCGGGAACTATAACCTCCAATGACAACCATCTGACAAATCACCATAACATACGATGACATACCATAACATAAGCTAACATAACATCAGTGGTGTAGTGGGGGGAGAACGCGCGGGAGCGCCGTTCCCCCACTTTTTTCCAGGGATAATGGAATATTAATAATAATACTAAGCTTACTACTAATAATATTATTATAAAGAGCGTTCCCCCACTTCATTTTTAGGACTACACTACTGCATAACATAACCACACAATAACGTAGCATGCCTTATAATAACATAGCATACCATAGCATAACCAAATATAGCCTATTATGACATAAACAACCATAGCATAACCTAACTTAGCATAACAAAATAGCATAGCATAACACAATATAACAAAACATAATATAACATGGCATATTTGGCATAAACATAGCATAACATGGCATAACATGACATGACATAGGCCTATACCATGCAGTAGGCTACCATAACCTACCAGAGCATAATGCCATAACTTGACATAGCATAGCATAGCTAAGCATAGCATAACATAGGCCTAACATGGTATAAAAGGGGCATGAACCCTTACAGATCGACGTACCGAGCCTATAGCAGCCATAGACAGCGCAATCATCATCGTCGTCATCATCATCATTATTATCGTCGTCTTCGTCGTCATCATCATCATCATCATCATCATCATCATCATCATCATCATCATCATCATCATCATCATCATCATCATCATCATCATCATCATCATCATCATCATCATCATCATCATCATCATCATCATCATCATCATCATCATCATCATCATCATCATCATCGTCGTCACCATCAACTCCGCCACTGGTTGCACTCTACCATTGTCAGTCCCAACCCTGGATAAAAGAGGAGGGCGTCGCTATAATGATCTTTTTGTCACTCAGTGACGCTAAACGTCAACAGTACTATAATACCACTACTAGTAACTGTCTATAATAATATCTAGATCATCACTTAATGAGATCGCAGTACTCGCTTATGTTCCAGTCACTCACGAAATTATTCCCTAGCATGCTCTGATATTCGTGAAGTGCGTTCCGTAGATCTTCTAGTGTTGACTGGAAGTCGAGTTTTATCGGTAAAGAATAATAATTCAATTTCCAACTTACTTAAAAACATCACCAGAATATTTAACTTGAACTTGATAAAACATGATAAATCCGGTTGGTTCATTATTCCCTGTCATTTCAAGTTGAGAGAACATTTGATTTTGTTCGCGTACAGGCGATAATAAGGAGTCATGTGGTAATCGAGATAAGACACGTTTCTGCAATATTCATTGTGTGAAATTAGTTATGATATAGGGCAAGTTTTTGTAATACATATTAAAATGCTTCCAGAAATTGTTTTACGATTAAATTCGTTTGTGGACGTCTGATCTCTTTCGGAGCAACGCTGCGTGTAGCAGCTTGATGTATTAATACTTATCCCTAGCAGCAGAAAATTCTCCTTCAGTGATAACCTTTGACACAATGACACTAGAAAACATGCTGTGCGGGTAGATAATTTGACTTTATTTACTTAACTGAAATGAATATGTACTGCTCGAATTTGTTATGCTCAGTGCCAATGAAAATCTTGAATTGTATTATTTATTAAGTTCTTTTAGTATATGGTGAACCGTTCAGAGGCACTCTAAATGAGCAAGGCGATAGGCTAGTAGCCATAGTGTTAATAGTGATCAGCTGCAGCAGACGAAATCTAAATGTTACTTCAAGTTTTGACATGAAGTAGCTGGGGGTCATTGGTTAAGATTTTTTCAAATTAAACCTATGACCTTTCTGTTTTGATTGATTTTATCTGAACTGGGCTTGCTGCATATTGCTGTACAAGTCTGTAAAAATTGGACTACAAATTCATAAACGTTTCCTGCCTGCTTTTATCTGCTTTTAAAGTTTGCTATCTATAATACATTATTTTTTATGATAGATGTTGTGTTTTAATATTATATAAGGTTTCATACTTGATGCTGTTAAAAAGCTAATTTTACCCAGCTAGTTTGCAACTGCCTCATTAACATTAAGATCTGAATCTTTATTTGTGTTGTTTGTTTTCTTGCAGTTCATTCTCTGAACGCTAAAAAGTTTTCAGCAATGGAGAACTTGTATGACATCCTCGGAGTTTTGCCATCTGCAACGTACAAAGAAATTAAGCATGCATTTCAAAAGATGGCACGACTTTTCCATCCCGACAAATGCCAAGATTCAAGTGGAAAAAATCTGCCAGAAGTCACCAGTAACAGCAAACTTGTACCACCAAATGCGGACAATTTCCATAGCATATCGAAAGCTTGGAAAGTCCTTGGAGATTCCAATTTGCGGTCGGCATATGATGCTGCCTGGCAGCAGCGATGCCTGGCACAGGAGTGGCCAATTCAAGATGTAGTTGAGCTACAAGAGTTTGACCTTTCCGAAGATGACCTCTACTGCTATCCATGTCGATGTGGTAGCAGTTACAATCTCAGTCAACAAGACGTTCTTTTCCAGGTCGACTTGGTCTGCTGTCCTTCCTGTTCGCTCTGCATTCAAATCGAATATGACTGACCATTCAGTAAGTAACTATTTATTTTTTAAATTTCTCACATTTGCTATATAGCGCCCCTTCTAGCTCACTACTCAGAGATGCACCCGACTACAGCATGGACTCTGCAGCAGAGTTTCATGCCGAAGTGCACAAGCAATTCCGAGTAAAAGACTTGCTCAAGGTCCCTACTCAAAACCCGGCCGAAGAAGCATGATTATTTTAAAGACTGCTGGGTTGTTCACAGACTCAAAGATTCATGAGCACAGTTGTATGCGACCTGTGAGGGAGGTATAAGACTGCGGTCAACAGTCATCAATCATGTGATGTAAAATTTCCTTAAACTTTTGGAGTCAGCAGAATTTTAATGTGATGTCATACTGGAGAGCTGAAGTTATCATAGCTTTGCGAATGATTGCACAGATGCATATAGCATATATCAGAGTTGCATGGGATATGTTGGACTATTGATTTGCTGTTATCTGGAGGGAGACCTGCTCAGAATGGCCTCGGCTACACAAACCTGTTTTACATGACTTTGAAATTATAACTCCAAAATTGTTGAAGCCTTCATTTTATTATCACAGCTGTTGGCAAGACATGCATATTCATAACAGTTGCATATTCATAAACGTTGCATATTCATAAACGTTGCATATTCATAAACGTTGCATATTCATAAACGTTGCATATTCATAAATGTTGTATATTCATAAACGTTGCATATTCATAAATGTTGTATATTCATAAACGTTATGAGAGATAATTTAAACATTCTTCAGTTTCATTCTAAAAAGAACCAAATGTACCTGGCATCAGTCTATCAGTTTATAAGAGTTACTCGGCTATATAAAACATGCAATAATTACGATACAATACGATAGTCACGTTAATAACAGTTTGAACACTGTGCTTTTTAGAATGAAACTGAAGAATGTTTAAATTATCTCTCATAACGTTTATGAATATGCAACGTTTATGAATATGCAACATTTATGAATATGCAACGTTCATGAATATGCAACGTTTATGAAGTGGTTAGCTGAAGCACTGTTAACTTGGAACAACCCTGCCTGCTGTAATAATGCACTACTTGTATTTTCAGTTTAAATTTTAAAACCTTGTTTACGCAATTTAATTTTAATCAGCAAGCAAATAACACAAAGTTCTTACACTAAGTAAAACGGTCAAATATTGACCTGAATTAGAGGAATCCTTGAAAGTACGAAGACAGCGTAAGGGATCTCAGACAAAAAAATTAATGAAAATAGTTGGTAAATAAATCAATATGGCCGCATAAAAAAAGTTTAAAAAGCATAAAAACGAGAGGAAATTTTTTTTAAAAACGGAAAAAGCGGGATTTTTTTAGAAGAATAAAAAATGAAATATTCATTTTTTACAACTGTGCAGTCGCTTAACACCATTGATTGATGTTGCTTGGTTAGTAGACAGTGGACTTAATATATGCATAAAAATAATAATAAAAATTCCAAATTTGATGGCTTTTCCGGCTTTTCCCCTTCTTTGCAAGTAAAGTTTCATTCACTCCAAACTGACGTTTCTGGCTTTTTCCCTTCTTTGCAAGTAAAGTTTCATTCACTCCAAACTGACGTTTCTGGCTTTTTCCCTTCTTTGCAAGTAAAGTTTTATTCACTCCAAACTGACGTTTCTGTAGAACGCGAGCGACTTTTCAAGACTTTCGCTATAGTCGTACTTTATCTTGTAGTTGAGCTTTTCTTCGGCAAGCTTGCGTTTAAAGTAAATCGACTGATTCGTGTAAAGAATCGCTGACGGATGAATCATGTTTATTTCGTAGATATTCCGGAACGACCAAAACACCCAGTGCAACAGACGGAAGACGTGATACAGCGGAGAAAACGGCAGCCGGTAAGACGACAGACGGAAGCCGCGGACTTGCAGGAACGGTTCCACGAAGTCGAAGGCGTTCCTGAGGGGAGTCTCGTCGTTGACGAAGCACGCAAGTCCGCCGATGGAACCGTCGGATTGCATCGCTCTCATGGCGCAGACGTGAGCCCAGGCGACGTTGCCGACGTAGGAAGACTGGAATAAGGCTTGTCCGGAGCCAACACGGTGGAGTTTTCCGTTGTGAGCGCTGGCGCTCTGAAGCATGGTGGTAACAAAGTACGGATCACCCTCTCCGTACATTACAGTGGGTCGTAGGACGATAGTCTGAAGAGTTTGGCCGTTGCCTGAAACGAAATGTGAATACTTTGTTAAAGTCTTTGAACGTTATCTATGCCACGGCCTAATGTAAACAAAGTTTGCAGTTGACATTTTGTTTGTATATGCATTTGTTGTAGCGCCCCTTCAAGCTCTCCCTACTCAGAGGCGCTCCCGAATTCAGAGCAGACACTGCATCGGAGTTTCACGCCGAAGCGCTGAGCAATTGTGAGTGAAGGACTTGCCCAAGGTCCTTACGCAGCGAGGTGAATTCGAACCTCGAACGTTCCCGCTCTAAGGCAACGACGCCATCACTACACCACCGCGCCTCACGACATTGTTGAGTGTGCATAAACTGCATATGTCTGTGGTGTGCAGTCAGTGTGTAGTGTGAATTTTTTGGAGAGATTAACTATCTAGAGTAAATTGTATACAATATAAAAATTATCATTCTAATACTAAGACCGACCTGAAATTTAGTTGTAGTACTGTCTGGCTGTTTCAGGAGAGTTAGAGTTTGCAGAACTTTCTAAGTATTTTATGCATTGACCATTATAAGCTGAACTAAATCTAAATTAACAATTTAAGTAAATAAAATGAATAAATCTAAGCTAAATATGAGTAAAATCAGAAGATGCATTGCCCGCCGTAACCTTGGATGTACAATTGTACATTGACAAACTGCCAAGCCTATTAAACTTGTATAAAAAAAATCCTTGTCATTCACACACACATTATTAACCACATTTCGAAAATGTGCAGTTAAGTGTGTTGAAATGCAAGCATAACAGTTCCTGTGCACCAGTGGTTTCGTCAAGGTGAGAATTGTTTGGGGGTTTCAACCCCCCCAGTCTTTCTGAGAGGCCCATGTTAAAGTCTGTTTTTCACACCCCGATTCCAAGTGGGTAATGGTCCAACCCCCCAGTTATTTTTCCACAATTCTTACATTGGGTTTCGTTGTTACTCTCATGGCACAGAACAGCTGAATAGTATTTCATTATCCACAACGTTTCAAATTTCATATATATACTCTGCAAAAATCATGACCAACAGGCCAAATGCAGATGCTTTTCATACTAAAACTGGGGAGTTGGTAGAATTTTAATGACACCAGTTTTCCTAATCTCATGCGTAGACGTTGAACTGACCATTGCCTAATGGCCGACCGTTGGCAGCCAGCACAGCTTCCTCGGCTTCTTGTTTCGTTGTTCCATAGCCTACGTACAAGTGATGCTCTGGATACGGCAGACTTTCATCTGCGTTTATAATTTCGTCGTATCCAACAACTACATCGACTGTGCTTGTGACGATCAGACGAGGAACGTTGGCAGCTATACATGCTTCTATGACATTGTTTGTGCCTTGAAACAGAAGAAAATAGTTGATAAAATCATACAACTGTTATATGCATGCTTCGATGACATTGTTTGTGCCTTGAAACAGAAGAAAATAGTTGATAAATCATACAATTGTTGTTTAGTTAGTATTACTCAACTCATTCATTCATTATGAGGATTTATACAGCGCGCCTTCATAGTTACTACTCATAGTGCTGCCACTGCTGAGGAATTGTGAGTGAGAATTTGCACAAGGTCCCTACCATAGTGAGAATTGCCATGGTTTCAACCCCCCCCCCCCCCCACCCCAGACACAACAGTAAAGTCTTCATGGCACACCCCAACTCCACATAAATTAACATCTGACCCATAGAGTCTGTCATTTTTATAGAATTCTTGTACCTGTCCCTACACACAGTACCCATCTTGTGAATGCTCAAACTGATACTATAATTATTATTAGCCCGTTATGCTACCTAAAGATTACATTGCTAGGTTTAAAATCTTTGTTTTTAACTCTTGATGTCTCACTGTAATTGTAAACTCCTGATTTCTAAAGCGCCTCTAGAAAGCCAAGCGCGGGGCACCGGCTTATCCACGAGTGCTGCAATAATGTTACACCGTAACAGCTTTCATGCATTGCCAGCTTACCATTCACGTTAACATCGTGCAACTTATTAAGGTCCGGAAACATTCGGAAATCAACAGCTCCAGCAGCGTGGAAGACGCAGTTCACTCCGGCCATGGCTTCGTGCAGGTCTTGCGCCACACGAACATCCCCAGTGTAGCTCTTCACCGGCAACTTTGCTGTGTAATCTGGTTCAATAAGAATGAAGATTTGTTACCAGAATAATCTGTCTAAAGATTTGTTACAAGAATAATTTCTACATAAATATTAGTTAAGGATTTGAATAATTTCTGTCTTCGGTATGTTAAAATGTCCTGAAAAACAATCAATATTACAAAATAAGCATCAGAGAAATGCTCATTTTGTGTAGAACTGCATACTAAAAAAGCGCTGCTATTAGTAGTTAACAATCCAATTCAGGGCTCTGGTTTACACTAGGCCTACAACCAGTGCAACCTTGCTTAGTGATAGTCTATCTAATAAATGAGGCAGACACATGGCTGAATGGTGACACTGTCATGAAGATTAAAAAGATGCAGGTTTGAAAGTCTGCAATCTGAGAAGATGATGATGCTGTCTCATCTTTAAATTCTCATCTGTTTAACAATACAGTGTCATAAAAAGATCATTCCCTCCTCCTTTACCAAGGCTTGGGATTGGCACCACAACATGGCAACAAAAAAAATTTCAGTGTACATACACAAAACCCAGTTTGTGATAATCTATAATGTGTTACAAGTTGCCTACCTAGTTTCTGTTCAAAAGGTCTGCAGTCAAAGACTCTTATTTCGTCGATAGCTTCATTCTGAAGTTCTCGGACGATGTGCTGACCAAGAAATCCACTTGCTCCAGTGACCAGAACAACCTTCCTTGCATTCACCTCCATGATATCTTGACCACCAGCTTGTTCTACAACAATTCCATTGCAGCATCATAATATAAAAATATTTCTTTACATTGGTGTTAGTTGCAATGTATAAAAATGCAAATTCCTATGAACCAATTGTAACTATAATAATTTCTCACATGGGAACTGGACCTCCAGCTCTCCAAATCTCTACTTTCTCCATGTTTGCTACATGTTTATTGAGAATTGTGACCTTTAGTGACCTGTTCATGGTTTATTTTCTTTTACCTGTTTTAAGTGTACTTTTGAACTATGTAAAAGAGCATTATCAATTGACAGTCTATAGGCTGTAGACACATTGTGTTATTATTAGTAGGAGTACTAGTAAGCATGTAATTATTATTATTATTATTATCATGCACCACTATCTAATTGTCATGAGCACCGATTATGAATTTGAGAGAAGGGCATCTTAAGAATTGTAGAAAAATAACTGACAGGGTTGCATTGATTTATGTTGAGTGCAATGAAGGCTTTACTTCGAGGTCCTGAGAAAGATGGGGAGGGAGGGGTTGAACCCACATGTGGCAATTCTCACCCTGGTAAAGGGCTTGTTCAAGGTAGCCACACAGCAACAGTATCAGAGTAACCTCAAACCAGCAGGCCCTACTCCACGTTACAATGCTGGCTCTCAACCAATCAGCAAAAATGTCCAGGCCCGCCGATGGGTGGGGGGGGGGTCAATGCCTAGAGGCCCGGCAACCGGATATATTTTAGTCTACAAAGCCTGTGATCATTTCTTTCTAAACAATATACAATTTTAAAATTAACTAAGCAGAATCATAGTTGCATATTATAAATAGGGCCTATAATAGGCTACCGCACTGTCGTACGATTTAATAATGTATCCTCAATTTTTATTCAGTTTCTTTTAAAATTCTTTCCTGAAGTCTAAAGATTGTTCAGGGGCCCGTAACTTGAGGTCTGGAATTTCTGTAAACGGCCCGTAGGCCTACGTTGCCCATCCTACAACGTAGGCCTACATATCGTAACATATGTACATTGTAGGATAATAGATCTCGATCCTTATACTATCCACGAATATCTTTTATAGTAAACTGCAATATATTCTTTGACTTGTAAAGAATGTAAATCACTCAAATATTATTGAATAATTAAGTAAGCTTAAATAAGTAATCATAAGAGGCTATGCGCGAACTTGAAAGAGCTTTTGACAGTTGACACGAATGAATTTAGGCCTACATATGCAAAAGCTTCGGGCCAGTGATACCGCTCTAAAATTTAAGAAAAGCCAAGATGAGGCCTTAAAAAAAGCCAAGAAAAGCCAAGTTAATAATAATTGACCATGTCACCTATTTTATTTAAACAGAAGCTATTTTATCCGATAAATTGCGATGTTTGTGAAATTATGTATAATTAATCCTGAAATTAATGTATATTAAATTGCTAATAATTGGTTCCGTTCGCTGATTTTCTAACATACTAACAACATTTGGAACATAGGCTAGTGCGCTAGTTTTGAGAAATAAACGTCATCTTCACTTTAGTTGTTGTTTTGTTGAGTTCAGAAATTTTTCGTGTGCTTTTGTGTGATCTTGTGAGCCATTACAGCTGATTTGTTTGCATTTCTAATATTAATGTCTATTGTTATTGATCAACTTATCATTTATCTTGATCAAGTAATTTTTGATTTTGCGCGGAATTGCGCCAAATTGAACATGACGTCATAAACAACTAATATGCAGAGAGCAAGCAGTTCAGAGAATAATAATAAGTGGGATAAATTCTAGTCAGTAAATGGAGCCATAGTTACAGCCTATTACTGCTTTAAGATTATTGTTATTTAGTGGATTATTGCTTAAATTATTGCTATTTACTGGATTATTGCTAAGATTATTGTTATTTAGTGGATTATTGCTTAAATTATTGTTATTTACTGGATTATTGCTAAGATTATTGTTATTTAGTGGGCAGAAAAAAAGCCAAGTAAAAAAGCCAAGGTCCTTTGAAAAAAAGCCAATATCCCAAGATACGATTGAAAAAGCCAAGATCTTGGAAAAAAAGCCAAGGAGCGGTATCACTGCTTCGGGCTATTTGTTGTAGGCCTCGAAAATGTTTGCATGCTAATAGCCAATTATATTATAGAGAATTTATATAGCGGCAATTTATATAGTGGCCCTTTAGGTAGGCCTGCGCTTATAGGCCCTAGTACTCATAATCATAGTAGGCTTACCGTTACTTTAAAATGTCGGTCCACAGTTGCGTATGAATAAGCGACCGTCAATAAAGATACTAGGACCAATAGTCTAGGACTCTATAGATAAACTAAAGACAAATTCGCCTCTCAACCTTTGACCCATGATGCGAATGCATAATGTCAATGACTGATATGTTGTATGTCTAACATTTTTTCACCCCACCCACATGCTCATACAATGTAGGCTTACGCCTGACGCGCACCCTCCCGCCGAATCATATGGAGCGGCTTAGGCCTATAGCCTAATCTTCTACTGCCACCGACCATGTGGCTTATTATGATTTTAACATGCAATTTTAAACTTGGTGAACTGAAGATTTACATTTACTATCGGGAGGGGGAGGGGAAAATTAATTTTATCCATGAAGGCCTAGTAAGTGCGTCTGCTGTAAGCCATCAGGCCTAATAGGCCTACTGTTTAATACACCAACGCAGATTTTGGGGGCACCCCGGCAGAGTAGGCTTAGTTATAACTTATTAAAAAAATGATTAATTTTAAGCACTCCTTAATGTATTATTTAAAAAATTAACAGGTGAAAAAATAATAAATGCAAACATAAATTTAATATTTCACGGTCCTACTTGCACTTTTATTAGTTAAATTGTTTCTCTACCGAATACAAATGAAACATTTTTATCATGGAAGAAACTGGTTTTAATTTTACCCGTTTTTTATGAGTAACCTACATCATCATTTCTGCATCATGTTATACTGAGATTGCTAGCTCGATTTAATATTTTCATCAGGGCTGTTTTTAAGGATTTTGTAGAACTGCACAACTCCTTTCCTTTCCCATCATCCATGGTAAATTACTTCCAATCGGAGAAAAATTACCATTTTTTTAGTTTTAACTGTACAGAAGTGCTTCTACAACTGCACATTTTGTGTAGGCCTACAACTGCACCTTTAAAAAGACCCGTATTGCACAACTGTTGTTCATATTTGCTATAATGCCTCCTCCCCGTCTGAGTGAGATATATTATGCTTGAGCTTATGATGTTCTCAGGCTTTGCATTTACATTAATTAATAGTGTGGCCCTATGTTACTCTGCTATTTTTGTGTACTGCCTCATATTCAACTTAACCTAATTTTTAATGTGTTATTGGTGTCTCCTTATCTTGATGGAATTTTGATTCTCCACATTTACTTATGCAAGAATTAAGTTTGTAAATGAGCCAGCCGAGTTTAAGCAGGTCTTTTAGACCTTTGTCGGCTGACTCATTGACCTGCACTAATATTAAGTTTATAACAATTAATTCCTTGTTGAAGTTTTGTTGTTGTTAATGTCTGTTTCTGTGATTATTGATGTGACATTGCAAGTCAATAAATGAACAAAATGAAAAAATGAAATAACAAAATCTTGGACCAGCGTGTCTGTAACTAAGATCAGATTGAGGCATGTGTAAATCGTAATCCTTGGACAATTAAGGCAAACAAAATTTGTGCAGAAAAACTCGTGCAGAAAGTCGTGACAATTAAATTGTCCGACTTTCTGCACAAGTCAACATCGTGTAACAATGCTTCTTTTCCTTCAAGTCCTCAGAGTCAAGCAACATCTTTTCAGAATTTTAGTCCTTTCAAACAGATTATCACACCTATAGTAAGCTTGTTTTGAAACAAGCAGTGCAGAAAGTGGTTTAAAATAGTCAGGTCTGATTGTGTGTGTGTCGGAAGATGCTTATATATCAGTGTTAACTCCAAGTGTTTTTTAAAATCAGGGCATTCATAGAAGTAAGTAAAGTGACCAGTGCAGAGGCAATTAATTTTATGCCCAAAGTAAATTCTCAACAGGACAAAAAAAATGTCATACTAAAACGCCACCACTTGGTTTAATCCAGTGCCAAAAATGAATGCCGGGTCATAGACCCAACTCACTTTCAGCTCTTCATTCAAGTGTCTGATACCTCTCTCACAACCATACCTCTATCTTCCTACAGTAATTGGCCGATAGCCTAACTGCAACTAACTTGAAGAAAGGCCAGTATAAAGCATTTACGAGGTTACTCCCATTTCACAAGAGGACTTAACAATAAGCAGTGCTAAAAGTGTAAAAAAATAAGTGCCTGGACGCTCCTTACCTTTCCAAAAGAAGTCCCAGGACGCCCCTTACATTTTCAGGTGTGCTGGCCAAATAAGTGGCAGGACGGCATAGAGATTTTGAAAACAAGTACCAGGACGCCGTCCATGACCGTCCTGCCACACTTTAAGCCCTGACAACAAGGAGCAACTATTGAAACTCAAACATTACATGTTCATTGTTCAGACTATAATAAATGGAACAGACTGAACATGGTCTCATTAGCACCGAACAGTTTAATTAAAACTAAACAATCCTATAATCTGTAAACAGAAGCCGACACAGTTATCATTGGTCTGTATAATTTCCTCTTTTCAACGTCATATCTATCAAGCACATCTTTACTCCCGTTAATTATCTCAGTCAAAATGAAGACAAAGCACCACACCCATATAAATCCCCTAAAAGAATTAATTTTTTTTGTCTAAGTACAGCAGCTGCTGATCATGGAAGCTGTCCAAAAGCAAACCGAATTTCGATCCAACAGAAAAGGCTCTTGTATTCGAAGCACACAAAAGAGGTAAACAAAAATCATATAGCTCCTCGTCATCTCAAACGAAACGCAGCGGTAAACGTTATCTATACATATATTATTCGGGCAATTATTCACGCTCAGCACTTAAAGAAACGCAAATGTAATAAAAGTGACTGGGAAACCAGTAGGGGCCATCGACAAAGTGTTAAGGGAAGGTCAGAAGCATGAACTAGCCCCCCCTCCAACCCCCAACAGATTTCAAAATATATCTGATGCCGGAAACAATAGACAAGAAACGACGTCCGCAACTTGAAAGTCTGTCAAAACGCAAGACGGGGTCTTTTATCTCGCGCCCGACAATCGCCGTCATCTCACAACTTGAATTCAGCGTCCGCAGACTTGCACGCATTTCACAGTTACAAAAGATCGCGTGCAGACTCAGTTCGTCCTCGGCTAAAAACATTGCCAAGACGACAGCAGGAAATGGTTGTCAAGTCTAAAAAGTCTGCATCGATCTTAGCAACAGTTTGTGTTGTGGCAACGTCGTCGTCGTGCGTTCAGACAAAACATGTCAGCGGATCGATGAAAAATACACAGAGGACATCTGAGCCACGAAGATATTTGTCACGCTCCTACTTTCTCAGATCCAGAACGAAAACCTAAAACACGTCCATAAATAAGAAATCATGTTACAAGTTCATGCCGATGCAGAGTATCTGAGAAACAGTCATTAACCCTTTACCCGTTTGCCCCAAGAATATCCACTGAAAACACAAGCTTAGCGGGGAAAATGAGTGGGTAAAGGGTTAACCCTCAAACAGGAAAAACAGCAATAAATAGCTTGAAATGCCCTCAAAAACCTTCATATTCAGTTCTAATTAAAAATTCTGTAATATATATGATGACTTGGCGTTGCATCATTAATATTTTGGATTAACAGCTCTCTTAAAATGTATATTTCAGTCAAATTCAAATGTGATTAATTTTGACAAGAACAGTACTACCACAGTTATCACATATCCTTGCAAGCACTTGCCTGTGACATAGACTGCGCATGCTTTAAAAAGCAAATGTGTTTTGCTGCTTACATCAGATTCCACATATCTATTACTTGTTTCATTATTGACAGCATTATTGTGGGGCGCGGTGGTGTAGTGGTGGCGTCGTTGCCTTGGAACCGGAAGATTCGAGATTTACCTTGCCGCGTAAGGACCTTGGGCAAGTTCTTCACTCACAATTGCTCAGCGCTTTGGCGTGAAACTCTGATGTAGTGTCCGTATTGCATTCGGGATTGCCTCTGAGTAGGGAGATTGAAGGGGCGTTATAACAAGTGCACGTACAAACAAACGTGGATGAAAATGTCATCATACCGATCCATCAGATGCGCTAGCTCCCACTTTGTCACCTCGATGGTTCCAGCAGACTTCAAATATACCACCGGTACCTCGGTAAGTATGAACTAAAGCACCAGTCTGAAAGAGACGGCAGAAATAAATAAAACCATGAAAACAATCGAATACATTAAATCGATAAGAAAAACACCAATCATGGTAAAATTTAGCTGGCATTCAAGCATCAATGGGGCGCGGTGGTGTAGTGGTGGTGTCGTTGCCTTGGAGCCGGAAGGTTCGAGGTTCAAATCCACCTCGCCGCGTAAGGACCTTGGGCAAGTCCTTCACTCACAATTGCTCAGCGCTTCAGTGTGAAACTCCGATGCAGTGTCCGCTCTGCATTCGGGAGCGCCTCTGAGTAGACAGAGCTTGAAGGGGCGCTATAACAAGTGCACATACAAACAAACATGGCTACCAACATGTCATTTATTCAAATCGAAACACACCTTTTCCCATCTTATATATTGCTGTGTTCATCCCGCAGTTGTGCAGTTCTAAAAATTCCTTAAAAACAGCCCTGGACTGCAGTTTTCAAGCCTGAAATCAGATAAGACAGTCTCAGACATACAAGTCCAAGCAGTCAATTCCTCCGTCTTATGGCCCTTCCTTACTTCCACCCTTTACCGACAAAGTGCAGCAAATGGCACTCAAAATCCCATAATCTCTCGCAGTACTGTAGAGGGTTAACACGTACCTGCACACTCTCTCGCAATAAAGGGTTAACACGTACCTGCACATTCCAGATGTGAACACACTTGTCGAACGATCCGCTGGCAATGTGCTTTCCATCTGGGCTGAACGCAACGCTGTAGACCGGTTCCTGATGGCGAGTCAACTTGTGAACGCACGTGCCTCGCTCAACGTCCCACAGACGCACGGTCGAATCAAACGACGCACTGAAGTAAACAGACGAAAAGAAAAAGCAGAATTAGAAACCGGTCTGATATCAACGATAAAACGATATCTCAGTCTCTTTAATTTCATGCAACATGTTGCTGCATAAGATGAACACAAGAGCATAAGAGTCACGCGGACACACAGTAAGACTAAAGATTAAATTCGTTGAAAATATCAGTCCTACAATCATAGCAGGGGATAATTTTTTCCAGTAGATTGGCCAAATGACTTATGTTATATGGGAGACTCTATCTGACTTGCATCAATTGGATCTAATTTTTTAAATAATTTTCTTTAATCATTTCTTTCGTTGTAATTGCCTAGAGTATGTCGGCAAGAGCTCCATAAAACGATTATATCATCATAACCAAACGCGCGCACTATCTCACCAATTCATTTCTGAGTTTTATGCACAGGATGACCTGTGAAATTGTAATGGAGTACACATGTAAAACAGAACGCTGTTTCCATCTTGGCTCCACTAGCAACTGAAACCATACATGGTTCTGTGACACAAGTTTGTTTCAATTAATAACTTCCTTGAAGTGACTACAAACCTATATTAGCTCATTCACATTATAACAGTTGGTTGCCTCAGTTTAACGACACTGTGATAACAAAGATCATTAGTGTCGTTCGCCCTCCTCGTTTATCCAGCCTTGAGATGGGCACTGCTAAAGAGTAAGCAGTACAGTTGGTAGATGCTCCCAATGAATTTCTACATCCAGCTATAATCATACACCAAAACAGAAAGATTTTTCACTTCAGAATGGCTCAGATAGAGTACAGATATTTACTCCAAGATATACGTAAATGGCACATACAATAAACTGCATGTTACATTATGCGTAACATGTAGAGAAAAATACAATACATACCTAGCAAGTATGAGGTTAGCATTGGGGTTGTTAGTGCCTGGTCCAGTTGGGCTCCACTTGATGGTGTAGATCTCTTTGCTGTGAGCCTGGAGGTCATGAACACAGGTGTCTTGCTTTAGGCTCCAGATCTAGAAACACAGAAACACGACTGTAACCAATTGGACGAATTAAAAATCAATTCAATTAACCGAAATCCATGGTAAAAACACATCAATTTCAGAAACATCCCACGGCCTGATTTCCAATTCTGATGCTGCTCCTACTGAGCATTTGTGTCAGCATTCAAGTACAATTTAACATTTTAATGAAATGAAGAAATTTAAACGAAACTCACCTTAAGCGACATGTCATCTGAACAGGAAGCAAGAAGGTTGCCCTGTGGATCCCACTTGATTGCATTCACTTCATTCTACAAAATTTCAATCAATCAATCTTTTATTGAAACCTTTGCCAAAACAACAACAGAATAGCACATCTTATTTATTTATACATGCACAATTGTACATAGGCATGCATTTAACAAGACACGCCATACAGTGTATAACTCACAACGAATCAACCTATGGAACCAAGTATATGAGTCCAAAAATTCCACAGTATCTCTGTGCAATGTCTACCCATGATGTAACAACCACAATTATAACGCAAGAACTGAACGAACAAAGTTCTGAATTGCAATTCAAGATATACAGGGTGGGCCAAAAAGATCCCTAAGGCATTGTGCCAAAATATCTTGTTTGTATGTATGTGCACTACTGCACTTGTCACAGAGCCCCATCAAGCTCTCTCTACTCAGAGGCGCTCCCGAATGCAATGTGAGTGAAGAACTTTCCCAAAGGCCTTACGCGGTAAGGTGGATTCGAACCTCGGACCTTCCGGCTCCAAGGCAACGACGCCACCACTACGCCACCGCGCCCCACTTCTTGGCCAGAAGTAAAACTTTTAAAATCATATTTCACAGGCTTAAAAAAGGCAATTCATATTTACATACACTAGCCAAAATTCACAAAAATATTAAAAAATTATAAAGTTTAACAAAGCCTTTTTGAATAAGAATGAGCTAATGTGAGTTGAACTGGCCGCCGACTGACCGTGTGACCCTGGAACGTCTTAATTGGTTTGTCCACCTGCAGCTTACAGACGTGGATACATTGGTCGGTCGAGCACGAAGCAAATGTTGTGTTGTTCTGCCAGTCAACATCTAGTGCTGGAGCTAGATAAATGCCAAACAAAATAATACATGTTAATAATACAATAACAATCACAAAAATAGACAAATTAAATACTGTAACAAATATTTCCGCTGTTTGAATTAGGGTTCAACCCTAGATATCTTCTAACCCCGTTAGTTATGCAAATAATAAGATCTTTGGGGGGAGGAATCAGGAAATTAAAGATCTCATCACAAGTCATCAGCTGTACATCACATTAAGAACATCAGATTTTGATCTGAATTCTTGTACTTTGAAGATCTTTAAAAAAAGTACCCCAGCCTTTATGACTAAGTTCTAAATTACTGAATGTAACTTTACTCTGCAAGTGCCTCAATTTCTCACCTACAAACCAAAGTGCATTTTGATGTACAAAATCATCTATCAAACAATGAAATTCTACAGTTGCTGGAGAAACGCTTACAAATAATTTACAGAGAAAAAATTAAGTTTTCACTGAAGCTTGGATAGAATGCCCTACAAGGCCTACATCCATAAGAGTAGCTGTCCTTGTAAATAAATGTGCAGACATGCAAATGTGCATGAAGTGTATACATTTACAACAGAACATAACACTGATACATTTGGACATATATTTCCCAGTAAGGATGCAAACAATTAATTTTGCAATTTCTAATTCTGCGTACGTACTACGTACATATTTAAATAGTGACTCTAAAATAATACCCATCAGTTTATTTTTGATATTTGTATCTATATTTATAATTGTATGAAGTCTGAATACACTGTATGCTCATGAATAAAACCACCATCAAAACATCAAAAAAATTAATGAACATGATAAACAATTTCACGTGTGCAAATTCACATTAAGGTGATCCTTTCTAACGTTAAAATTTTAAAATATCAGTCACGGCCATAAAAACAGAAGTAGAGAAACACAAATAAATATGCAAACGCATAATACTGACCCGAATGGAATGAGAATTGCTGCGTACAACGTCCAGAACTTGCATCCCAAATAATCGTCGTCTGCAGAAAAAGCAACACATAATTTTTTTTATAAAAGACATAAAATAAAATAAATACACACGTTTAGTCTACAACAATCTGCCATAAAAACCTTTTTATTTCATTAATCACTCCTCTTTCTTTTACCGTGGCTGGGCTGGGAGCACCCACGAGTAGATTTCTTGAAGCGGTGCTATAATACAAGTTCATTGAATGAATGAAAATAAAGAATAAATAACTAGTCAATTACCTTGTCTATCAAAGACCAAGAATACACAATCAATTACCTTGCTCACCAAAGATCAAGAATAAAATAATTATAGTCAACTATTTTCTCTACGAAAGATAAAAAAGTAATCAATTACCTTGTCTACTCCTGCGCTCAGAATGTAGTTGCCCTTTTTGTTCCACTTGAGAGCAAAAATTGGGCCTTTGTGCTGACCAAGGGTACTAACAAGACGACCTGTACACAAAAACCACAGCATCTGAAGCTGATAGCAATTGAATACATTTATGAATTACCAATACGTTCAGTCCATCATTCTACAATAAGTTACGTAATGAACGTCTTTGTCTTACTTCCCCTTTTCCGAAAGCGTTTGAAAACCATTCTCTTTGATTGTGGTTGGTGTCAGGTCAGGAGCGCCTCTGAGGAGTTTCTTCTGAAGTGGCAATATAAATGTACAGCCTCAAGGCCCAGCAGAGTAAAAATTCTAATAACTCTACAGCATTTTAATTCTCCCTTCAAATCACTCCACTTCATAAAACGTTCTTACATCTATGTATTGATGTGCAGACATTGTTTGAAAACCAATTAGACTTGTTGAAATATTGATTTCTCACATCTTATCACATAATCTGATAAGCATGATTAGAACTTAAGAAAGGCTATGTAAGCATGACTAGAACATAAGAAAGTACCAACAGAGCTAATAAGGTAAGAAAAAACATATTTTTCGGTTTTTCATACCTTCAGTGTTCCATATCCTTGCATAACCATCGTACGACCCTGTAGCCAATAGGTTTCCATCACACTGGGGAAAAACAGAAACTATTAGTGATTCTCTGTTCTATTACAGTCAGAACTGTTGAAGTTTTCCATGTAATGAAATTCAATACTCAGTCACCTAGGACTACCAATGCTTTCCATAATCAATCTCGACAATGCATTGGTCAAATAGTCAAAGAATGCATGTTCACTGCGTTCCAGAATGGCTGGCAATTTCTACACGTATTGAAACCAGTTATAGATAGCATATATCTCAAGAAGTTTCAAAATTATATAAAAGCATATCTAAATAACAACTCCAATCTTTTCGCTTTGAACAGGTCTGGATCAAGACTGCCTCTGAGTAGCTATCTTGAAGCGGTGCTACATAAATTTCCTAGACAGATAGATCAACAATTAATTATACTAGTTTCTACAGGAATGGATAATTAAGCAACAAGGCTCACAACGCCAGTCAAAACATCTAGCTGATAATGCTGTGAACAGAGTTTCCCTGCACACACAACATTATTTGGACAGTGGACTACTTCAGCAAATCTAGAAAACAATTTTGTAGCACCACCATCCAAACATTCAATCATTCATTCCGAAAACTTATATAGCACCCCTAGAAGAAGGCTACTCAGAGGCGCTCCCAGCCCAGCCACGGCTAAAAAGATAGGTCTTCAACACTTACATTCCAATCGAGAGAAGTTACATCCTTGTTGCTCGGTACTTCTGCTCCACCCTTCTGAATGCAATGTCTCAGTACCAGTTGATTGCTGGCGCCAGAGCCGGCAGTGCCTTCGTTCATGTTCCATATGCGTGCAGTGGAATCACCAGACCTGGAAAAACCCACAATCACCACCAACATTGACAGTAGAAAACTACATCACATCAAAGACTACCATAGCATACCACTGCATCAGTGGTTCCCAACCCGTGGCCCGCGGACCAAAAGTGGCCCGTCATGCCTAAAAAATGGCCCTCATCTCTCAAAGAATAAAAATATACGATAATAATTAACAATTTGAACAGGATAGAGTACATAATTACTTCCAATTCAAAATTATTTTATTTTGACATCTATATTATAACATCAAGTATTCTAGTTTCATCCAAATATAGCAATTTTTTAGGCTTTTTATTAATTAAATTTTAGCCCTGTGGCCTCATAATGTCCTTCAAATAAGAAAAAGTGGCCCTCGTGTCCTCCAACTTAGAAAAAGTGGCCCTCAAGTCAAATAGGTTGGGAACCACTGCACTACATTCTGGTATACCCAAAGCACTGAATACAATGCAATAGAACATTTGCACAGAATACATGTCTTAACAGACTCTCAAAAGATGTTGTGTATGCAGTCAACAATCAGACAGAAAATATTGTGTATCTAAGTAATGCCCGAGAAAATGCAATGCCATCTGAAAGTAAGCGGAAAAGAGCGAATTTCAATTTCAATGTACCTAGTTCTAGCTATCTAGAACTACGTACTTCATAAATGGCACACAAAAATGAAACAATAATGGATCAGTAAATAAAATACATTTCACTCTCAATTTTCCATTTTCTTGCTCTAATTTCTCCCAAAGATCAAAACTTATTCATCTATTAACCCTTTACCTGTTCATTTTTTAATTTTGAGCCCGTTTTCAGCGGATATTCTCGGGGCAAACGGGTAAAAGATTAAAGTAGCTCATATGGATGCAATCCAAAAATCAGAGGTCTTCTGCATTATCCAAACCGTTGCTAAATGTCATTAATAGCAGATAATCATAGTCAGTAAGGAAAACAGACACCATAATAAAATATATCGACAAGCGAAACATGTCTAAGTAGCGTAAAAAAATTAATACCCTGAGGCAAGAAGGTCATTTGTTGGGTTCCAGGCACAGATGAAAACTTCTGATTCATGGCCCTTTAGTATTGAAGCCTTGGAAGCAGGAATCTCTGTGCTACTGTCAACATCCATCATCTCAATATGGTTGGCTACAAAAGAAAATAATTCATGCAATAATGGAAAACAAGTCACTACATTCATTATTATTGCAACCAATTGCAACAATCTATTCTAACACTTCAAGTGCTGCGTGTTCCACCCTGAGCGCCTCTGAGTAGTTTCCTTGAAAAGGCGCTATATAAATACTTGAATGAATGAATGAATGAATGAATGAACAATTTCAGCCAGTCTTACTCCATCAACTGCATTGGCTTCCTGCTGAGTTCAGGATAAAATTTTAATAGACTTTTTTACCTACAAATCTCAGTACCAACACACCTCATTACCTTACATCTATCTCGTTACCTTCGTTACCATCAAGTAAGTATGAGTCTTTTAGCTAAGCACTGATGCAAAACAGCTATGCTATATAGGTCCATGTGCAATTTAATGCCTCTGCTCTCAGGAAACTGTTTGTGTGCGGTAGTCATCTTTGATGTTGCACGTTTTTTTTAAATTAATATTTGGATATTTTCGTTTTCTGTCTACATTTAAGGTAAGAATTGAATTTCGCTCTCGCTACAAATTCTTCTCCTCCTTCCTTACTATAATTTCTTATTGGCTTTCAAGCACTTGGATATCTACACCATCTTTCTCTGACGGCTGACAATCCGTGCCTCAGATTTATATGTCGGTGTGACCTTGCATGCGTTACAAATTTATTTCATAATAACACTTTGACATTCAATTGATGTACATGGTCCTACCTTCCTCTCCGGCTGCCCCTGGTACGTCGGCCTTCGCCTGAGGGCCTTTGATTGCACCCTGCTTGCGCTGCTCGATTGCGTCTGGTAATACAGCGTCAATCAACGATATTGTTTCTATATTGCGTTCTGTGCCATCCTGAAAATAATAACATAAAAGGTTATTCTTAATGCATTCAAATGATTATAAGTAATGACGAGTAGTATTCTTAAGCACATTAACCCTTTAATGACCAGCTACATGTGTTTTACATGCATTTTAGTACATGCTGATTATTAAAGGGTTAACAAACTTCTGCATATCAGCATATCAGAAGGGGGGAAATCCAAGTTCATCACTTGAAACAACATCGGTCTAATTATTATTATTTCTAATCTGCATTGGCAGATTATAAATAATAATAATTAATTTCCTTAATTGAACAATCCGGATGTCAGACCGCAACCGGTTACAGTGTAGGGCCTACAGTTATGCAAATGAAGCAATTCACAAAAACACAAGTCTTAACTACTAACAGAACAGATGCCCCCTGCAATTCAAGGGCACTAATAGCAGCCTTCAAAGCATATCTATCCTACGGGGCTCTGAGAATCGAACTCGAGTCCGCTGATTTCCATGCTAGTGTGTTATCAAATGCGCCACCGGGCTCCCTCCCAAATATAAATCAACTGTGGGGCGCAGTGGTGTAGTGGTGGCGTTGTTGCCTTGGAACCGGAAGGTTCGAGGTTCAAATCTACCTCGCTGCGTAAGGACCTTGGGCACGTCCTTCACTCACAATTGCTCAGCGCTTCGGCGTGAAACTCCGATGCAGTGTCCGCTCTGCATTCGAGAGCGCCTCTGAGTAGATAGAGCTTGAAGGGGCGCTATAACAAGTGCACATACAAATAAACTGTGTATTATATCACTCAAACCTCTGCAATACTGATCTCTGCCTCTGTGTACTGAAGACCTTTCTGGATGATGTTCAGAAGCGCAGCCGGTGGCACAACCGACCCATTGATGTTCGAATGACTAATGTGGCTTTCGATGCCAAACGTATAAGCTGCATGAGTGAAACCTACAACCAAACAACAAAAACATCAGGATATCATGCACACGAAACTAACTCAACAACAAGTGCAGCCATATTAAGTTTCTAACAGAACAGGGCCAATCCATATGCTATGTACGCAAAAAAATCACATTTTCGACCCCTCCCCGTTGCAACTCGTACTTTTTTTTAGACCCCTTACATGTACGTGCAAAGAAGTTTCTCCAACCCTACCCCTTAAAAAAGTTAATTGCATAAAGTCATCTATAAAACATTTATTTTACTCTAGGCTACTATTCATTTTTGTTAAGCATCATATACCAGCTAAAAAAATTACTTTTATGGTTTAGATACTGTTTAGATCTGACATAACAGAATTTAATTAGGCTTAAAACCTAATCAGAAGTCAAGAACAAGACAATTATACGATAATGCCGCTATTAATAGGCTAATGTGGAAGCCATAATTATAAATTTAATTTGCATACGTACATTTCGTAGTGAACCCCGCTGTACGCACTCAAATCTGGCGACCGTCCCCTCCAAGCTTACGCAATTATATGGACAGAGTCTACATACCCATAGGACATTTTATTTTAAATACACTTCACAAATATCAATCCAGAGTTTTGAAACACCATCCTCGATTATAATTATTTTATTTTATTTTCACTTAGTTTAGATATACAATCAACCATACGAGCATTTGAGCCCAGAAAAGCAGAGAACCAAAAGAAGAAATACACTTAATTGATAATAAAGAAAAATAAATAGTCGACTAACCCGATTCCAGCAGATATCGATACACCAAGTAGTTGACCTCGTCACTCGTGAAACTCATTTCGACTAATCATGCAAGCAATTCTCTTGCCTCTCAGCTGTTCAACAACAACAAAAAGAACAAAGTTTCATTTTCTACTTCCATTCAGCACAATATTAGTCAAATGTCATCAATCAGTCAATTATTTCTTAGTAATATTTCACAATATTTGAATTTAATACACTGAAATAACAATTCCACGCAACAGAAATAATATGAGCTATCCTAAAGGATGTATCGTGCATAATGCCTTCACCTAATAGTGTTGCAGAATTTTGATCACTACTCAAACCACAGAGGCTTCCAAATTTTAACATCTCTGAAGACCCAATGGCCACGGTCAGTATGTGAACCACCGACTCCTTATTACTGCTTACATAATCCATCTTGTAATGTGCAGAATTCTGCTTTCCCTTGTCATCCTAGCCATATTAGTTTAAGTACTGTCTTTGTACACAACACTTGCAACAAGCTTGAGCACTATATAAATTGTCGCTAGCTGCATTCTAATCTTATAAAACAAACTCTTCTGAATTCACATAACACAGATCCGTTTTAAAAAGCAGATGGATTCAAAAGCCGATGTCTGAAAGTGAAAACCCTAAATCGGGAAGAGAGGTTGAAGAGGAATCTATCCGAGGCGGAATGGCCTCACCGAAAGTATAATATACAACAAAGGTCATACACCAGAAACACTAACCGAGATAAACGAATACTAATAAATTTTTCCGATCATAAATGCGATAAATCAACCGTCAGAAAACAATTTTATTAATAACATTAAGCGATTTCGTTTACGATTTCTACTTCACATTTAGTTTTGACACTTTCCGGACGAGCGTCAAAGCCAAACCGTGCACACCGACAGCAATCAAAAGCATTAAAAGAATTAAAAAGCCATTTAATCATACGTATAACTAACTCACAGAATTGTCAAAAATCCAAAATTATTGCGTAAAAATCGGACGAAAACCGTCGAAACATGAAATTGAAACGATTCAATTTTGCAACTAAAAAACTGACAGCAAGTGTGAGCGTAGTGATACATACACTCTGGTGATACATGAAACATGACAACCGCATTACGCCTCTGGTGTTACTTTTTGTGTTGCTCTTTTTTCACCAAAAATAATGAATAGTTCCAAGATAATTTATAGGAAAATTGCAAGGATTCTTGTATAAAGAGTCCTTGTATTGGTAAAATTGCAATCATTGAGTCTGAGTTACTAGCGAGTTTTTACAAATAAAACTAAGCGCAGGGCACAAGGTCAATCGTCAGGTCCTGTCGTGCCTGAGAGGTTATCCAGCGATATCAAGTGATCTGCAACCTTCTGAATTTTGCTCTTCTTTCGATCCTCCATCCTTTTTTGCTCACGTTCCTCAGACTCCTCTATCAATCACTCCTCGGGCTTTTCATTCGAAACTAGTCTCTCAACTCTTACCCCGACTCATCTGATCTTCCACCTTCCAATTCTCGACTTAAAAGCAACCCACCCTAACAGCTAAAAGCCACTTCTGATCGATCCTTTGCATGGTAAACGGACGACTCTTCTGACTATTGATACAGCGCATGTGAATAGGCTGGTGCCATACGCTTGGCTTTACAGTGGCGCTTCAGAAATTTTGAGATTTCGTGTGACTATTGGTCATATTGCAGGAGAGACCAGCCAGAAGCATCAATTGGAGCAGTTAAAACTGCTACTTAGCTTGGTCCACATAGGCCTACCCAACGTACACTAGGCTAAATCTAGTGTTCTAATCCCGTAATGGGTTCACTTCTGAATTGCTACCCCATGTCACTTATCAGGCCAGCACAGTCTAGAAGGTAATAAGAGGCGTCCATGCGCTTCTCTTTTTACACTTTAAGCACTGGAAGGACAGGATTATTCTGGGCAGCATGGGTACATTACAAATTATTGTTAACTGCATATTTGAGCATTTGCAACATGGATTGAAGACAGCTAGGAAGGAGCATGCACCAATGAGATGTTGTTAACAATACAAGTAGGCCTACCTGGCATAAGAAGACAGCTGAAAGGAACAGGGCATTAATACCAGATTATTGTAATGTAGGCTATAGTAAACTTTGTGCATCTTCTAAATTCAGCAGCTAAGTGATTTTCAGAACAGGGATCGTAGTGATAGCACAAATAAGCACAGTCCTCGCCGTTTGAAATTGCTTCAATTGTGGAAACCTCAAAGCAGTTTCATTGAAGAGGTGATGTATGCATATTTGAATGAATGACCGATATTCATCTACACATACATGACAACGCACATGGCAAATTCAACACTTCACCAAAGTTCATCTCACATGTGCAAGTAAACTGGTTAATCAAATCAACATACATTAGATTTTTGTTGAAAGAGACTAGATTATGGATATTATCTTGGGTTTTTTGAAAATAATTTGAAATGCATGAGAATGGAGGATTAAGAAACAAACAGCTGCCCATACATGTCCTGCGTACAATAACACAATACAAACAATTTCACTTATTTCAGAAATAATAATAATAATAATAGGTCTAGCTATTCAATATTTTTAAAATGTCTCTCATATCAATACAATTATTGATTCTTAGTACAATTAACACAGTGTGGTTCACACAGAACTTATTTAACCCTTTAATGCCGAGATGGTATTAAATGGTATAAGAAATCCTATACCCTCTGGCATTAAAGGGTTAAAGTACTTAAATTAACTTCTATATCCTAACCACCCTCATCTACCACAGAATTCAAATGCTTGTCAACCATGTTGGCAATACTTAATTAACACCAAAACGAAGTAGTTTGACAACTTTCTTGCCATTAAGTCTTTTATTAAGAACAAGATCAGAAGGATGAGCTATGTTTTAATAAGTGGTGCTCAAAGAGTTGCTTGGTAAAAGTTCTCGACGTTATTCCCACTTCTTCGAGACGTTGAGATGATCAAAATGTTCTTGCATTGTGTAGTCGCTCCACAGATTTTTCCGGATTTTTTCATCTCGCATTTTTTGGAAACTGGCAATTTTCGCTTCTGAATCGTCAAAGCAGGACTCTTCTTCCTAAGAAGAAATTCACATAACAAAAATGTGTATACAATTGAATTCAATTTGTTTACTGTTCCCCACAAAAATGGTAAATGCACAATAAGTAATTCATGCAGTGAACCCCAGCTCACTCAAATCGCCCATTATCTCAAAATGCTATCGAGCGACATAGCCTGGTTTTGCCAGATCACCACACATATGATGACATACGATCATCACTGCGTATGTAACGGAGCAACAGTAGTCTATTCATTATCCGCATCTTTGTCCCGCTCTGCTGATCGCCTTCTGTTCCCACAGCTAGGACTGCTTTTGTTTGTATCAGGGCCGGATTAAGCAATGTGGGGGCCTTGTTCTGGAAATTTTTGCGGATTAAAATTTTTCGGGAAAATCATACCATTTCATCCGCCAAAAAAGTTGATGACCTTTTTTTAAAGTCATCATCTGGCCAAATTTTCGGGAAATTAGTCGTTTCGTCGAAATTTGCTTAAAAATTTTTTTCACACATTTGTGGGGGCCCCCTAAAGTATGGAAAGTGTGGGGGCCCCTGTTTGGCCGAACATGTTGAACATGCCCTAATCCGGCCCTGGTTTGTATGTGCACTTGCTATAGCACCCCTTCAAGCTCTCTCACTGAGCAATTGTGAGTAAAGGACTTGCCCAAAGTCCTTACATGGCGAGGTGGATTTGAACCTCGAACCTTCCAGCTCCAAGGCAACGATGCCACCACTACACCACCGCGCCCCAATAACTGTCCCTGGGTGCTGAATAAAGACCAATCAATGACACTATCCAGCTACGCAGGGGTTCCCTAAAATCTCTTCCCCCATTTGCACAGATCCAATGACACAACCTGAACAGGGCTGGGGGCATAATAATATCCTATATCTCCAATGATAACGCTAATGCATCTAGAACAAATTTGTCATCTGCTCTAAAATGCAAGTGCACACGTGTCAGCATTTTCATTACAGTAGTGTTGTAAGAGCTTCAACAGCAGGCAATGATAAATTTAACCAATGACACTCTCCAGCTACACAGGGGTTCCCAAAAATCTCTCCCCCCATTTGCAGATATTACGATGCAATATGAACAGGGCTGGGGCATATATCTAGAACCTGCGTTCCAAACCTTGGAACATGTCTGGCACATCCTATAGATTGCTTAAGACTTTACTTTTTGACCGGGCCTGGGTCGGGAGCATCTCTGAGTAAAAACCTTGAAGGGGTGCTATATAAATCACATAGATAGATAGATAGACAGATAGATAGATAGATATATTGTGTTGTCCCAATGATAACGCTAATGCATTCACAACAAATTAATCATCTGCTCTAAACTGCAAGTACAGTAGCACATGTTTCAGTATTTTAATTACTCGAGGTATTGCAAGAGCAAGTAAAGATAAATTTACAAACTTTACCTCAGTGAGGTACGGTCGATGAATAAGACTGAGATTATTCTGCTCCAGCATTAAAGACGCTAGAGCCTCTTTCTTCATCTGAACTGTGACAGGCTTCACAAGCTGATGTTTTCTACAGATCAAAAACAATACAGCAGAAATATTACCGATACAGAAATTTCAAAGAGAAATGAAACAAGCCAACAACTACATCAGTACCGAGATCTCGCGGTTTAATTCCCATCTTTCTCGTAAACTCTACTTCCCCACAAGATCTTGCAGTTTAACTGCAAGATATCTAGTAGCTGGCGGTCAATGTGTAATAAGGTCCATCGATTTTGCTGTGTTCTTTAGCTTATTTAGGCATATTAATATTTCTGAAAATACACCTTTTCATGTTATTTTTACTTACTTACTTTCGCGAAAAACATTGGCCTATAGATCGCCGTAGGTCGCCGAAACATTGGGCTATCGATCGCCGTATGTCAGGCCGCTCTATTCTGCACCTATCTGCGGCGGCCATGCTGTTTACGTTCTACCGAGCCGTCAATAATCAATAACAATAACCAAAAATACACAAGTGTTGATACCCGTTAATGTTACCTTACGTCTATAATAGCGTTTAAGTGAGGTCTAAGTGACTGTTCTTCTGCTTCTTGATATAAATTCGTTTTCGCTACAATCTGACATGCCCTTCATCTGCAGCGGCTGTCATCCACGGCTCGAGTACTCGCAGGTTAGTGGGACGGACAAACTGTACACTGCAACTATTCAGTGCTATATGAACCTCTCCGATTCATTTATAAATTTTCCCATTTCTCCGGTATTTCTAATTTAAAACGTGGATACTATACACACACATTTATAGTAGGACACAGCCGCCACATGCAAAGGTTGTTAGGCTATAAACATCAAAATTTATATCCCGACAGAAGCCCACATATGCAATAAAACTTAAAGTAGGCCATAGGTCTACCCAATATCGATTTTTCCAGGAATGCGCCTCCTCCTAATATAAAATAATAAAGCACGAGTAAGGTACATTTTGTTGAATAAAATGTACACGACTTGTTTAGAAACGCCAGACCAAAGACAAACTATCGTGAAGAACTGCGACCACTAATGGTAATCTGATTTATACAGCGCCTTTCAACCGTGTTGTACTTTTAATCGCTGAGAACGTCACGTTACGTAGGCCTACATAGGGCCTAAATAATAATATAGTCCGCCATCTTCACAGTGATCCGTTGCAACGTCAAAATGCAAGTCACCTATAGAAAAGTTGAAAAGACTCATTTTACTGTATTATCTTACGTCACAAGTTGCATTCGAAGGCTCTTTAAAAATGGCGCAGACCAGAAAAACTAATCAACAAGCAGCAATGCGAATCGACGTACTGTGCGTGAGCCTACTGCACGCGCCTACCTATAATTATTGTAACGTAGGCCTACCGGTTGCGGACCGGTCTGTCTTCCAGAATATTGAATGAACGAAAAATTACTTAGATAGCTGAGGTATGTAGACAGGTTTAAAGGATAGGCTTATAGAATAAGATCATTAAAGTACAGAAAGCATGGAGGTTATATCATTCAGATGCCTCCTCCACTCCGGCTATTACTTGGAGCCCGGGATTTTTAATTGTTGATTTCGTTCACCAGATGCATCTACAGTGCAGAATCTGCACTGCAGATAGGTATCTCATTTATGTACCCTTCTTCCCACGTATTGCGAGCTTAAGTACAAAGGTCAAGGACTTGCGAAGGACATCATACATCTAACCGTTAGGTCTGTGCGTCGGAGCTGCTACCTCCATCACCATGGCGATCAACCACATGCTTAGGTGTGGTTATGATTGTTGGAATAACGACATGAGAGAATGTGCAGAATTATTGTTTTGATGTTGAAGTCAACTTAACTCGGAAAATATCGACCAGCGGATTGGTATTATGCACAAAGAAAAATTTCAAAGCTTTTCATTGGATGGGAGCGCAGAGGTAACTGTTTTCCAAGTAGCCATGCGCCAACTTTATAGGCTAGTGTCGATCGACGGCGTCGTCGCACCGACCAACAAAAATCGGCGGCGGCGGCGCTCACGAAATGACGGCGGCGCGGGCGGCGCAGAGCTCTTTCCACTGGATCAAGCTTAGACCTCTCAGCAATTAAGTAAAGACAGCTGCACTCTTTGATATTATAATTATAGGGAAAGCTGCAATGTCTTGACCGCACAATACACCTTTTACCAATTAAGTAGGCTAATTAAACCAGTTGGTGATATACTTATGTTTTTCGTTTGATTGAATTCTTAATGCTCGATGATAGCCTACCGCAGTTCTGCCATGCAGCTAGTCAATTAAAAAATAGATAAATTATTAAAGAAAATAACCTGACGTCATGTAATTTCCCACGATAGAAGATGACGTCATTAAACATGATCGAAAAGATAACATAAATTATTTTCCTAGAGAGGATGAAGTAAGTAAGTAAGTAAGAATATTCTTTATTTGTTATCTATACTGTGGTAGACATTCATAGTGGCGCTACAGCAAGTGCTCATGCATTAAAATAAGAATGCGCAGATTTTTAAAAGTGGCTTATCGCGCTTATTATTATATTGTATCGTGACAAATAACTAAATAATGGCAGAACGAATTTTTTATTAGGCTAATCAAGTCAAACCTGGAAGCATCAGAAAGTGCAACTTCGTGACAAGATGTAGGCCTAAAAAATAAATAACTAAAAAATATTATGGGCTATAGCGGCTGGCGGGATCGTACTAAGTGCTAGGTAGAATATTATTAATAAACTTTAATGTAGGTTTAATGTTTTTCGAAACCCGCACAAATTGTGACTAGCTCCGTTTCGTGATCAAAGTAATGTTATGTTGTTTCTGTAAAATCCGCTTATTGAATATTTATGAGGCTACTTATAATGCTGCGAGTGAGCGATAATGCATGTTGTCTGAAGTTCGGCCACTTTCTATGAAACTTAATATTAGAAAATCGAGTTTTGTGTACTTTTAGCGTTTCTAGAATTCGAGTTGACTCTGTTTTACAAGGTTCACTAAGAGATCATTTTATATTATGAGTTTGAACACAGTCAATATTTTAGACATCTGACTATGTTTTGGTTATGAATTTGTGGTGTATGAACGAAAGCAAGCATTGCTGAAGGTTTTAGAGTGTCCAGAATTTGTACAATTTTAACGAGTACAGAATTTTAGTGAAATATACTTACTTACTTACTTATAACTTAGTCCATCCTGTGCATGTCTGCACACCGGGCGACGCATCTTCTCCACTCGTCTCTATCCATCGCCAGTTCTTCCGCCTCCTCCCATGTCAGCTCCAGGCATCTTAAGTCGCTTCTAATTGTTTCTGGCCAGTTCTTCCTTGGTCTTCCTCGTCCTCTTTTTCCTCCAGTGTCCCAATTCATCACTTGCTTCGCTCTTCTGTTGTCGTCCATGCGAAAGACATGCCCCATCCATCTCAATCTTTTCATTCTGATGATGTTTTCCATAGTATCCTGTCCTGTTCTTATTTTCTTTTTTTTGAAAAGTTTTGGACCTAAAACAGCCTTGGAATTACAAATGATTATATCCCAACTTCAGAAGTTGTAAATGTAAAAAATCTGTGATTTGACAGTTAACATTAAACAATATTTCTTTTCATTATAATGTTACATAGCTTGGTGCACTGTGATTTGAATACCGCGGTAAATTTTATTGTCATACTTAGACACTGTTGTGCTATGTTCGTATCGACATGATTGAATCATTATGTGTGAAATTACACCCAAATGCTGAAGAAATATTAACATGTTTTCATTCATGGTTCCCTAGAATCTGGATCTTGTTGTGCATGCAGCGACGTCATGTCTGCAACCCAGTCATATACGATCAATGGAGTTAAGGTCGTCTTCCCATGTAAGGCTTATCCTTCACAGCTTTCGATGATGGACAAGGTAACACATACGACGCATGTATTGTTATGTTATACCTTTAGATCTAATTTAACACATATGACACCTGTAAAAATTTGTTATGTTGAACCTAATCTAATTTAACACGTTGACCGCCTACTACGAGTTAACTCGTAGTGCAATCAGTCATTTAACATGGCGTGTAGGCGGTCAATTGATGCGTCTTAAATGCTGGGCAAGTTGGGCAACAACTGATCATTAATTCATTCATTATATATGAGAATTTTTATTGCGCCTCATCAGGGGTCCATGATTGATGCGCTCCCAGTGTACAGGGTCCAACGAGAAGAAGCGAGGTACCAAGAGGTCAATCCACTTTGGAAATTTAGGTAATTGTCGTGTGTGAAATGGTACTCATTATTTAAATTCAGGAATTCAGTTTTTGTAATGTTTACATTGAGTCAGAAACAGAGCTGAGTTACACTTTCATGCGCTTTGTGTTGTATTTGTTTCTAAGGATGATATGTTGCCATAGTAACTGATTGATTTGAAAATTGGTTTTAGATTATTAAAGGGATTGATCGTCAGCAGAATTGTTTGCTTGAAAGTCCGACAGGAAGTGGCAAGAGTCTTGCATTGCTCTGCTCAGCTCTGGCTTGGCAAGCAGCAGAACGTGGTAAGAATGCCTTTGAAGGATGTAACAAAATTACTTAGGATACTGCAGGACTTAAAATATGAAAGCTTCAACAAATTTATTGTTGGTGTACTGTTTGCTGAGATTTTTGCTGATCAGCACGGTTAAGTATTCTACATCTATGTAAGGCGTAAAAAAAAAAGTGTTGTGTTTCCGGTAACCCGACCGACCCATTTTTACGGCCGCGACCCAAATATTTTTGTAAATTTTTTTTATAAAAAATAATTTTTTTTCCAAAACAATTAATTTTTTTCAAAAAACAATTAAATTTTTTTTTCAAAAAATATTTTTTTAACATTTGTATTGACATAACATAAGAGACGTCAACAAAATGAAATTAATAGGACTGTTTCTAAAGCAGTTTTAGGTGCAGACAGTCGGGAAATAGGCAGTTTATACTTGCTTAGAACACGTACTTTGTTTCAGCATGCAAAAAAGACTAGTGGGGTATACTTTTTCGGATAGTCACTGCATAAAAATATTTTACAAAATAAAAATATTTTCCGACCTACCTACCAAATTTTTTTTAGCTCTGTTACCGGAAACACAACACTTTTTTTTTAGGCCTAAGAGTAGGTGGGTTATGCCTCATAACCAACAATTGGAACATAGAGTGTTCCTTTTTTTATTCAGATTTTCCTTAGTCAAAACATAATCGATAGGCAGGGTGAAATCTGTTCCGGGTCAAGAAATAAAAGGACCAGGTAGGCAGACAGACGAGACAGAGAGTCAGTCAGTCAGTCAGATGGTTAAATTGTATGGTGCTGTTTAGTCTAATTAGTATTAACCCTTTAATGCCGAGATGGTAGTAAATGGTATGGGAAATCCTATACCCTCCAGCATTATAGGGTTAAAGAAGATATCCGTGAAACACATTCTGTTGCGGTGTCTGAATATTTACCGTTAACTCGTAGTACAAATCATATGTTAAAGATTTCTAAGTCTTTCCATGTTTTCGATCTTATTTTAGAAAAACTGACTCAGGACGAAAGCAAGCCTATTGACTGCGATTGCTGTTGTCAATGCCACAGTGCAACCGACTCTGGTGTTGTACTTCCATCAACCGATGCAACGCTTCGTTCTGCCAATCAACTGCAGCAACCGGCTGCTGCAGCTGATCTTGATTCATCCTCCCACTGTGCTCCTAAGTTGGATGCAAAGAAAAATGAAGTGATTCGTAGGTTAACTTTATTGTCATAAGTTTGTATGTGCACTTGTTATAGCGCCCCTTCAAGCTCTCTACTCAGAGGCGCTCCCGAATGCAGAGCGGACACTGCATTGGAGTTTCACGCCGAAGCGCTGAGCAATTGTGAGTGAAGGACTTGCCCAAGGTCCTTACGCGGCGAGGTGGATTCGAACCTCGAACCTTCCGGCTCCAAAGCAACGACGCCACCACTACACCACCGCGCCCCACAAAAGGTCAAAACATAATCTTTATTGCCTAGAGGTCACTCCACTATGTTTTTTTCTCACTTAAAAACTGTTTTATTTAGCCGTTGTTGGACTGGGAGTGCTTCTGAGTAGATTTCCTTGAAGGTGCACTATGTAAAAAGTCAATAATATAGGGTGTCTCGATAGGTCGTGAACGATTTTGAATGCATACAAATATATGTTATACACAACATAATGCGGAAAGTTTTATACTGGCGGATAGGTTATTCAAATGAAAATGTTAATATAAAAAAATTAGATCCCTAGCTCACTTAATCAAATTTTAGCGCCAATATCCGTGACGTCATCAAATTCGTGCCAAGTAAACATCCAGTTAAGCCGCAAACTTTAAGGTGTTCAGTGTCTGGGGTTCGGGTACGGCATAAACAGTTGGATTAACAAAACTTCATATCATTCCAAATAAAACTTCAGTCACTTCGACTTATTACATCAATAAGATACTGGAGAAAGTTGATTAAACACGCATTCCAGCGAAGTGTAGTCTGCGCTCAGTTAACAGCCACACAAATGTTTCATAATAACGGCGAAGTATTATTTCAACAGGACGGTGCTCGTGCACACACACATCAAGGCCCTCAGTCGAATGGTTGAAATATCAATGGATAGCCTACATCTCACCGAGGGACTGGCCGCCTAATTTGCCGGATTTGTCACCAATGGAAAATGTTTGGAGTATTATGGCGGCAACTGTTTATGTCGATAGGCCTACTGAACCCCAAACGACCTTAAAACGTCGGCTTTGTAAGGCATGGACATCAATAGGCCTACCTCTGACAACTCTAAAAAATCTATTTGGCTCGATGGCTAATCGACTTGAGGCTGTAATAAAGAGTAAAGGAAACATTATTAAATACTAAACGATAATTTGTACTAACTAATTATGTGTGGATTAACAATGATTGTCGTACAGTATTGTGTGCGGCTTAACTGGACGTGTACTTGGCACGAATTTGGTGACGTCACGGATATTGGCGCTAAAATTTGAATAGGTGAGCCAGTGATCTAATTTTTTTTAATTAACATTTTCATTTGAATAACCTATCCGCCAATATAAAACTTTCCGCATTATATTGTGTATACATAACATATATTTGTATGCATTCAAAATCGTTCACGACCTATCGAGACACCCTATAACAGCGGTTCTCAACCTTTTTAGTCTGGCGACCCCTTTTTAACATTTCAAAAGTTGTGACGACCCCCAACGACAAAATTGATTGTGTAACAACCTCCGTTTCACCTAATTTTTTACTATTATCCATTGTTATGCATTTTCACCCTCATAATACGAAAACTGTTTTTGGCAGTTGTATGAGGTTTCCTTTAGTTTGAAGTAGTCGAAGTTATATAAGCCTATTCGGCTTGTGATGCAGCTTCAACAGCTGTCGCCTCTTGCTGCAACTATTAAGCAATAGGATACTCTGAGAATTGGTCAACAGTTCTTCTTTTCTTAACACTCATTTCACCCTACTGATTCGTTTTGCGATCCTAGAAATTTCAAAAACTTATTTTTTATTCTTATGAATGCACCGAGCAGGGAAGGATTTTGGGGGACGGACGTATGTGCCATTCCCCATTGTTGACAATTTTCCACGCTGCAATGGTAGCATTTTAGGCTGTCGGTTTAACGAAACTCTTCATCATTTCAGTGCTGATAGTCGTGGTTTACGACTTCAAAGTGTCTCCTCCCATTGTTTTGAACTTTTCATCTCATTAAAAAATTCATAATTTCAGTGCTCAAGACATGGTTTATGACTTCAATAGGCTAAATGTCCTCTTTCCATTCTTAAATTTTTCTAAATTTCCAATCAGAAGCCTATTTTAAACTGTCATCTGAATTTTGTCAATGCTGATAGGCCTAGTCATGATTTAAGACTTCGGAATGTCGGCCCCAATTGTTAACAATATTTTGAATGTGTGCACCGTAACATTCTAAGCCATCATCTAAAAAAATTACTTATGATTTCAGTGCTCAGAGACGTGGTCTAGACTTCAATAAATATTCCTCCCCGTGTTTCTTTAGAAGAATAGAGGAATTTACATTTGAAAACTAAAATGGAAAAAACTAAATTAGCTGCCGCAATCTAACTGATGAATCATAGCAAAATTCTGAGTAAAGAGTTATTTTAGTTTGTTATAGAGCAGTAGATAGCGTTGAAATTGCTATTAGGCCAATATCTTTTGCAAATTTCTGAAGGAGCCAGGCGACCCCTGGCAAATCGTTAGGCGACCCCCGTGGGGGTCGCGACCCACAGGTTGAGAACCGCTGCCCTATAATAACACTGATGTAGATTGTCAAAATGCTTCAAATGTTGTAAGTTTATTTGAATCTTTGCTATGACAAAGGTATCATTCATTCATTCAATCATTCATTCATTCATTCGAGTATGTATATATAGTAACTTGGCAAGGAAACTACCCAGAGGTGCTCCCGACTCCAGCATGGCTAAAAAGAACAGTTTTCAAGGTTTTACAGAATGTGCCAGAGAGTGACCTAGGGAGCAGTACAGCAGGTGCAACTCAAGAATGATGCCATGTCATACCACTAGGCCAACCACAGAAAAAGTGCAACTTTGCATTATGGAGGTATGAACAAATGAAACTGTGAGCCCCCCCTTACCACTACTAGTACTTTTCTAATTGTTGATGGTGGTATCTTTCAAGTATTTAGTATCTTTTACAAGACAAAGTCTTTTGTGCAACGGTTTTTGAAGGAATCTTTCTTTGTTTTTGTAGGAATTGACGGCAGTGATTCAGAGAGTGATGATGATTTCCAAACAAGCAAAACAAAACTTCGTTCCTGCAAAAAACAGGTCGATATTGTTGTTTGGTTTACAGTTCGTGTGCATGGGTTTAACTGAGGGGTTCAAATTGCAATTTGTAACAAAATAGATCCTTACTGTATTAGTTTAAACTGGTGGATTAGTTGGAATCACTGGTTTTTCTTACACCTTCATAACGAATTGTTTAGACATGTGCAGGCTTGCAAAGACAGGTATGTTTTGTCAGTATCCCGAATTTTATGCAATTGTAGTTCTCCGTGGCTGCTTATCTTCAATATACCGTTATTTTCAGATCTGTGTCTGAAGCAAAGGAAAAACTTTATAGATTACTCTGGACTTTGAAGTATTTTTTCCGTGTGGTTGAATTGACAGTGTGAGAAGTTTAAGTTAGATATCTTCACATCGGGGTGCTAGGTTGTGGTTAGACTGTCAATTGAGAGATGGATATGTCACTTTAGTTGGTTGTTGCAGTACATAACTGTCTTTCTTCTCTTACTTACTGGGAATTTTCTTATCAGGTTAACCCTTTACCCGTTTGCCCCGAGAATATCCGCTGAAAACACGGGCTTAACATGGGAAAAATGTACGGGTAAAGGGTTAATGTTTACCTTGTCTTTTCGACAGGCTGCAAAAACTTCTGCCGCAGACGTTGACGATTCTCCAACGAAATGGACAATGGATGTGGAGAATGATGATGCTGGAAAGGCTGCGAACTGTGAATGCGGTTGTAATGAAAAATCTGGCAAAACCAAGCGAAAGTACGTTTAAACTTTGAACTTATTTATCGCAGTGGATATGGTCTTTGTTAATTTCTGGATTTTATCATTTAATATAATATTGTTTAACATATAAAATATCCTCAGAGGAGTGATCACAGGATATATAGATAGATGGAGGATAGATAGATGATAGGTAACTTATCTTATACCTCTTGAAAAGTTCTTAATTAGATAGTAAACTGTTTCGTTGCATGTATTATAATATACACTGCTATATTGTTTTTCTTGTCATGAAGTATGTAAAGGAAGAAGCTTATTTGATTTTCTTCATACAATAAATTATTATGCATTATATTTGTAAGGCATTTCAGACAGATTCTTACTTATGACAATTTAGACGTGTGTATATATTATCACCGTTACCCATATGATTGTTTCTTGTTTTGATTGTGTCTTAGAGTACCAAAAATCTACTTTGGTACAAGAACTCACAAACAAGTGGCTCAGATCATACGTGAGTTTGGAAAAACAGTCTACAGCAAAGCTAGGTAGGAACCTATTCACATGGCAATTATTTTATTATTTTCTTGCTTATGGGCAGCACATTGGTGGAAAGTTGTGCAACTTCTGGTGATACTGGACAACGTTTAGGTTGTTCAGTTTATTTTTTTTATAGTATATTTATTATTTATTTAATTTAGTTTGTGTGGATTCTTGTAACAGTGGAAATTTCTGTTGACCTAAGGCCTAAAAAAAAATGTTGTGTTTCCGGTAACAGAGCTAAAAAAAATTGGGTAGGTAGGTCGGAAAATATTTTTATGCAGTGACTATCCGAAAAAGTATACCCCACTAGTCTTTTTTGCACGCTGAAACAAAGTACGTGTTCTAAGCAAGTATAAACTGCCTATTTCCCGACTGTCTGCACCTAAAACTGCTCTAGAAACAGTCCTATGAATTTCATTTTGTTGACGTCTCCTATGTTATGTCAATACAAATGGTTTTTAAAAATTTTTGAAAAATAAATTAACTTTTTTTTCAAAAAAAAAATTTTTTTTCACAAAAAAATTTTTTTTAATAAATTTTTTTTACAAAAATATTTGGGTCGCGGCCGTAAAAATGGGTCGGTCGCGTTACCGGAAACACAACAATTTTTTTTAACGCCTAATCGTTCACTCCTCATTATCATCATGTGCGTGCATCATCATTGCCTTTCCATCATCATCTTAGTATCATCATCATTGTTTTTGTCATAATAATCATCATCATTATTGACTTTGCTTTTAATAATCACAAATTGTTGTGGAATTAGTGAAATGTTGCCTTTTTCATTGTATAGGAATGTTTATTGTCAATACATGTAGCAGTTCTGACATTGTAAGATTAAACTAAGCCAGTTGCTCTTGTTAGTGTTACACTAACTGATTAGATTAACTATTATATTTTGTTATTATTATTGATTAACGATTAATTGGAATTGTTTTTAGAATGACGATCCTTTCGAGTAGAGAGCATACATGTATCCATCCAGATGTCGTGAAATGTTCGAACCGAAATGAAGAATGCAAGAATCTTCTTGACGTAAGAGCCGTAATCTAATCACTGCGATTTACTCTCATGCTTGTCTTATTCCACATTAGATTCAGATATATACCAACCTTGAACATGTTCAGCAGATCTGCGCAGGACCGTGGACTTTGGACGAAAAAGATAAAGTGTGCATTGGGCACCTACGGGTTGTTAACCCAAGGATAATGATGATGATGATGAACATGTTCAATAAGTAAATTAAATGCATAAATAAAGTATTCGTGTAGTTTCATTATAACTTTAAGTTATTTGACGGTGTATTTATTTTTGCTGTTGGTTTGTGCCTTAGGGTTACGGATGCCGGTTTAACGAACGTGTAAAGCGAGTGTTTACCCATACAAACCTTGAGTCGAGTCAAGACCTTAACGCTGCGTGGGACATCGAAGATCTTGTATCGTTTGCAAAAAAGAAGAGGGTAATGATTGCCTCTAACTTATATTTCTTAACACTTTAATGATAAAGAGTTTTCTAAAAGGTGATTGTTAACCCTTTGAACCCGACGGGCTGGTTTTCCGGCCCGCTATTCATAGAGTTACAGGGTCTCCAAGTTCAAAGGGTTAAACCAATGCAACTCATTGTTAGGGTGTTAAAGTTTAGCTATGTTGTTAGTGATTTCCATTTGCCGGACTGTAGGAGCTGTGATTTTGAATTGTAGCATTATTTTATTTGTATCTCAAGAATCTTTAATAAGCACTGTGTTGTCAGTTTGACATGAAAAGGAGCCAATGTAAAGCTCTTGCAAATGAATACATAAATAGTACTACACATTTGAGCATAATAAAGTGCTCATTGTTTTGTTTATGAAATCTGTTTGCAGTCAATATTGGTCAACAAAATTAAACAACCAGTAAGAACAGTCAAGTACAAGATTTGTCTGTTGTTTACTGGGTTATAACTGAGCACAACATCAATGAGACACAGTGGGCGCAATTTAATGCAATTATTTTTTGCATTTTCTTTGGGACCTGTGAGGCTTTTATTTGATTTGAAAATGACATCATGATTCGAAAAATGATTAGCCCGTGCTTTTAGTTCTTATAAAATTATATATTTGTGTTATTTTAATTCTGTTAATTAACTTAATTTTGAAGTGCTATTGAGTTTGAGCTTCAGGAAAGTAAATGGGTCTGAACTATTATATTGATGACTATGTTATACCTGGACACATTGCATCAGTATCAAACTGATTCAATTTGAGATTTGAAATTAAAACTTTTGTTCGAGATTCGATTCGACTGAAAATTTGATTCACAGGTCCCTAAGTACTTTCTTCTTACTTCTATACTTCATACATGTGACACACTAACCTATTCCTGAGTGCTAGACATTGTTATTGTTAGTATGTTTGTATGTGCACTTGTTATAGCGCCCCTTCAAGCTCTCTCTACTCAGAGGTGCTCCCGAATGCAGAGCAGACACTGCATCGGAGTTTCACGCTGAAGCGCTGAGCAATTTTGAGTGAAGGACTTGCCCAAGGTCCTTACGCGGTGAGGTGGATTCAAACCTCGAATCTTCCAGCTCCAAGGCAACGACGCCACCATTACACCACCGCGCCCCATTAATGTTAGTGGCTTTTAAATTCAGTTGTGTTTGGAATTTTAGGCTTGTCCGTACTTTGGAGCGAGGCAACTGCGTGACACGGCTGATATTGTCTTCTGCCCGTACAACTATCTCGTTGATCCAGCTATCCGAAAAAGTGTAAAATGGTCTACATTTCAATTATGAACTGCTATATGTAATATGCCTTATTTTTTGGTCATGAAATTATCAACTATGACATGAATGTTCATATCTAAAGAGATATCAACTATCTTATTTATTTATTAAAAATTAAAGAAAAATTTATTTCCTGAACAAACAAAAATTCAATTGTTTCAGTGAACATAGTACTTTACATAATTTGGTTAACCCTTTAATGCCGGAGGGTATAGGACTTCCCATATCATTTGCTACCATCTCGGCATTAAAGGGTTAACAAGAGGAGACCCAGAAGGGATGGACAATCTCTTATGAAGTTTCATATAAAAACATATTTAAGTTCTATCTATGGCACTCATTCTGATGTGTGTCTTACTTTCTGTAACCCGATTGGTGGAGAATTGTTTTTAGACTTTTTGTAGTGGAAATACATAGTGCAACGTAACTGCATCAAAGCGAGTGATACCATGTCTTAAGTATTGACTTGTTTATCTGTGTGTAGCGTCTGAATATATAATATATTTCTTATTTTTATGTCAGGTTAAAAGATTTTAGTAATATAATGTAAGCAGATATTTTGTTGTGTGTACCTGTAGCTTATTCTTGTTTGCTGTTCATTTCTTGTTGACCGCAGATGGACATAGTACTGACCAATCAAGTCGTGATTCTGGACGAAGCGCATAACATCGAGGATTCATCGCGTGAAGCGGCCAGCTACGTTGTGATGCAGGACCAACTGATGGAAGCTGCAAACAATCTCAGAATCATTGGTATATTTTGTATGAATCATTGGTATGTGCATGAATCATTGGTATGTGTATGAATCATTGGTATGTGTATGAATCATTGGTATGTGTATGAATCATTGGTATATTGTGTATGAATCATTGGTATATTGTGCATGAATCATTGGTATGTGTATGAATCATTGGTATATTGTGAATGAATCATTGGTATATTGTGAATGAATCATTGGTATGTGCATGAATCATTGGTATGTGCATGAATCATTGGTATGTGTATGAATCATTGGTATATTGTGTATGAATCATTGGTATATTGTGAATGAATCATTGGTATGTGCATGAATCATTGGTATGTGCATGAATCATTGGTATGTGTATGAATCATTGGTATATTGTGTATGAATCATTGGTATATTGTGTATGAATCATTGGTATGTGCATGAATCATTGGTATACATGTGTATGAATCATTGGTATGTGTATGAATCATTGGTATACATGTGTATGAATCATTGGTATGTGCATGAATCATTGGTATGTGTATGAATCATTGGTATGTGTATGAATCATTGGTATATTGTGTATGAATCATTGGTATATTGTGTATGAATCATTGGTATATTGTGTATGAATCATTGGTATGTGCATGAATCATTGGTATGTGTATGAATCATTGGTATGTGTATGAATCATTGGTATGTGTATGAATCATTGGTATATTGTGAATGAATCATTGGTATGTGCATGAATCATTGGTATGTGTATGAATCATTGGTATGTGAATGAATCATTGGTATATTGTGAATGAATCATTGGTATGTGTATGAATCATTGGTATGTGCATGAATCATTGGTATGTGCATGAATCATTGGTATGTGCATGAATCATTGGTATGTGTATGAATCATTGGTATGTGAATGAATCATTGGTATATTGTGAATGAATCATTGGTATGTGTATGAATCATTGGTATGTGTATGAATCATTGGTATGTGCATGAATCATTGGTATGTGTATGAATCATTGGTATGTGTATGAATCATTGGTATGTGTATGAATCATTGGTATATTGTGTATGAATCATTGGTATGTGTATGAATCATTGGTATGTGCATGAATCATTGGTATGTGTATGAATCATTGGTATATTGTGTATGAATCATTGGTGTATTGTGCATGAATCATTGGTATGTGCATGAATCATTGGTATGTGTATGAATCATTGGTATGTGCATGAATCATTGGTATGTGCATGAATCATTGGTATGTGTATGAATCATTGGTATATTGTGAATGAATCATTGGTATGTGCATGAATCATTGGTATATTGTGAATGAATCATTGGTATGTGCATGAATCATTGGTATGTGTATGAATCATTGGTATGTGCATGAATCATTGGTATGTGCATGAATCATTGGTATGTGCATGAATCATTGGTATGTGTATGAATCATTGGTATATTGTGTATGAATCATTGGTATGTGTATGAATCATTGGTATATTGTGTATGAATCATTGGTGTATTGTGCATGAATCATTGGTATGTGTATGAATCATTGGTATGTGCATGAATCATTGGTATGTGTATGAATCATTGGTATGTGTATGAATCATTGGTATGTGTATGAATCATTGGTATGTGCATGAATCATTGGTATGTGTATGAATCATTGGTATGTGCATGAATCATTGGTATGTGTATGAATCATTGGTATACATGTGTATGAATCATTGGTATGTGCATGAATCATTGGTATGTGTATGAATCATTGGTATGTGTATGAATCATTGGTATATTGTGTATGAATCATTGGTATATTGTGTATGAATCATTGGTATATTGTGTATGAATCATTGGTATGTGCATGAATCATTGGTATGTGCATGAATCATTGGTATGTGTATGAATCATTGGTATGTGTATGAATCATTGGTATGTGTATGAATCATTGGTATATTGTGTATGAATCATTGGTGTATTGTGCATGAATCATTGGTATGTGTATGAATCATTGGTATGTGTATGAATCATTGGTATGTGTATGAATCATTGGTATATTGTGAATGAATCATTGGTATATTGTGTATGAATCATTGGTATGTGTATGAATCATTGGTATGTGTATGAATCATTGGTATGTGCATGAATCATTGGTATGTGTATGAATCATTGGTATATTGTGTATGAATCATTGGTATGTGCATGAATCATTGGTATGTGTATGAATCATTGGTATGTGCATGAATCATTGGTATATTGTGTATGAATCATTGGTGTATTGTGCATGAATCATTGGTATGTGTATGAATCATTGGTATGTGTATGAATCATTGGTATGTGTATGAATCATTGGTATGTGTATGAATCATTGGTATGTGCATGAATCATTGGTATGTGCATGAATCATTGGTATGTGTATGAATCATTGGTATGTGCATGAATCATTGGTATGTGCATGAATCATTGGTATGTGTATGAATCATTGGTATGTGTATGAATCATCGGATTTTAACTCTGAGGTTATTCATTCTCTATATTGTCATAACTTGTATTGTGTGTGTAATGGGGGTGGATGCTCTTAGTTTCATTCAAAAGAACTCCCAACTATGTAGAATTGGGCTTTTTTCGTAGTGGGCCCAGTGGTCTCTAGTGGGCTTTCATAGGAACTCTGTTTGCTTCCTAGGGGTCTTACTGGAGTATTTTTGTTAAAACTAAAAACTGTGTTTTTTGCCGTGCTAGAGTCGGGAGTGCTTCTGAGTAGTCTTCTCGAAGGAGCGCTGTAATAGATGAGTGAACGAATATATTCATTTAATTGAAGGAAATCTTGATGTTAAATAAATGAACGTTTGACTTGTGTGTGTGCAATAAATAAACAAATTAAATCAAATGTTATAATGCAGCAAGGGGCAATGTGTCAAGATTATTGCTGTCATGGCATTAGAAACTGAACTGGTAAACCCTGTAAGTGTATTTCTTAAATGGTTTGTTGTATTAATCTTTTACCCGTTTGCCCCGAGAATATCCGCTGAAAACGGGCTTAAAATTTAAAAATTAACGGGTAAAGGGTTAAAACAGGTTGACAATGATCCTACCATGAAGCAGTTAGTACCGATAAATGTTTTTAAAACATCATATGCGATAAAAGTCCTTGGCTCATAGAACAAATAAGTGTAGCCCAAGTTGCATTATGTTGACATGTTAACTTTGAGACAAAAAACCTGTTAAATAATTGAATGTTTTATAATGTTTCATCATTGAAGTTTAGCTGATTTATTTTATCTAATGCAGTGGTTTTCAACCTTTTTCTAGTGGCGGAACCCTTCCAAAGCATGTATTAGCTCGCGGAACCCTTCGCGTTTCACTCGTCCAGTAATTCAAGAAATAGGTCTCCTACATAGCCTTGTAATAGTAGGCCTACTTCGTAGGTTAATTTGTGAAATTATGCAATATGTAGTAAACTATATATCACAAATACTTGCTTCAGACCTATAGAATTCTAAAAGCGTAAGTCCAGTGCGCAAAGCACTGTCAGAGAACAACTGCATATCCGCTCTATTTCGCCAACAAATATCCATCCATCTGACAGATGGATAGAATATTTAAAATTGAAAATACGTTCTATGCTGGATCAGTGTTAAGATCAAGGTGTATTAAAGCATTTTTCAAGTTTAGTGTGAATTTGTGCCTGGCTTAGGCTAAGTCATGGACGCATCGTCGAGAGAGACACGTATACGGAGACTCATAATGATTCATATTCAACATAAAAGAATCGTTTCAGACTCAACCATCATGGCCGGGTGTTGTGAGTGACACGAGGCTACATGTATTATAGTGAGGCCGAGGGCTTATTTGGGGAATTTCAGTTTCGTTTGCTGGTTACGTCCGTGCACCTGGAAAAGTATAAACCCTACTTCAGTCACAAACCTCTGGATCTACCAAATTTAACTGACCAAAAGAGGAACTAACCAAATCAAACAACTCGTTGACCGAGTGCTCGGCTCATTCTGTTTAGTCAGAACAGATCGCGAGCGTCCATAATTATAGTTTAAAACAAATGTTAAAAATGCTTTTTCCGACTGGACAGTTGGATACGTACTCAATCTATCGGGCCTAATCTTATAGATTCCCATTTGATGCACGTGCCTTCCGAAAAACAAGTATTGAACGACATAATAATTAATTAGAATATTTAAAACAGCAATAGGGCCTACATTCAAGTAGCCTAATAATGGTTTTAGGCAAGAATGACTGAATTTGGGAAGGAATCTACTCATTGTCGATATACTTTTAGGATTTCAGTCGGTGCGCTAAAATTTCTACCAAACTGCCGCGGAACCCCTTGCCGACGCCCGCGGAACCCTAGGGTTCCGCGGAACCCCGGTTGAAAATCACTGATCTAATGAGTAATTCTATTGGTATCAATTTGTGGGTTCTTTAACTATGAAACTTAAAGAATTGTGTGCGTAATTGATTTTTTTGCGCATGTTGGTTGTGCTGCTATGATGCTTGATTTGTGCTTTCTGCCTTTGGGCATAATAAAGTGCTCATTGTTTTGTTTATGAAATCTGTTTGCAGCCAATATCGGTCAGAAGCAAATGGAATACAAAGCACTGGCACAAATGGTAAGGAACTATTTTAAACATTTTCTTTCAAACATTTTCGTGTAGCCTACTGTTATCGAGCAGCGTAAATTAAATCTGTGCATATGTATGCATCAGATAATTTATATTGCACTCTTTAAGTACCTTTACTCTCAACCTTGGGTGCTCCCGGCACAGCTATCTATTAATCAATGGGCAGGGGTGTCCTAAAATGAGCAGAAAACATTTCCTCATATGTTTAGGATGTCAGTTATCATGTGTCCAGTGGTAGATTGTTCCAGAGAGAGACGGACAGACAGACAGAGGAAAAGGCATGTCCAGTCATGCTGATGTGAGTGACCGCAGGACCATGTGAGCTGACCATGGGAAGCTGAACACTGCCAGTGTAGGCTGGGACAAATTGGAACCAGTGTGAGGAGCTCAGGCCTACATAAAATCAATGAACCATTCGTATTAAAAGACATAAAACAGTAAATACATATCTATACATATGACAGGGGCATTGCAAATTTTCTAAATGATCTAGCGATTGGTCAGGGTTTTTTTTAGCGTGCAGTTGTACTCAAAATGTGCAGTTATAAATGGATTCGTGCAGTTGTAGAAGCGCTTCTGTACAATTAAAACTAGCAAAAAGGTCATTGTCCTCCGATTGGAAGTAATTTACCATGGATGATGGGAAAGGAAAGAAGGGGTTGTGCAGTTCTAAATATTTCTTTAAAAAGAGCCAGGGCTGCAATTGGTTATTGTTTTTTGGCACCAGTGCGAAGATCTGAGTCGTTTGGTTGACAATCAGAAGGCGCAGTTGGAGAACGGTGAATTCGACGGTGCTCATCGCGTGTGGACCGGCGTGGAAATCGTCGCTCAGATGGAGCACGTTGACATCACAGCCGCTCGACTCAAGGAACTCGAGGTTAATTGACATTCAATCGATATTTGTGTTTTTTTCATTTACAGAATTTATATAGCGCCCCTAAAGAAGGTCACTCAGAGGTGCTCCCAGTTCAAGCACAATGATACAAATAGATTTTAAGGAGCTTCTTGAAGGGATGCTATATAAATTCTTGGAATGAATGGATGATTATACACAAACAATGGTTATTGTATTGTATCTATGCATTTATATAGTTCCTCTTGCAATGCACACCAATCAGAGGCACTTCCATTGCGTAAAAACCAAGAGAAAGAAAAAAGTTGTTCTGAGACAACGAAATTGTGTTGTGTATTGTTTTGTCATGACACTCAGTCATTTGAATAATGCCATACTGCTCTGTTCTTTGAGCGTTATTCTATTTTCTCTCTTGTTTTTTTCAGAAACTTTTCAATTCGGTTTCCGAGAAAACTGTCGAGGAGGAGAAACGAAACGAGTCATCCGAAATCAAGATGACGGCCGCAACGAGCACAGTATTGGACGGATTGTTTCTCGTTCTTGGATTCATCTATAACAACAATTTCAAGTTCATCGACGACTACCGGTGATTTGTGTATTTCTCGTAACTTGTAAATTTTACTTCTTTGTAAATTGGTTAGTCAGTGAGTAAGAAGAAGAATTGTAATTCTGATTTATACATGTGCAGCTGTTGGCCAATAAACTTTTTTTAGACACAGCTGGAGATGGATTCAGGATTGCAGAGTTAAAAAAGTGATGGAGAGAAGTAGGTAAGTAAGTAAGATGCATTTGGTTTATAATCAATATAGCAATGCTTTATTCATTCACTAAATGAATTTGCTTAGCACCTCTTCAAAAGAACAGAGAAGAGAAGCTTTAGAGGTGGGCATGTCACTAAAGATGGTGATGATGATGGTGGTGGTGGTGATGGTGATGGTGATGATGGTGATGGTGGTGGTGGTGATGATAATGATGATGATGATGATGATGTTATATTAGAGTTTTTACAAGATACCTCATTAGATGTGCTCTCAGCCTGACTATGCAAGACCACCATCTGACATGATGGTCTTCAGCTGCTTTGCGAATAGGGACATAGAAAATAGAAACTAAAGTCACAGATTGAATGGTGAAGCCTGTTCCAGAATGAACATTCAGAATAGCAGCACTGTGAGAATCTTCAGATGAACTTACTGGCTTGCAAATAGATTACCTAAAGCTTAAATTGTGATTACTTTACATTTGAATTATTTTTTTCAGCATTTTATTACTTACTTCTTTCTATTGTGAATCTGATACAATTATCTTTTAATTGCAGAATTGTTTTTTGTCTATGTTTCAGAGTTGCAATCGTAAAGATGTACGCTTACGTGAATGTTCCTACTGTAAGTGATTTTCATTTCCTTTAAATGCATTACTCTAGTGAATGGGTTTTAATAAACTTATTGAGATTCAAATAGTTATATGCTGCTCTCTTATAAATCAGGCGGAATTTATATATGTCTATTTGGATTTTGTGGACTACCAAGACAATGAAGCGTGAATGCTGAACTTCAATTTTTCAGATTTGACTTTAATTGAAGCTAATTAAACATAATCTTCTAATGCAAAAGGATTTAATGCTACCTAAATCTCTACATGTGAATTTGTAGGATGTTTGATTTAATTATCATGATGGTAACCTTTTGTATTTGATGTTTCTGTTTTATATATACATGTACAGTATTTATATGATGATCTTGACCTCAAGACCAACATTTATTTACTCATCAATTCAGTGCTCAGAAATTCATCCTGTGCAGTGTGAGAGAGACTCTCTGTTGAGAGTGAAGGAACATATTAAGTTGAGAATGGAGGACCATGCTCTCCATTGAGAGTTAAGGACCATGTTGAGGACTCTTTTGAGAATTAAAGACCATATTCTGTGTTGAAAATGGAAGACATTGTTTGTATTGTAAATAATTCTGTTTCTCTTAGGAGAACCGATGGCTCGGGAAAAGACGTGGAAACATGCGAGCGACTTGGACGTACCAGCTCAACTTCTGGTGCATGAATCCAGCCGTGGTATGGTATTTATCTTGTCAGCTGTGGTATGGTATTTATCTTGTCAGCTGTGGTATGGTATTTATCTTGTCAGCTGTGGTATGGTATTTATCTTGTCAGCTGTGGTATGGTATTTATCTTGTCAGCTGTGGTATGGTATTTATCTTGTCAGCTGTGGTATGGTATTTATCTTGTCAGCTGTGGTATGGTATTTATCTTGTCAGCTGTGGTATGGTATTTATCTTGTATGGTATTTGGCATGTCTACCAACGGCAGAAAGATTAAAGTCTACAGAAATACTGTAATTTGGCTTCTACTAATTTACACGTTGCTAGCCAGTGGCCACCCAGTATATGCTAATGTTATGAACTAATACTTAAGAATTAATACAAGTATGTATACCGTCAACTGGGGTAACTTTGATAGTTTTTTGCATATTTGGTTCCATAAATGGAACTTTTAAAAAATATTTTTCAGTTTTTTTTGCTTTATTGTACCAAATGATGTCTTGTGATTACGATGAAATTCAATTTAATTTTTTTGAAGTATACCTGGTATATTTTTTAAAAGCCCAAAGAGTTATCATTGTAACCCCAGGGGGTGGGGTTACTTTGATACTTTTTTACTTTTCAATGTGTTATCAAATAAAGGCCTAATAGGGGCTACTTTGATAATTTTCTTCAGTTTAAAAAAAGAACATGTATCCCCAACCATCTGGGGATCCAAAAAAGTCCATAGCACGATAACTGACCATTGAGAGGATATCCCCCAAAAATTATTTTCCATTGTCAAAGGGACAACGTATTTCAAAAGTTTTTATCAGTTTCTTTGAATTCATTACTTTACTGGTTACATTTTTGAACTGGAATTGCTGTCTGCTGTTTTCTGTAGGCTTCTGTAGTTCTTCAACAACTGCATTATATGGAACTGCAGGGTCAATAGCAGCTTCTTTGTCAATAAACTTGAAATAATTCCTTCCTGGTTATTTCCTTCACAAATTGGACTTTCAGAAGTTTTCTTCCTGGTTTTACATCGGGAATCTTGCCAATGTAGTTGAGATAACCTTTCTTTCCTTCATATTTCACAACAATCCATTGGTCAGGTACATACTGGAACTTTGTGGAGGCCACTGGTGAGTCACTTTTAGCCCCTGCCGATTCATACGAAGTACGGGTAGTAACTGCACTACTACATGTATCTTAGTATGACACTGATCCACCACTTTCAAAATCAGAGGATAGTTCTACCTCAGGACCTTTATGTCGTTTTACTGGTACTGGTACCAGTACCGGCAGTACCGTGCTTGTTCCAAGTAGAGTTTTGTCACTGTTACTGAGATCAGTATGCATGTATGTATGTATGTATGTATGTATGTATGTATGTATGTATGTATGTATGTATGTATGTATGTATGTATGTATGTATGTATGTATGTATGTATGTATGTATGTATGTGTCTATGTATGTATTGTATGTATGTATGTATATATGTATGTGTGTAACTCTATGTATGACTTGTATGTGTGTATGTATGTATGCAAGCGTGTATATATGTGTATATGTGCGTATGTATGTATGTAGGCTATGTATGTATGTGTATATGTATGTATGTATGTATGTATGTATATATGTATGTACAGTATGTATGTATGTCCGCTTAACATTTTCAACCAATCATGTATTCTGAAACAGTTACTGCGGAGCTGTTCTGGGCCTGTTTCCAAAGTTTACACAACAATTATCAAAGTTACCCCGGGGGGGTCAAAGTTACCCCGCATGTCAAAGTTACCCCAGTTGACGGTACTAATTGTATTGTATTGTATCTATAAATTTATATAGCACTTCTTGCAGTGCAATCAGAGGCGCTCCCAGTGTGAGAGACCAAGAGAGAATACTTATGAACTAATACTTATGAACTAATACTTATGAGCTAATACTTATGAACTAATACTTAAACCTACATGTATGAACTAATACTTATGAGCTGATACTTCTGAACTAATACCTATGGACTAATACCTATGAACAAATACTTATGAACCAATACTTGTGAGGTGATACTATTGAACGGTCTTGCTATGCACAGTGTCATACATGTTTACAAATAAATACATCTCGTGTTATTTTGTGCCATTCATATATCATGTACAGCTCTTACATTAAGGCAGCATGGTAATATATTTCGTGTAGAAAGTTGTAAGTAAACCTACTGAGATAATCTCTGTTTGCGTTAGGTCGTTTTGCATTTCACTGCTGGATGATATCTGGTACTTGTTGATTTTTCAGGCTTTTACAGACATGAGCGATAGAGTCCGATGTGTCATTCTGACGAGTGGAACGCTTTCTCCAATGACCTCGTTTCAGTCGGAACTCGGAGTTGTTTTTCCAATACAGCTGGAGGCCAATCACGTTATTGGAAATTCACAGGTTTCTATTTAATTGGGATGTTATCTGATCCAGATTTACCGGTACTCCATTACAAATTTGGTAAACAATAAAACAGACAGCCCAGTAGGAGCTCTATACAAATCTCCAATGTGAATGAATTTAGTGGTGTGTGGCCAGTGTTGTTCCTACGAGTGATTGGACAATTTGTGCAACAGAAGTAATTTGGTTAAATAAAATAGCAAAATTTCTTTTTGTTTTTTAAAGCATATTTAATTATTTATATATTATGGATATTGGATAAGTGTGTTTAAATTTTCACCTGAACATTGCGTCAGACGAGCTTTGATGTTATTCTAAATGTATAAGTATGCAGTTCTAAATATAGTTATGTTATTGTTTTAAATACATAGGTAATTTAGGTATGATGTTCTAATGCAATTTAGGTATGATATTGTTCTAAATACATATGTAATTTAGTTATGATGTTCTAATGCAATTTAGGTATGATATTGTTCTAAATACATATGTAATTTAGTTATGATGTTCTAATGCAATTTAGGTATGATTTTGTTCTAAATACATATGTAATTTATAATGATGTTCTAATGCAATTTAGGTATGATATTGTTCTAAATACATATGTAATTTAGTTATGATGTTCTAATGCAATTTAGGTATGATTTTGTTCTAAATACATATGTAATTTAGTTATGATGTTCTAATGCAATTTAGGTATGATATTGTTCTAAATACATATGTAATTTAGTTATGATGTTCTATTGCAATTTAGGTATGATATTGTTCTAAATACATATGTAATTTAGTTATGATGTTCTAATGCAATTTAGGTATGATATTGTTCTAAATACATATGTAATTTAGTTATGATGTTCTAATGCAATTTAGGTATGATATTGTTCTAAATACATATGTAATTTAGTTATGATGTTCTAATGCAATTTAGGTATGATATTGTTCTAAATATAGGTATGGATTGCTTGCGTTTCTCGTGGCCTGTCCAACCAGTCACTGTTGGGCAGCTTTCAGAATGCCGAAACCCTCGGATATCAGGACGAAATTGGAGAGATCGTTCTCAAGATTTGCAAGGTATGAATTGTTCTTTTATATCAATTGTCCAAAAGGATTCTTATTTTAATAGGAAACATTTATATAGCTCTGCTTCAGAGAAGCTCCTCGTTATTGCTCATAACCTCCTATTTTTTACTTGTCATTGTTGCTTTAACTTTAATGTTGTTATACTGTAGTGTCTTGCTTCACAACATTTGTGGGGCGCGGTGGTGTAGTGGTGGCGTCGTTGCCTTGGAGCCGGAAGGTTCGAGGTTCGAATCCACCTCGCCGCGTAAGGACCTTGGACAGGTCCTCAGGAATGGGCGCTATGCTATAACAAGTGCACATACAAATATCACCAGGCTGTTTTAGACTGAATATGTCGACTGAGATATGTCCATGACGATACCCAAACTTTAGCTCAGTATGTGATCTGCAACTTGAGGTCGATACTTGCTTTCTTAATTACTCATTTGATCTGAACTTCACACCGCCAATTTTGTCTTCTGATTCTGGAATAATAAACCAAGCAACTGAATAAATCAATTTTTTCTTTCATTTCACTGACTGTTGGTTAATTTTACAAGACCATTGTATTGGACCAAAAGCACAGTTGATTATTATGATACCAGTCATTGTGAAGCTAAAGACATCGTTGAGACGTTTAGAGTTTGATTTGTGGATATTTCTGTGTTCATGTTTCAGACAGTACCATTTGGAGTCTTATGTTTCCTACCATCCTACAAATCAATGGAGAAACTGATGAACAGATGGAAGGCAGGTTACTAGTCTGTCATTATATATGTCAGATGTTTAGATGACATAATTATTTTATAATTACAGATCAGTCTCCATGTTATTTCAATATTGTATTGTATCTATAAATTTATAAAGTGCCTCTCACAGGGCACAACAATCAGAGGCGCTCCCAGTGCGAAAGATCCAGAGACAGGAGAGTTGTTGTGTCAGATGTTTACTATTGTTTAGACAATAATAGACATGGGTGCCCACTGCCCACATATATTTTTTTTGTTAGCTAGAGGTTGAAAAATGCTAAGTATGAAATTAAAAAAGAGCGTGGGTATTTTTCATATCTGAAGTTTTTGAATGTAAAATTATCAATTTAACTTTGTTTATTATTATTGTCATTAATGCTTGAGTGCACATGAATTAGTTAGAAACGGAAAAAACAAAACTATCAAACATTTCTTTTTAACCATAGGAGACTGGGACAATGACAAGAATTTCATTGTGCAAGATCATTCTGAGAGAACCCCGTGCCTCAGACAAAGAGAGTTTTGATGACGTCCTCAAGGAATTCTACGAGGCAATTAGAAATGGTCATGCGGGAGGTTCGTATATATGGCATTTTTGCATTTTTTCATATGTGGTGTTTTAAATAAAGAAAATGGAACTTTATAAGTATTTGGTTGTCCACATTTTGTTAAGTGTTGATTCATTAATCCATTTGTTCTATGAACTTATATAGCACTCATTCGAGAAAGCTACTCAGGAGCACTCCCAGTGCAGCCACGACAATTTCAGAAAAGGCTTAAGGATTTATGAAAAAACTTTTATCAGTCAGATGTAATGGCAAAGGGAAGGGAGGTCATTCCAGATGGACGGCCCTATAACTGAGAATGCTCGGTGTTGCCTGGCAGTTAAGTGAGCTTGTAGAACTATGAGTTGCCCTTTCATCGCAGAGCAAATAGCCTGACGTGCTTCAACGTTTATGCTATTTGATCCAATCAATTTTTCTATAATTACCAGTGTTTCTGTGCATATACATATGAATGTATGTATGTATATATGCACTTATGTATGTATAGTTTTTTGTAAACATATTCATGTATATTATTTATTGATATAATATTTAGATATAATGTTTAGTGCCACTATCTAATGGCCAATCAGTAGTAGATTGCACTAAGCAAAGTTCTGGGAGTAAAGTATTTGCTTAAAGTTGGTACACAGCTGCTGTCTGAGTTTAGGTTGAAACAATCTTCTCTGCACCACAAGGCTACCGCTCTAGCCATTCAACTAAATTATGTCCCTGGTTATGTATTAGTTCTGTTGTGTTATCTGATTGATCAATGTTTTGCTGGTGTGTTCTCCAGGTGACGCTCACCATGGAGCCGATGGAGCGCTTCTCTTTGCCGTCTGTCGTGGAAAAGTAAGCGAAGGGCTGGACTTTGCGGACAACAATGCCAGGGCCGTTATTACCGTGAGTAGTTTGTAGGCGTTATTGTGGTTGGCCCAGCAGTATAGAATGGCTTCCTCTTGAGCTTGTTTGCTAGGTAACTCTTTGACGCATTCTGTAACCACTTGAAAACTATTTTCTTTTGGCTGTGCAGGAGTCGGGAGCACCTCTGAAACGTTTTGTTTATTCATCCTAGTTGTTTGTCCAACTGGTTTGATAAAGAATATGCTTACTTACTTATTTCATTCTCTTGCTGGTGATGTATGATTATATGCGACTTTTCGTTTAACTTGTAGATTGGAATTCCTTATCCGAATGTTAAGAATGCACAGGTATGTTAACGATGATGTTATTTATGCATGCATTTACATCGATGGAATGTTGTAGTTCTAGATAACAGATTTTAAGAATGAATGTAATGTGTAGGTATTCATGTATGTATGCATATATCTGGGACATTATATAGCACATTTTAACTATGTATTCATATGTATATAATGTATTTATGTATGTATGTACTGTACATAGCTGGGATTTTATAAACATATTTTAAGAATGTATGCAATATATAAGTATTCATTCATTCTATGGACTTATCTAGTGCCTCTTCAAGAAAACTACTCAGGAGTGCTCCCAGCCCATGCATGTGGCTGGGATTTTATTTTTGTATTTGAGCATTTGTAAATTGCCTCTATTAGGGTGAACCGTTCAGAAGTGCTCCCAGTGTGCATGCCTTCTTGAGAACAGACTGATTTTGAGAAGAGCGAATGAAGAAGAAAGACTGCCAGATTGGAAGAGGAAACTCGGAGCGGGAGGAAATAAACGACTGAATCATTAATAAATGACTAATTGACTGATTGATAAATGACTAATTGATTGATTGATAAATGACTAATTGATTGATTGATAAATGACTGATTGATTGATAAATGACTAATCGATTGATTGATTGAATAAATGACCAATTGATTGATAAATGACTAATTGATTGATTGATAAATTACTAATTGATTGATTGATAAATTACTAATTGATTGATTGATAAATTACTAATTGATTGATTGATAAATTACTAATTGATTGATTGATAAATTACTAATTGATTGATTGATAAATGACTAATTGATTGATTGATAAATGACTAATTGATTGATTGAATAAATGACTAATTGATTGATCGATAAATGACTAATTGGAATAATTAATAAATGACTAATTGATTGATTGAATAAATGACTAATTGATTGATCGATAAATGACTAATTGGAATAATTAATAAATGACTAATTGGAATAATTAATAAATGACTAATTGGAATCATTAATAAATGACCAATTGGAATCATTAATAAATGACCAATTGGAATCATTAATAAATGACTAATTGGGATAATTAATAAGTGACTAATTGAATCATTAATAAGTAACTAATTGATTGATTGAATGATTAAGGTGATAAATTATATGTTGCAAAGATTTAAATGATCTGATCTTCTTTTGTAGGTTTTACAGAAGAAGAAATACAACGATATGAGAAGTCGTTCGAAAGGTCTTTTGTGTGGAAACGAGTGGTACGAGATCCAGGCTTACCGGGCGTTGAATCAGGCGTTGGGAAGATGCATTAGACACAGGTCAGTGAGTGGCATAAGTTTTACTTACTTGCTTAATACTCAGTCTTTCCTTTGGAAGTTTTGCTTACTTATTTCCCTGCAAGTCTGCATATCAGGCAGCGCATCTCCTCCACTTGTCTCTGTTTGGTATTTCAAGTGAAATTTGTGTGTGGTTTCTGTTGCAGTCTTTACTTGTGTGTGTTGCAGGCCCACTGAGTAACCCATCCCTTTGTCATTGCTTGAGATGGGCTCAAACTTTGTTAGATTGCCTGAGTTTGAGTTCATTCATTTTCAGCAATAACTTTGTTTACTATTATAGTTCACCCTTGTTATCCTCTTAGTTTACCTATATTTTGAATTGTAGAGCTGGTATAGAACTTAAATTTGGCTAAAATGCTATCGTTCTCTGTTTAATTTATTAATTTGTGTCTTGTCTTGTCTTGTCTTTAACCTTCCTCGATTCGAGGGTTGGTCGCTTCATGGACATGTCTTCGCCACTTTTTCCTGTCCTCCGTCTCCTTCAATATCTGCTCGAATGGTAGTTCCATCCATGTGATGACATTAGCGATCCAACCCATCCTCGGTCTTCCCCTTGCCCTTGATCCCGACATCGTACCCTGTATTATTTCCTTCTCCATACAGCCCCCCTGTTTTCTCATCAAATGACCGAAGTAAATGAGTTTCCTTCTTTTTATCGAGTTCAATAAGGTTCTTTCTGTTCCAGTTATGTTGTGTCTGTGACTGTCCATGTTGCTGATTGGGAGAATAAGGTGGTAGTTTCCCACGTCTTTCCACCTCGCAGTGGTTGTTCTTTGTGTATGATATACACTCCGACCAGCCTTTTCATGTGTAAACCGTTAATGGCTACTAAGAGCCGTCCTCCGCCTTACCATGATACAAGACCTGCTGCTGCCCAGATCTTTGCCGCCCACGTTAGCCAACTTTTCAGGGTTCCTGCAGAGCCTTCCCACCTCGCGTAGCGCCCTAGGTGGTACATCAGCATAGCTTTCACCACTGATGGTATAGCCTCTGCAGGCAATCCCTTACTAAGTTGTTAACACCCCCTCACCACTTTGAGGTGTGGGTCGGACTTTGAGTGCTTAGATCTAAACAATTGAGGCCTGTCAATGTAAACAGTTGCATGTACTGGAAATTGGGCCTCAACTCTTGTTTAAGCTGTTACTTTTGTAGGACTCTGTTTACAAGTACTTAATGATTGCTTGTTTGATTTGTAATGTTGACATGAGTTCAAGCATAATTTATATCTGTCTGTCTGTAAAATAGATGTGATAATTTTACACCTTGATAGATTTTTACTTCTTTCTGGCTTTGTCAGACATGACTGGGGTGCCTTGATTCTAATTGACGAAAGATTTGGTAAAAATCCACAGAAATACACATCAGGTAAGTTTTCATTAAGATTTCGATGTCGTTCTGAGAATCGAGATTCCAATTTTGGCATTATTGTCTAAGTTTGACGTGAAATTTAATTTACATCTGAGGTTGTTTCCAGCCTTGAACCAACCAGATTTATCTAACAGAAGAAGTTTTATTTTTGGACATGATCGAAACATTGTGGCAAAATCCACAAGATGATTAAATTTTTAGCTACCTTGACTAGAGTACTAATTACAATTGTTTGTTTGTATGTGCACTTGTTATAGCGCCCCTTCAAACTATCTCTACTCAGAGGCGCTCCCTAATAATGAGCAGAACTGCAGAGCGGACACTGCATCGGAGTTTCACGCCGAAGCGCTGAGCAATTGTGAATGGAGGACTTGCCCAATGTCCTTACACGGCGAGGTGGATTCGAACCTCGAACCTTGTGTTACCATTTGAATGTGTTCTGCTATTTACAAGCGAGCTAAGGACTTGTAGCAATTTACTGAAGCACGCCGAAAATAAAAAAAATTTATTATCCAAAAGGTTTTTCTTCTTGTCAATAAATTGTCATCCTTTACATATCCTGAGGAGACTGTATTGACGCTTCTTTATGGATAACATTTGACGTTGGTAACATTTCTTTGTTAAAAATTATGCCAGGATTGGTCTTTGAAACTTTTGTAACAGTGCGAAGATGAAATATACTGCATAGAAACTATTGAAATCTTTTGCATAGAGCTGCTGACTTAACACATTGACTGCCTTCACGCCACGTTAAATGACTGGCTGTACTACGATTTAACTCGTAGTTGGTGGTCAACGTGTTAATGCGTTAAACTTGCTCTTGTAGGACTTTCCAAGTGGGTGCGCCAGCGTATGCAGTATTACAGCGACTTTCATAATGCCATGAACAGCCTGAAACAGTTCACACATGACAGATTGAATTCTACCACCGCAGATGAAACGAGGTATGTAAATAGAAAATGACCTAACATAATGACTTGTCAGCGTTTTAAGATGTTCGAATCAGGGTTTTTTAACGTGTAGTTGTACACAAAATGTGCAGTTCTAAATGGATTTGTGTAATTGTAGTTCTAAGCACTTCTGTACAGTTAAAACTAGCAAAAAGGTAATTGTCCTCCGATTGGAGGTAATTTACCGTGGATGATGGGAAAGGAAAGGAGGAGTTGTGCAGTTTTATAAATTGCTTAAGAACAGCCTTGTTTCAAATTACTGTTGTATGAAAACAAGAACCTTGGTAAATCTTAAAATTAGTACAAGACAAGTGTGCATGTGCAAATTGTCCTGAGTTGTTGCACAGAGTCTGCTAAGCAAGCATGGACCCACAATCGTTAGTTATTAACCGACTCTGTGTGCTACTGAAGAGATCATCATGTTGTTGCATTTCAAGGAAGTTGTGTGAATTGTGTAATGAATTCCTTTAGGTTGCAGTAATTGTATCTAGTAAATTTATGGCAGTGTGTCCAATGCACAAGACATCAACCTATGGATTCTATAGTATGAAAAAACTAATACGTAATATCAGAATATCAGATCAAAATCCAGAGAATCAATCAGTCTGGTGAAACTATAAATGGAGTCTGTTATGGATAAGCAATTTTATAAAGTATTTGTAGTTATTCGTCATAATTTTTCTAGGCTTGTTGCTGTCATTTTTGATCTTTAAAAAAAAATATTTTGTTTCTTTGCTGTAGTTTCATTTCGACTCAGTCGCTTAACAGCACGGCATTTGTCACGCCATACAAACTCTGCAACAATCAGTCACTTGATGAGACTCTGATCGTTAAGTCACCGTCCGAATGCCAGGATGACTCGGTCTCCGAGGTTTACCAAGGACACAACCAGATCTGGACAAGCACACCAGTTGCTGCTGGTCGACCATTATTGCAAAGGCAGACGGCTAGGAATACTGCAGTAGAGGTATTTTTAGCTTATTAATTGCGTTTAGTACTTATTACTTTTGTTGACGTTTGTTTGCAGATTTGATTAAAATGTGCATGTTAAAAGTTATAGATCAAGTTTAAGAAAATCAAGATTGTGTTACTGTAGTTTTATTCCTAGGTTATTAGTTTGAAATAGTGCTAACATAGTACATTCATAAAATAAGTGATAGATTATAGGTTTGTTTATATCAGTTTCTTGGCAAAATGATTTTTTATTGGCTGTGGAAATTCGATTTTAGACAGATTATTGGTTTTTACTGGCCTTAAAGTAAATCTGCTTTTCCATAGCCTAACCAAAGATGGCAGAATTTTTTTTATAATTTCGTTTATCTCTGTCTTCATTAGGTAATTTTATAGAATAAAGATGATTGAGATTCTAGTTATTTTTTTAGTTAGGACTGTTTTATGACTTGTTCTGGATAGTTTGATATTCATTGTGTGCTGTCATCACCACTTGATTTCATCTTTTTCTGGTGGTCTATCGTCGTAATTCTTCTTAGGAACTGCTATCTGGCATTTTTGTTTATAATTTGGTTTCTATAAAAAAAATTTGATTGAGGTCTCAAATTATGTATTTTTGCAGGCAGTCTGGATTTTTGTTGTACAATACATAATGAAAGATAAACATTGTTTCCTAGTTCTGATATTTGAGAATGTTTTAAATTTTTTCTTGTAGCCGGTTACACGGGAAATTCTGCCATTTACGACGAGCAAAGCAGCCTTTCCGAGGGTTCCAGGCGTTTGCGTACCCACTCCAGTTGATAATGATCGACCGCCGTTAAATGGATTTGATGGACGAGTTTTGTTAAATCAGAATTTTATTGTGCCTGTCAACCCCAGTGGCATCTCAAGATTTTTTAATTTTTCTCAGGCTGGTGGGTTCCTCCCTGCATCTTCACAGTTTCAGAATTCCTTGGCAACACAAGGTGAAAGAGGTCCGCAAAACATCGCCAGCTCGAGTACAGAAGACAAAGCCGTTATCAGTTCCACTTGTGATGTGGTTCCACAGATGATAAAAGAGGAGCGAATTTTAAGGAATAATCACGAAATTTTGAACTCTACGTTGTCAATGCCCTTAGACGTTGAAACATCTAGTAAAATGTTGGTTAAAATTGAGAAGAATGATATTAAGGCAGTGGACGGTGAAGTCTTTGGTTTGGTGTCACGAAAAGAAGAGGTTAAACTTGAAATGGGGAATCGGAAAATGGAAGATGACCGAGAGATTTCTGCGTATTTATCTGTGGACGTTGATCAAATGGAGGACTTTGCGAGCGAAACTGTTCGGCAAGATTCGCCCGATCTTTTCGAATCAGTCCCAACAGAAATTGGAAGCGAAGAGATTAACGCTGTCCTGGTGGAACTTGGAGCGGACAAAATCCATAACCTTAAAGGGTATCTAAGTCCAGGTTTTTCAACAAAGAACAACGTTGAAGTAAAACCAAGTTCAAATGCAGAAATTCAGCAAAAAAATAAAGTTGAGTTGAATGACCTTTGTGTGTCGGATATGAAACCAGGGTCCACTCCTTCACGAATGGGAACTGCAAACAAAAGTATTCTGGACAAGGAGGAAATTCTTTCCGATGATAATTTCGATTTCCAGTGTTCCCAACTGCCGAAAAATAAACGCCGGGGCGTGAAGACGCCTGTGGTGGCGGAAACAATTGAACGCTCAACAAAGAAAATGAAAATGCCACCGTGTTATAACGAAGTAGAGAGCCACGGCTCATGTAAAAGTCAAGTAGAGAAGCAGACGTTAAGCATTGCTCCAAGCGACTCTACCGTTGAGTGTGAAAATGCTAAAATTGTAAATAATTCTGAACGAAAAGACGCTGGAGATTCGCTTTCTCGAAAATCCGTGCGCATTCAACGGAAAAAGAGTTTCAGCTGTCGCACTCAAACGTCCAAAACCGTTCCAGCCAAAGGAGTCGACTTCCTGGAAGAACTAATTTCAGTACGTTTTAATATATATTTTGTTTGTATGTGCACTTGTTATAGCGCCCCTTCAAGCTCTCACTACTCAGAGGCGCTCCCGAATGCAGAGCGGAAACTGCATCGGAGTTTCATGCCGAAGCGCTGAGCAATTGTGAGTGAAGGACTTGCCCAAGGTTCTTACGCAGCGAGGTGGATTCGAACTTCGAACCTTCCGGCTCCAAGGCAACGACGCCACCACTACACCACCGCACCCCACTATATAATTTATTCTTTATGTATTTCTTTATTGCACCGGAAGTAAAATAAGTATAGTACAACAGAAACAGAAAATCACAGGGCAACAGGAAGCCTGGAAAAAAGCAAAAAGCTTATGCTAACCAAGCTCAATGTACTTAATGTATTGTAACGTTTTCATTATGCTTTGTACTGCACACAACTTGGTGGATTTTAGCCACCAGCAGACTCCGTTGTGTCTCTAAATTTCCTTGGGGTTGGCTGGTTTGTCCTTTCTGTCTGAGTACACTAATTGTGTGGTTGTAGGTGCCTCTAGGTCCCATTTGGTCCCAACTCCTTTTGGTACCCCCGGTACCACAGGGCTCAGTGTCTGAGTGTCGGGCTTTTCATTACAAGTACATTCTTTACGCAGCTGGTATTAGTTCTTTGCTATCCCCTTATGACCTCCTGCACCAATTCTGTGGGGTGCGGAGGTGTAGAGGTGGCGTCGTTGCCTTGGAGCCGGAAGGTTCGAGGTTCGAATCCACCTCACCGCGTATGGACCTTGGGCAAGTTCTTCACTCACAATTGCTCAGCGCTTCGGCGTGAAACTCCGATGCAGTGTAGCACCTCTCTCTTTGGAATGGACTCCCAAAAGATCTCCACTACTGATGTAATATTTGTAATTAATGTGTTACTAGAACAATAGCTTATATTGCCTCTATTATCTAATTGTAAAATGACAATTTGCATTTGAATGCAAGGGCAAAATGTCTATATTTCCCTGTAAAATATAATTATTTAAATGTAATTGGAATAATTTGCACAGCAATATTGAAATGGACGTGACAGAGAGTAGTAGTCTTGTTTAATGTTCAGTCTTTTTTGTGTCTACGTATGACAGTCTGAATTGACCATAATTAAATTACTATTCAATTAATACTTTATTGTTACAACTGAATGGGCAAAACTTTTGTGTCTTTCTTAACTCAGGAAGAGCACAATGTTGGTACAAATGGTCTTCACTGTCCTGTCTGCCAGACAATGCTTACAGACGAAGCCAAGCCACTCCCTTCATCTTGTAAGGTCACTGTATATTTACTGATTAATTTGAAACGTGTATTTGCATCTTGCATCCAGACATGATCCAGTGTCTGGGAATAGTGGATGTGTCTGGAAAAATCAATTTGTTCTGGATTTCTCTATGTTTTAAAATGCATTTTTAGACATATATTTTGGTAATTGGTGCACTACGTTGTTAAGAGTATTATGCAAGGTGACATGGTTGTCCCTATGGCTCAAACTTCCACAGTGCTGCATAAAAGCTTCGTTATATATATATATATATATATATATATATATATATATATATATATATATATATATATATCTATATAAATAAAAATGAAACTTTCCAATAGTTTATCACGTAATCACGCCGAAACCCACGCACCGATTTTTGTGAAAATTTACCAAAACCTTCCATTCTAATAGCACCGTGTCTTAGGATTTCTTTTCCACGAAAAAACGCAACCTTTTCCACAAAAAGGGAACTTTGCAATCCGTTCGTGCGCCATTTGCAATTCAACCAAACCACGCGCTTGCAAAATTTCAGAATTCTCTTCACCCGTAAAACACAGTGACGATACATCAATGAGGTTGCGTCCCGTGACGTCATAAGTGAGTCGAATATTACGAAAGCGGCCTTATAACATTCTTGGGCTATATCCGCTGTCAGTAAAGGACGGTGTGAGGGAGGGGGAGGGGGAGGGGAGGGGGAGGGGGAGGGGAGGGGGACGGGAGGGGGACGGGAGGGGGAGGGGGAGGGGGAGGGAGAGGGAGAGGGGGAGGGGGAGGTCTTTTCTGCCACAGCAACGCGTGGCTGGGTACAGCTAGTATATATATATATATATATATATATATATAAAAGATTGGTCCATCTTTCAGGAATAAGTTACCTAGCTACCCTAGCAGTCTCTGTAATGAACTTCTTGGTCTTTCTTTTGCCTCTTTTCCGCAAGTGTTTGAAAACCATTCTCTTTGATTGTGGTTTATGGTGTCAGTTTGGGAGCGCCTCTGAGGAGTTTCTCTTGAAGTGATGCTATATAAGTTCATGATTAAGATTAAAATTATGAGAGCATCCATAAAAGGTGTAGGAGATTGTTTACTTTGCTTTTTCATTTGATCAGGTCTTTGTGGATGTTTTGAATCACTTGGCTATTGCCATGTTATCCATGCTTACATGGTGATTTCTGTGCTTTGCATAGATGTGACAAAAGAGACGACATTTAAACCGTACTTTTGGAAAGAGTTGTTCAAGGATTTAAAGTCATCATCGGTTGTAAGTCTCGACAAGAGTCATCTACAGATGGCAGCACTCTGTCTGAAACCAGGCAACCAATCAGATGGTAAGATTGACAAACTGTTTGCTCAAAATTTACAATGTGATAAAGTGGAATCCATGGCAAAATATTTTCATATATATAAAATCCCAGCCTGGCCAAATGTTAACTGTAGCTAAGATCTTGGCCATGTATGTGTGCATGTACCAGACCTGTACTTTTTTTCTGTAACATGCTGTTAAAAGTTAAGTGTTGCTGTCATAAAAGATTCTTCATTAAAATTGCCAACTTTTAATAGGGGCCGTGATGTTTTATTTCAGGTCATCTTCTTAAGGTCATGCTAATGTCGGATAAATTTATTCAGTGGCCAGATTTGATTCATTCTTGAAAAGTATTGAGGAATGGGAATTCATCTGTTAGTTAAGGCAACAAATACTAAATTGTAGTTCTGTAAACACAGTATATAAATATTCCTTATTGTTCGTAAACCTTCATTTAAAATCAGTGTTACATACTTGAATGATAGTGACCAAGACTTGCTCTGTCTTGCAGTGTACAATTACGAATTAAAATTGTATTTGTGATTCGATAGGCTGTGTCCAGGAGGTAACCAACAGTTACTGGAGCGAGACTGATGGATGTTGCGTTCAGCTACTCTACTGTTCTTCATGCAAGCAAGCAGACAAGTCGACTTGTTTGGGTGCAGAAGTCAAAGCACTATCAAAAGTTCATACACATCGACTGCAAGCCAACCAGGTAGACTTCTTGAATCAATTTAAAGCAGTGGTTCCCAACCTTTTTTGACTTGAGGGTCACTTTTTCTAAGTTGGAGGACATGAGGGCCACTTTTTCTTATTTGCATGACATCAGAGGGCCACAAGGCAAAAATTTAATTAACTGAAAGCATATAAAACTGTTATAATTGAGTCAAAATAGAATGTTTTATGTTTTTTTATAGACGTCAAACTAAAATAATTGTGTTTTATTCTGGTCAAATTTTTCATATATTTTTGTTAATTCTTTGAGAGATGAGGAACATTTTTTAAGGTCTGGCGGGCCACTTTAATGGGTTGGGAACCACTGATTTAAAGCATCGACTATTACAATTAGGGAATTAATCCATCAACCATTCTGAGATGTTAACCTTTGCTGTACAGTCTGTTTCTGATAAATAGTTTTAACACTTTAACGCTAAGCTGCATTGGTTTTCTAGTCACGTTTAGGACACTCGTTTTCTTTAAAGTGTTAATTATTTGTTTTCTTGTGCATCATTTGGAACAGGCAGGTTGTTCATTCATTCATTCTGAAAATTTATGTAGCACCCCTTCAAGAAGGCTACTCAGAGGCGCTCCCAGCCCAGCCACGGCTAAAGGGGACTTGAGCAACTGGTAGAAAGCAGGGAACGTATTCCGAGGTAGTAAATGCAGGGCAAGTGGGATCCCATTCCAAGCGGTTGAATGGTAACACATTGGCACGAAAATCAGAGGATGTGGGCTTGATACCGCTACCCCCATAAAGTTGACTCGCCCTTTAACTCCTCATACAGGCTGCCAAACAGTTCAATTCAACTCCTGTTAAGTTTAATATTATCTATAATCATGTAATCTTACTGTGTGCTTGTCAGTTTGAATTAATACATGAATATTATTGGTATTATTTTTAGGTGTGGTTGAATTCCAACTGTCTGAAGGAAAGTTAAGGTTGCAGAAACCAGAGGACAGAACAGCAAAGACTATTGATCCTTTAGATACACATTGTCCACTAAATCAGTGCATGTTACTTGCATCATGCAGTTGGAAGTTATCCAATACACGTAACCTCCAATACATGTACCTACAAGAGCTTTCTTTGCCTCCATTACATTAGCAGTTAAAGACATTTGTGCCACAAAGTCAGACACATCAAAGATGATTTTTTAATTTGGTAAAGTTCTCGAGAGCAGGCACAAATCGTTCGGTAATGTGCTAGAAGGAGCAAAGACACTTGTGACATGTAATTTATGAAATGCAAACTGTTGTTTGTATGTAGGGATATTTATGTTGGTCATTTTCTACTTCTGTGATCGAGTTGAGAAGTCTGCATAATACGTTGCAACGTGCAGTGCTGGTTAACCCTTTAATGCCGAGATGGTAGTAAATGGTATGGGAAATCCTAGACTTGTACCTCCAGCATTAAAGGGTTAACGTGTTTTTGTTTAGAGATATCTGTTGATCGAGGTATACGATAAATGTGTTCACATCTGATCATTGGTTGTCAACAAGCCATGTTCAAACATTCAACAAACGCGATCTTATTGACTTTTAACAGAAATTTAATGCATGTACATTATTCTAAAGAAAAATACATGAACTGTCAGAAAAAGTTTGTAATCTTTGCAGAGGCAGCAAAAAAACCATCAGTGCAAGAAGCCTTGGTAGCTGATTACAATTGCCCTTAAATATTTAATAACTACTTAATACCACCTTTCAGGGCCTTAATTAATTAAACTAATTTACATGCGATCGCAGAATGGTCTTGTCTTGGCAGAAAAGTTTCTGGTCCAGCATTTCACTGGGTGGTGTTTTCCATAACAGCGCGTTATAGCTTTGCATCGGGTATCATAAGGTTTCCGTTACCAAATATGTTCTGTGGATCAAGGTACTGCTTCATGGCTCGCAGCAGACCAACTCCAGGCTCAGACACGGTTCGCTGAAGCCACTGCTTTCGAATCTTGCCAACTGTAACAGAACATTTTTTATGTTTCAACAGGTTTTGTTTGTATGTATTGTATTTAAACATTTATAAAGTAGGGTGAACCGTTCAGAGGCGCTCCCAGTGCGCAAGGCCCAGCGAGAAGAAACAGGTTTTGAGAAGAGACAAAGAAGTGTAGAGCGAACAGCAGGAGAAAGGGCATTCCAAAGAGAAGGACCAATTGAGACAAATGATCGAGACTGAGCCATAGCAATTCTAGACCGAGGAACCAAGAGGTGCACTTGTTATAGCGCTCCCGAATGCAGAGCGGACACTGCATCGGAGTTTCACGCCGAAGCGCTGAGCAATTGTGAGTGAATGACTTGCCCAAGGTCCTTACGCGGCGAGGTGGATTCGAACCTTGAACCTTCCAGCTCCAAGGCAACGACGCCACCACTACACCACCGCGCCCCACAATTCATATGACATTTCCATTAAGTATGAAAGCATGGCATTATACATTTTTATTGTAAGATTTGAAATGTCAATGCAGTGTGTAATAGCCTGTAAATAAATGATAATTTAATATTATACTGTCTGCATTTTGTCTTGCTTTATATAAGGAGGAAATAAAAATGCATTATGACGACAAATAAAAGGAGGAAATGATGACAATGTGCATTATTATGAGAAATGTAAAGAGGAAATAACAATGTGCATTATTATGACGAATATAACCTTTTTCTTTATATAAAAAAACAGCAATGCAACTAACCTCCATGATGGTGAGAGATGCTACCACCACTTGCCAAGATCTCTTCTCTGGCACAGCGCTGTTGCAATAAACATACAGATCCCATTAACCCTTTACCCTGAGAATATCCACTGAAAACACGGGCTTAACGGGAAAAATGAACGAATAAAGGGTTAAGTGAGCTTATAGAGAGTTGAAAGATCAGAGCAATAAGTAGAAGCCAATATACGTATAACAGAGAATCAGTATTAAGTGTTATAATTACCAGAATAAAACAGTTTCCAATTAAATTTGCCTCAAACAAGCAATGTAGTTCACACTACACAATGGAAGAGTGATAATTTACAACTTACCCGGTATATAATTTGTAAGCAGCTGCATACTGGAAATCGGGGCCACATAATATTCCTTGTGGATAAAATTCCATTTCTTCACACAAGATAGGCCATGAAAGCACTTCTAAACAACCTTTGTTTCGATCGTTTGCCAGATAAAGCCAGTGTTTCTTTTACAGTTTAACCCTTTAATGCCGAGATGGTAGTAAATGGTATGGAAAATCCTGTACACTCCGGCATTAAAGGGTTAATGACGAGTGTGTACTATAAGTTACTGGTAAAACATTGCACCATCATGAGCCTACAGCTAGACCATGTGTTTAGGGCCATAGTATAAAGATGATGCACAACAAGTAGAAGGAAGGTTGGTTAGCAAGTCGCGAAAGGCCAGGTTTTTACAGTGGAAATACACATTATTTTGTTTATTTAGAGAATTAGCAGCTGAAGAAAGCAGCAGAGAGCAATTTTGAAATAACAAAAATCACGTTACCTCAATCTCTTCATAGAGTTCAACTGGATTTGCGACTCCACGGTAGTTAAAGCCAAAGTAGAAATAAACACAAGCGCCTGCATCATACGTCTGGGTCACCCTGAAAGAATTTATAAAAAAAATAATCAACATTCGTGGATTTTAGCATGATTTAACTACAAGTTTACTGTTTGTGGGGTGTGGTGGTGTAGTGGTGGCATCGGTACCGTGGAGCCGGAGGGTTCCAGGCTCGAATCCACCTCAAGCCGCCGCATAGGGACCTTGAGCAAGTCCTTCACTCGCAATTGCTTGGGCGCTTCAGTGTAAAACTTCAATGCAGTGCCCACGCTGTAGTCGGGAGTGCCTCTGAATAGAGGGCGTGAAGGGCCGCCATATAAATGGAAATATAATAAATAAGTTCAGCAAGGGATCTGAAAAGTTACCTCTTTTGTTTAAAATGCAGTTTTGGACAGTCTTCAATTTCCACAATGAAGATTTTTAATTTTCTGCCAAATTCAAAGCACTCTGTTTAGATCAGCTTACAGCTGTTTCCCACACCTTTCATGGGTACATCATGTGATGCTTGTTTATCAAACCCCAGAGGAAGTGAGAGCTTGTACGAACCTGCACGTGGCATAGGGTGGGAATTGGACGCCCCTCTCTTTGCATTCCCTGACGATGCGGTCTTTGGTGTTGCGACAGAGATCCAGTACTCTACAAAAAACAATCAAAGATTCTTGCTTAATTAAAAGTCTGAGGCCGAGTTAAAAATTCTGGAATGGAAACAAGAACCACTGCCATCAAACACATCGTGTTTGTCAAATATGGCGCATGTATTCCAACATCAATATCTCCTCTGACGCTATGAGACCATGAACTTTGAATAGGGTGCCTACCATCAACTTTGGATAAGAATCTGTTGCATATCTATTATCCAAGTCATTTTCGATTTGACTAACTGCTTGATCATTAATATTGACTTCAGCATCAATTAGATTTGCACAGGCAAATTAGAAATTAGAGTAGACAAGACATCTTGAAGAGGCATTGAGGCAATCTATATAAAGTTTCGGAATAATAATAATAATATCTATGCTATTTGAAAACATGAATCAAGCAATTTCTAAATATATTTCAGGAAATCATCAGATTTCAATACAATCCTTACAATTTAAACTACAAGTAATCAATCTGACACATTTTAAAAATCGATGTGAAGTAATCTAAATGTGTGATTATATATAATCTGTTACCAATGATCAAGGTGGATTGAGAACTTCCAATTGAAAGGGGAAAAAACCGTGTAAAACATCGAAAACTAACCTGTCCCATGGCACAGAAGTCTCGAATGATTCAGCCACTATGAAATATTCAAAGCCAAGATCCTGAACAAAACAGGAAAAACACATCAGCATATGTAACTCTTCAATAGACGACTAATTTGTTTTAGTATTACACATTTTTTTTATGTCTTATAATAATAATATATTTTCTTTAATAAAACGCTTGCAAATGCACTGCACTTTACATGCAAATTTTATACGTGATGCTTTTTCACCAGAGTGATTTTTGGCAGCTGGTTATATTAAAGAATTCTACTTACTTACTTACTCACTAAAAGTGACTTGGAACGTCATTAAGTGATTAAGAGATGAACACTTCAATTTCACTGTATCATCTACGCCTAACAAGCAATCACTAAGATCAGGCGAACATTTTAATTATTAAAAGTTCAATTAATTAAAATCTTAAACAACCGAACATTTACTCACCCGGAGGTAAGCAATGACGTAGGTTAACATGTAACCTCGCTGTCCATTCTCTTCTCCGCCAGGAATGCCCCTAAAATAACAGCATATAAATTAAACAGCTCACTAACCCTTGGAAAGGTCAGAAGCAAAACTGTTTGCAGATGTTAGAAGTAAGATATTCCTGGTATATGTAGCTCTAAGCAAGTGAATTGTAGGGAAAAGCAAAGAAAAGCTTCATACATTCATTTAAAGAATTTATATAGCACCCCCTCAACACTCACAGCACTCCCAGTCCAACCACGATGATACAAATAGGTTTTAAGGTGCTTGTAAAGCACCGATGAGTCAATGCTATGCGACAGGCATACTCCAATGGGAGGATAATAATACGATATAACAACACAACTTGCCAGTGATCATTGATCACGTACATGCAACACTAAAATCCGATGTATTTATCAGATCAATCTAAAATGACTATCAGCATCAGAGAAATTCATATCATAATCCGATTAATTTTTGTTTACTCTAAATTCTGTTACATTGAAACACAATGCATATACAATTATACATACCCAAACTTTGATGCAATCTCATAGACTCTCTTCTCCCTGGCCGAGACTTCCTGAAAATATATGACAAAACATTGTACCGTTATGTGGTGCAGTTTAATCAATCAATCAATCAATCAATCAATCAATCAATCAATCACTCACTCAATCAATCAATCAATCAGCCAACCAATCAATCAAAATGTTTTATTTTGCAACCAAATTAAACAAGTCAGGTTTACACATGTACCATTGCAAGTCTGTTACAAAAAAAGGAAGCCTTAAAGGGATTAAAGAAATCCTGCTAACTAGGGACACCAAATTATAATATCAATTAAATTTTTATATATATTGTTGGCCTTAACTAAACTTTACCATACATTACACAATACACTTGTATGCAACACATGGAATGAGTGAAGAAAAAAAGTTGTTTTATGGTACCAATATGTTCAATCATTGCCAAAAATCACTGCATATATTAGGAACTGGAGTGAATGGTTACAAGCAAACTGACCTCCTTTGTTCCCTCGAAGAGAAGAGTAGCGACTGCAATCTTCAGCAGATCAAATCCTTTGATCTTCGTGATGTACAGCTTCTTCAGACCCTCAACAAATGAAGCCAAGAAGGAACCGACCTCTGGCTTCAGCGCATGTCCTGAAAACAACATCAACATCAGGCTCCTTCAGTTTCATCAGCTTCAATGGCCACTCATCATCATCACCACATCACCACCACATCACCACCACCACTATCACAATCTTATCTTGCATGGTCATCTTCGTTCCTGCAATCATAATAATCTACAATCTTTAGTTTCACATATGCTGCTAAATGATATAACCAGGTGCATTGAACATTATTTATAGACACTTTTAAAGGTGCTCTGGAAATTCTTGACTGCATTACATTTTGATTAAAGGTCAAGCTATTAACATAACCCTTAATTACTCTTTCAAATACTTGACTTATTTATCACTTTATTCATTATTCAAAGTTTAAAATACTGTTATCATAGAAAATAAAAATAAAGTAAAAATATAAAGCAAAATACTGTTTTCTTTGTAGATTGCATTAGGGCTGAGCCCTTTCCTACAATACTTTTAGAACTCGGTGTACAAGGTGCCGTGCTCTAAGTTCCTCTACTCAGGGTACAATTCTCATTCCTCAAGCATGAAATGCTCATAGACAGCACCGTGCTTTCTATTATTGGTCCCTTGATGTGTAATGGCTTCCAGTCTTTACTATACGCCTTATGCCTAGAGCTTCCTCAGATGTGCTTTATCGCAGCTTAAAAACGTCCTTTTCAGCCGCGGTTGGATCTGAAGAGCTCCTGAGCAGTAATCTCGAAGGAGTGCTATATAAATCTCAACATTTGATGAATTAATGAACTGATTTTTGTTTACTTTTCCAAACAATTCACCAACTTCTGCTCACCAAACTGAAACTGCTCGTTGTCCATGAGTCGAATAGACGCAGGAGCGACTCGCTGTCGAGCGATCTCCTGAAGACACGAAACGCCGCTCTCAAAGTTTGGAAAGACGATCGAACCGTATTTGCGAACCTCAGGCAACGGACGCACTTTTAACGTCACTTCTGTTACAACTCCAAGCGTTCCTAGAATCATCAGAAAGTTCCGGAATTAAAAATTAAAAAGTAAGTGCAAGAATTATGGAGTTCTGTTGTAACTCTAAGCATTCCTAGAGTCACCAGAAAATTCAGGAATTAAAAATTCAAAAGTAAGTGCAAGAATTATGGAGTTCTGTTATAACTTCAAGTGTTCCTATAATCACCAGAAAATTCAGGAATTAAACATTTTAAAATGTGTAAGAATTATGGAGTTCTGTTATAACTTCAAGTGTTCCTATAATCACCAGAAAATTCAGGAATTAAACATTTTAAAATGTGTAAGAATTATGGAGTTCTGTTATAACTTCAAGTGTTCCTATGATGATGATGATATCCCGTCTAGCTAGCCCGGAGGGCTAGCCAATGGGGATGAAGTGTTAGCGCCTTCATTTTCAAGGCCTCGGCATATGAGGGCGGTGGCCAATCCTCTCCCTCGCCGTCTCATCATCCACTGACCGTGAGGTCAGTGTACTCATCATAGATGAGTCAGCTAGGGAGTGCTTGTGGAACAGAAATCTCGTTGCAAATTTCTGCCCCGGCGGGGATTTGAACCCCCAACCTTTCGGTCGACAGTCCAGCGCGCTAACTGCTGTACTATCGAGCACCCCCAAGTGTTCCTAGAGTCACCAGAAAATTCAGGAATTAAAAATTAAAAAGTGCAAAAATTACGAAGTGCTGTTATAACTTCAAGCATTCATAGATTCACCAGAAAATTCAGGCATTAAAAATCAAAATGCAAGTGCAAGAATTATTTACAATCATTGATCACCCAAAACAATATACAATACATGTTATGCTTCTATGCCAGTCTCTAGTAATTCAAATGTTCAATTACAAAAAAAGAAATACCTCGGGTAAAAAATACAGTAATAATACATATCAAAGTTCTTTGGTTTTGACAAATAGGGTCAATTCCATAGAAATCCACTTTAATTGATTACCTCAATTCTCTGAGAGGGGATAGGGTTCGGTTTCCCCAGAGTAAAAAATAACAATAATATGCTAATACAATCCGACCGAGTGGAGTGGCGAAGACTTGTCAACCAATGCTTCGATCAGAACAGGAGGAACTAAGTCTAAGAAATACTAAATTTATTTCCGCGCCTCAGATTCACATCTCGATGTGACCTTGCAAGTGTTACAAGTTTATTTAATAATAATAATAATAATAATAATAATAAGTAATACAATCCAAGCTTACCTTCTGATCCCATGATGACATGATGCAAGTCGGGTCCTGAAGACATTCGCGGAACCAAGCAGTTCTTCTCTAACGTTCCACGAGGAGTGGCCATCTTTATGTGCACCACCTAAAATATTTAAAGGTAAGATAGTTAAGAAATGGATGGATGAAATACATGAGAAGTCTGGTATGAGCTTGGAAGCGCTAAGAGAGGCGACAAGAGGGAGGAAACACTGGAAAGGATACATCGTGACTGTCGCCAGAGCTCCAAGAGCTGACAGCACCAGGTGACGATAGTTAATTGTTCATGAATCTTTTACATACCTTGTTTGCAGAAGTCAGAGCATAGTACATTGAAGGCACTTGTAGCAAGCACACATACGCTTAGATACCTATGTCTGAATGCTTGCAATGTGCACTTGTTGTAGCGCCCCTTCAAGATTTCTACTCAGAAGCGCTCCCGACTACAGCACGGACACAGAATTTGAGTTTCACGCCAAAGCGCTGAGCAATTGCGAGTGACAAACATGCCCAAGGTCCCTCGCAGCGACTTGAGGTGGAAACAAACCTGCAACCCTTTGGCTGCAAGGCACCAAACATACCCACAACACCACACGACTGTTGATAATGGACCCATAAATTGCAGTCAGTATATGAGAGACACAATTACAAAAGGGTTGCATCACTGTTCATTAAGAGGGTATAGAGATGTTTCAAGACAAGTGAGAACTGTTTTAACCCTTTAATGCCGGAGGGCATAGGATTTCTCGTACCATTTACTACCATCTCGGCATTAAAGGGTTAAGGACGAGCTACTCACCAGGTCTTCTATGTTTCCATAGATGTTCTTCTTCATTCCACTCGCACGAGTTGCCACCCATCCACCCAAAGAACTGAACTCAATCGAATCCGGTTCATGACCCGTGCAGTAGCCCTTCTCCGCCAACTGTCATCACAACAACAAAAGACACAACATACGCTTAATAATAGAAAAAGACACTAATAAAGAGAGACAACGTTGCAAAAAACTAAAGACAACAATTCATGACAATTCACTACAACAATTCCATGCTTAAAAGACAACATTTCACTAACAATTTCACCAATCCAGAGACAACATTTCAATAATATAAAGGCAACATTTCATTAACCCAAATACAACATTTCACCAATCCAGAGACAACATTTCGCTAATAGCAGTTTACTGATCCAAACTAGTATCACACTAATCCATAATTAAAAACAATAAATGAAGATCAATAGGAAAGACAAAGCCAAGGATCAGTCATTCAGAATATAAGCATCTAAAGATTTGCCAAGATATGCAATTAACAAGACAACACATCCAGACAATACAATACAATATATAATAGAGCACAATAACAATAGTTGTGACACAGTGACAATAGTTGTGACACAGTTATGTTATCTATATACATTAACCTTTCGATCTCCTGATTCCAACTATACTAAAACCTTCTCTCTCAAAAACAAAGGATGGTCAAACATCATTACATATCACCAAGATACCTGTAGCCCTTTCAAAGTGATTACATTACTTCATTACCACATCAAACTACTACTAAGTACTGCGTCTAAGTAAATTTGAAATCTATAGCTCTACATAAAAATCAATCATCTAGTATTCTTAACCCATTCCCGCCGGAATTGTTCCGATACCTATTGGGTTAATCGGGTCACCCGCGACCCGATTCGGCGGGAAAGGGTTAATGTATCATGTGCAATATCCTTTATACCTTACAACAAGTCCGCAGTTTCACGAAAGTACTACTGTAAGTAATGTTAACCAAACAAGAAGTTTGCGCCACATTCCTACTGACAAAATAGTACAGCCTATAGAAAAATTAACTAATAAACAAAGCAACATGTAATTAGAGTCTTTTAATGAGATATTGACGGTAATATCTAACCCGTCGGTCAAGGTCTTGTCCAAGGATTCCACCCTCACAACAAGCCGTCAAATTCTTCTCATCCAGCCATAAAATTCGTGCCTAAAATTTACAAAAATAATTCCATTCACCACTAAACTAAATTTATACTGGTCCAACCAAATCAATAAATCAGTTCTGCGTCAATTATTTTTTTAATCAATGCTAAATACACGTAAAATGAATTGTAACAATGACCTCAGTTTAAACAGCAGAATAACATACATACAACAGAAGTAAATATTTTTCTGTATGTTGCCGAGCATTTTCAGAATTATATTTTCTCTACCATAGATATTTAATTAGTAAGTGTCCAGTCAGTTAATAAACAACCAACACTTCAATCAACCATTCTATTACCAATCAATTCGCCAATCAACCAAGAACCAACCATCTGTGAAGTATCGAGCGAAATGATCATTCGTCTCTCGCTTGCAGGGCATTCAAGTGCTCCAGTCACGCTCGTACCACCTACAGAAATTCAAAATGATCATTACACAATCCAATCAGTGCTGAACGCAAATGGGGCACGGTGGTGTAGTGGTGGCGTCATTGCCTTGGAGCCGGAAGGTTCGAGGTTCGAATTCACCTCGCTGCGTAAGGACCTTGGGAAAGTCCTTCACTCACAATTGCTCAGTGCTTCGGCATGAAACTCCAATGCAGTATCCGCTCTGCATTCGGGAGCGCCTCTGAGTAGAGAGAGAGCTTGAAGGGCCGCTATAACAAGTGCACATACAAACAAGCAACATTTACCTGTTCTGTTTGACTGGAGCTTAATGAATATCTTAAAGGTGAAAATGTTTTGTATTTAAACTGATCCCAAAGTACTTATCTATTGTTTGTATGTGCACTTGTTATAGTGCCCCTTCAAGCTCTCGGACACTACATTGGAGTTTGACGCCAAAGCGCTGAGCAATTGTGAGTGAAGTACTTGCCCAAGGTCCTCACACGGCGAGGCGGATTCTAACCTCAAACCTTTCGGCTCCAAGGCAACGACGCCACCACTACGCCCTACAATCCTAGTTTATCTTTAATCAAATAAACACTTGTAACCATAGAGTGCTTGCAAGCACAAATTTATATAAGTACTGTGACTTCAGAGAAACTAAACTCATCAGCAAAACTCCTGACTCAAATGGTCTAACTTCTGTTGGAAAAAAAGAATTCACAAGACAAGGTATTTTTGTCACAGGTAGCTAGGCAACTTATTCTAAGGCAATTGCTGCACAGCTGCTATTCAGGACTGTGGACAAATGGACAGAAAAGTAAGAATCCGTGGTTAGAATAAGAAAGAGATCTGTTAAAAAATATGCAATTCGGCATGAATCGCAAACTCTGTAAATCCCAAATAACCTAAACAAATCTACATTTAAAAACCAAAAACTACGTCACTTTGCAATCCTGCTTCTTTATCCTTACACTATAAATCAACAGTAAAAGTACTGCAATCAATTTTAAATTTTACTACAAGTGGGTAATCACAATTCACTCCTTACCTCCGAATGGAATGAGGACCACATTGTGCTTTCCCGCCAATTCAACAATTTTCTCCACATCACTGTGGCAACCTAGCACAAAAAAACAGTTAGAATAACGAAAGAGCAATTCCTTAACCTAGTCCAAGGCAGCCAAGAGCATGAAGTTTTAGTGACTTCATTTTCTTAGCTTCAGCATATCAAGGTGGACGGCCAGTCCTTTCCCTCGCAGACTCTTCTTCCCACAGACAGTGTATGGTCAATGTACTCATTGTAGCTGAGCTACCTAGGGAGAATATAGCGCAGAAATCTCAAACCAAATTTCTCCAGAAAGGCTTTGAACCATTGATTCCTAAGCCCTTACCCTCAATGATGAAAACTGATGACAAATTGACCACATGCAGTACAGAAATGATTTAACGATGAAGAAAGAAATAACAGTAGCAGAAGAATAAAAGTCGCTAACTAACTTTAGGCACTCAAGTGGAGCAGAAATATCAAAGCATCTCTCTGCCCAAATACGGATTTGACCCCTCCCCAAACCTGGTTTAACAGTTCAACATGTCAACTATATCACCTTTGTGTACTGTGTAGTAACCACTAGAGTCATGCAAAACTACCATGCACCTCAATATGATAGAGAACAAGAGGATGAAAAATGTGACAAAAAGATATCACGAAAGTACAACTTGATTAATATTAGAGAGTAGGAGACATAATATTGAAAGAGAAAACCAATTCCTTTTGTAAATTAGACAAGTAAAGATGAGTTAGTTAGCAAAACTTGTTGACTAACCTGGCCAAACTATTACATCTGGAATTCTTGTGAATCTGCCTTCTCTCAGTACGAACACTTCATGCAGTGTATGACCTGTAGAATTATAATTATTATCATCATTATAATCATTTTTTATTATTATTATAATCATTATTATCATCATTATAACCATTATTATCATCATTATTATCATCATTATAATCATTATTATTATCATTGATCATTATTATTATCATCATTATAATCATTATTATTATTAAATTTATCATCATTATTATCATTATATAAATATATTATCATTGCATCTAACAACATCACAAAATAAGCAAACTGTGCCGCATAATACATATAACAAATGTATTTATTCATGAAAACAAAGTTGACATACCGCAACTTAAATTACATGAATAAGGAAATGAAAAGTTGACTATAAAACTATCTCGTTCTGCTCAAACAGAGGAGCTATATAAATTCAGAAGAAGTAATAGTAATTAAAACTCAGATACAAAATATTAAAAACAATGTACACAGTTACAAACAACTGCCAATCAAACTTGAAGTCGTGAAAAAGATCATGAAAGGAAGTTCCCCCAAAAGAAGGAAGCAGCTGATGTCATTGTTTACCATGAGCACGAAACAGTCGGTCATTCGGATCATCGGAAAATGAAATTCCGCTTCGTTTGAGGTCCTCCATGAAATCCTCATTGATGGTCGGCAGAGGAATGTCAGCAGCTGTCAGTTCTGGCTGAAATTTCAGACAGTTTAGTTTAAATTAACACATTATTATTTGTTATATTCCAAATCGTGTCAATCGACATGTTCCTGTTGATCCATATCCTTCTTCTACAGACTACCACCTATCGTTTCCCCATTATCCTTAACCCTTTAATGCCGGAGGGTATAGGATTTCCCATACATTTTACTACCTTCTCGGCATTAAAGGGTTAAACACTGCATCAGTGGCCTGATTAGCTGGATCCTACAAGATCTGAAACCGGCACCTACGGTTCAAGATCCACCAGAAAAACTTTTTAGCTCAGCTGGTTATTTTTATTGTAACCAAAACGTGCTGCTCACTATATAACCTATAGCAGTGTCAGCAAAATGGTTTGTCTGTATAATTGGTTAAGTGTCTAATTCAAAGGTGAATAAAAATGTTTCAACAAAAGGTTATTTTTAGCAAGAACAAGAACATGTTAATAATGACCACATACATATGGCTTCTATCAACACACGCTCTTATACATGCACATTAGATCATTTGTGTTTCATTGTGCTAGATCTGTCAGTGCAACCTTTGCATTGATTTTAAGAAAATAACGGCATATTTTACATCACATTGCCTTGCAGAAAGAAATGACTCATCCAGAAAATACAGTTCATTAGATGTATTGTTGTTGATACAAAGTCTTGCATATTTATGCAGTGTTCATGAATTCTAACAAGCTTCATATTGATAAATAGCATCTGTTTGCTGAGCTTCTGCATACTGAGCAGATGATAACCTAGAGACAAAACTGCCTGATACATGTATATTGTATAAATTACCTGAGTAAACAGTACTTAATTAAATTGTCATGTTTATCAAAACATTGAAATAATGATGTAAATGATAAAGTCACAAACCTGTGCCGGAGTTTTGTGGTCAATATCAATTCCGACTGTTTTAAACATCCACTCTCTAAGGTGAGGCATAACATGTCCACTCAGCTTGTACCTAGAAAAGCAATCATTGCAGTGTAAATTATGCAGGGCTAAATTACTTCAAATATTAAAGCTTCTGCTAAATCTCAAAGCCTCATATGGTTAAGGAAGCTATGGAAAACATAGGCAAAAGTACTTTTGGCATTTTACTGAAGATAAATATAATAGCAAAATTATGTATAGCAAGAGAGACTATTTGCCAACTGAAGGGACGGTTTAACTGGCTCTCTAAACATTTTTCCTCATTTTTAATTGAAATAGATCTATGTTACTTCTTACTAACCAAACATACTAGTTCCATAATGTTCAATAAAAATTAACCCTATTTTCTAAACAGAATGATAATTGACTAAGTGATCCCACAGAAAAATCTTACCCTACACACTCATCCTACATTCAGGGCTGAAAGCGGTTTGGAAAAGTTGCCGGGTCTCATTTTGGCGGACGAGCACGCTTTTGGCCCACAAATTTATCTGATGACGATTTTCCTGTAGTCATTTGCCCAAAATTACCAAAAATCCTACCATTTTTGCCTACTTTTGTCACCTGACGGCCTGTTTTGCGACCCGTCTGAAACCCGGCAACAGCAGGTCTCGAAAATCGATGCCGGGTCTCAGACCCGGATCGACCCGGCTCACTTTCAGCCCTGCCTAAATTACAGCGTACAAGTCTACTATAGAACCATTTAAAGAGGACCTTAGATAAACAGAGAGTGATAGCCACCATTGTTGCTCTTGACCTTTTTCTTAAATTTAACTCTGCTCAGTGTAAATCATTTCCAACTACCTTGAAATCAAGTTCATTTATAACAATTAGACAGCCGAGCATTCATGCATGCACTGCTTTTGAAAAGCACTTAAAAGCTGAGCACTATATATTGACTATCTTGATACTTGTTCACCAGAGTGTTGCTTGGCTCACTTACTTATCCAATATCCAATCAATAGTATTATTATAAAGACTCTCTTATGTGTGCAGACAAACAGAAATTTATGCGAATCTGCCACAGTTTTTTTTAGTCTCCATGCAATAAATAGACACAGATGCAACTTAAACAGACAATACTGTACAGGCTACAGGGCATTTACATTATTGAGGACAAGACAAGACAAGACATTGTCACAATGCAAGGATAAAGTACTTATTATGTTAGTAGATGTGCCTAAACAAAACACTGGTCTACAAAAAAAAATTTTGTCTGGTGTCTAAGATTTTTCAACTGATTTATAGCAATTTGGCAATGCTGAATCCAAGAATGACACTCATTTTTCTGTATCAGGTCATGTTTTTCTGCTAACTCGATTTTAAAAAATCATTAGAAAGTCGGAAATCAGACATCTGATTTGAACAAGAACTTTGTATTTCTTAACATATTAGATAAAAAAAGTTACAGAAACTGATGTTTTTCAGCATCATTGTTACAAATTCATGGCTTGAACTTGAGTTTCTTGGAACTCCTGGAAAAATTTGCAGCAGGGACGTCTCTTTTCAAGGTCCAGCAGTAATCTGCCATCATTACTGCATCCCAACGCCCCTGATACCTTGTCTCCATCTCTTTCAGGTCTTGATGGAACCTCTCCCCCTGTTCGTCACTCATTGATCCAAGATTCTCAGGAAACCAACTCAAATGGGAGAACAGGTAGTGCATTTTGATGCTCATGTTGCATCCAAGGTTTCTAAAGGCAGTCAGCATCTTGGTAACAAGTTCTTCATAGTTACTGGCCTTGTTGTTGCCAAGGAAGTTGTTGACAACCTGAACAAAAGCCTTCCACGCTTTAAGCTCCACTGATTTCATTGAGTTCTCAAACTCTGGATCTCTCATGAGCTGTCGAATTTGAGGACCGTCAAAAATCCCAGCTTTCAACTTTTCAATAGTTAAACCTGGAAAAGCTTTGCACATGTATGCAAAGCAGTCCCCATCCTTGTCCAGAGCTCTGGTGAATTGCTTGATCAAGCCGAGCTTAATATGCAGCGGTGGGAATAAGATCCTGTCTCTGTTCACCAGCGGCTCGTTGATGATGTTCCTTGCACGGCAGGGCAGTAATTCTTCACGTATAGGCCACTCCTTCTTTGTGTAATGTTGTGCTCGATCCCTACTGTCCCACAAACAGAGAAAACATGGGAACTTTGTAAATCCAGACTGTTGGCCCAACAAAAAGTTAACCATTTTCAAATCGACACAAATCAGCCACTCGTGCTGATCATAACGAATTTTCTCCAAAACGTACTTCACCGCCTCATACTTCTCTTTGAGTGTTGTTAAGTGTGCGATGGGTACAGAGGCAAACTGGTTGCCATTATGCAATAGAACACATTTCAGTGATCGCTTACAGCTGTCAATAAATAGTCTCCACTCTTCGGGTTTGTACTGTGTTACCCCTAGTTTATGCAGGAGCTGTGCAATATCAGTGCAGTACACCAGGTCATTATCTTTAGTGAAAAACGGGAGGTACTCTTCATGCCTGCTTCGGTAGAATGTGATGCGAGCACTATGAGAGAGGAGGTTTTTGTCCTTCAGTCTCGATGCCAACAGCTCAGCATTCGATTTTGACAAGCTGAGATCACGAACAAGGTCATTAAGCTCATGTTGAGAGAACGGATGTGGAGCGTCATCATCAGGAACAAATTCTTCTCCTTCATCTTCTTCAACACTTGAAGAGGAGGAGACTTCTTCGTCGCTCATGTCGGGAAGATCATGAAATACAGGCACTGGAATCTCATCGCAGTGGGGCATAGGACGACGTGCTGATTCCAGATCAGGATATTTGAGGCAGCTCCGGTTTTTCTTGTTTATTCCAGTTACATCAATGGCACAGAAGTAACAGTCAGTTGTATGGTTGGAAGGTTCCCTCCAAACCATAGGGATTCCAAATTTCAAAGAACTCCTTGTTCCTTTGGTCCACTGACGGAGATGCTCTATGCAGGTTTTGCATATCATGTGAGGTGCCCAAAGTTTATCTTGATCACCCAGCTTCATACCGAAATAAGAATGATAAGCACGCTTTACAAAGTTGGTGACCGGGTTCCTGTTGGCAACAAGGGTGTATTCACCACAGATGTAGCAAAATACGTAAGGTTTATTTTTACAAGATCTTCTACCTGACGCCATCTTTTCACTGCAACAACAATTGAATAAATGAAAGGCTGTGACTAGCGGACCGCCAAGCGGCCGTCGAATCTCAAATACTAGCGGACCGCCAGTCACGTGTAACCTGTCACATGACTGGCGGCCGTCCAATACGGAATACTAGCAAGCCGCCAGGCTTTCTATTTACACCAATCCACAAGAGTTTCTAATGGCTAAACAAACCCTAAAACTAACCCTAACCGACCCTCACGACGCCTAACCTGAACCTAAACAACACTTACGAAAAAAATTGGTTGCTTACTCTGTTTCTAGTAATTTTCTAAGTCATTAAAACAAGAAAACTTTTGTCCGACATAAAACCAACTATCGGTAACTGCCGCCATTGTAACAATATTCAAGAATCAAGACTCGTCATGACTCATGTGACAGGTTACACGTGACTGGCGGTCCGCTAGTATTTGAGATTCGACGGCCGCTTGGCGGTCCGCTAGTCACTTCGTAAATGAAATAACCAACTAGAATCTAGACTTAAAAACGCATAGATATCTCACTTACTATTATATCGATGGCAAGCATAGACACGTAAAAACTTCATGTGGCGCTATATAAAAAAATTGACCTGACTAAGCAAAACCAATGTGATACTTCGATTCAGCACATGAAAATTGTCCTAAATCAGCTGAAAAAACTTAGACACCAAATTTGCTGTAGACCAGTGTAATATATGCAAGATGAAGTTATGACGATCTTAAATAATAAGCAACGAGAAGTTATAAATGTGGTCTAGCTCGAAGGCTTTAATGAAACTGATCAGTAATGGAATATGAATTTGATATGGGGAAGCGGCGAATTAAAACGGAAACTGATCAGTAATGGAATATGAATTTGATATGGGGAAGCGGCGAATTAAAACGGAAAACCAATATAAAAATATACGAGATGATGATACAACTGATACCCTATACAATAGTATACACGCATCAGAATGTCGTCAAATGTTTAAAGCAAGTCTACGTGAAAAGAATTCATACAGTGCTCAGAAAAGACTTGAGTGATCGTTCAAGACAATAGAAAGTAACAAACGATGACATAAGACAATCATTAGGTATTCAAAAACACTCTGCTAAGCTGTCATTCAACAAAGACTTCCATGGTTTAGCCATGTAGAAAGAACATAAGTTGACTGGCACCAGGCAATACAACCAACAGCAAGACAATACTATGCTGGATAGAATGAGGATATAACATTACTGGGACTAACATTTAGAAGAGCATGGTCTTGACAAATGACCAAGGCCAGCAGCACAGGTGACTTATTTGTATCCATCAACAGCCAAATGGTTGGCGCAAGGAACTGATGATGAAGATTATCGCAATGAACTTAATAAAATGCACAGACAACATGAAGATGCAAGATTTTTTCATTGTTTCTACCTTCCCCCTGTGAATTCAACTTGTCCATTCTTGTTCAAAATGAATTTTGAGTCTTTGTAACCCCAGCCGTTCCATTTGAGCAGCTCCTGTCTGTGAAAGAAAAAGACCACATGTGTTTAACGTACTCTCATTTTAATTACTTGCAATTCACCATTGTTAATATACACTGAAATGTCAGTCACAACTAAAACTCCTACAGGTCAAAACCGGTTTGGTCAAATGCTATCATCATCATCATCATCATCATCATCATCATCATCATCATCATCATCATCATGGAGCATGCCCTCCTGGGGCGTTGCATGATGCGGCAACAAATTCCCTCCAGAGACCGCGATCTTCCGCCAGATTCATAGCCTCAGGTATGCTAATGTTCCGTAGGTATCTCGAGATACAAGACAACCAGGTGTTCCTGGGTCTCCCTCGAGGTCTTTTCCACTGCAGCGGAGCAACCGCTGCAGTAGAAATGCTACCAAGAAAAAAAATGGAAAATGCGCTAGAAAAACTCAATTTTCTGGACTGTACACGTCTAAGATGGTGGTCTATCTGAAAAACATGGAGTCACATTGCGTAGTTCAGAACTTTGCAAGTTTGTTTTATTATCCAAAAGAGCAGCAAAAACTTAAAACTAAACAAAACTCCGTCTACTTCAACAAAACTTCTTTATCTAGCGCCACTACTAACTCACCTCCGTTTTGGAATGCTCGACGGTTGGTCTGCAATTGGCAAGCGTGTATCGGATGGTGAACCCTTGCACTTGCTAGTCATCAGTTCGTGTTTTCTATCAAGCGAAGCCATTTCTTCCTTAATAAAAAATGGAAAGAAATAAATCCGTAGAATAAGATGACAGCGGATCGCTCGATTGATAACGACTAACTCCAAAAGCGTCCCTTGCACGAAAATCACCCCACAACAGTATATTTTATAATACTGGGTCTGCTTTATCTCTGAACGAGTTCCACAGTGCTGTCCTCGATCCGTCCAAAGGTCGATTTATTCGCTTGATGCACGGCCAGAAACGTGACACCATTCAAGCGTCGCAATTTTAAACGTAAACTATGCACCAACTAGATGTTAAATACGATTAAGTATTTTTAAAGTTTAAGCTGCAATATTATTATTATTATTGCAGATAAACCACGCTGATACTGAGTAAATAGTCATGGATGCCACTATGAATTTTAAAAGAAGTCAGATTCTGGGAAAAAAAAGGCTAGAAAAGTCTAGACAAATTTCTCTGAAAATACATGGATTTTTTACAAAATTCAATGCATTGATTTTGATTTTTCCGGCTGGAAATTTCTGACAACCTTTTTTTAGTCATACGACTAAAATTTACTCCTTTTCCCGTTTAATTTTCTGATGACTTTAAAAGTCTTTCGCTGCCAAATCTACAATTTTTGTCAAAAATCACAATTTTAGACTTGTTTTCGAGTCTTTTGTGCATTTTCATCTTTTTAAAAATCAATTTTTATGTAAAAAAAGTCGGAAAAGTGGAAAACCCGCCTTGAGAAAAAAGCTAGATGTTGACAGAAAAAAATAGTAACCTGGACAGGACTGAAAAACTTAGAATTAGGTGTAAAAAGATATGAGTGGCATCCCTGTGCGCCAGATTGCAGAAGTATGTGTAGCCATTCATGAAAGTATTTCCAGTATCGTTCGCCAGATGGCGGAACACTTAGTACACGTGCACTTGTAAACTGTAACGCCAGACCAATTCCAGACCGCGACTTTAGTACACGGCAGACAGATCATTATGTAGTGCATTAAATCTACTATAGGCTGTAGACCTAAGGCCTACGGTCAATGATGAACGACACCGTTTATTCAACAATAATACGGATCGATAAGATAACTTATTGTTTTGTGAGAGGCTTGTTGAACTGCGTTTCATAACGCAGCTGGGTTATCCAAGATTTCATTTATAGGCCTATGTACAATTGGGTGTCACGACAACTCGTCCAACGACAACTCGTCCAACGACAACTCGTCCACCGACAACTGGTCCACTGAAATAGAAGCCGGATTAACGAGAAAGCGCCTGAGAAATGGAAGCTGGATGAAAGTTCTTTATTTACGAAATAGGAGCTGGGTTTATGAAAAAAAGTCTAATGGTTTTCTTGCTTAAATAGAAGCTGAATTGACAATTTTCATCATGTGTCTCAACATGCATCCAGCTTCTATTTCAGATAGAAAAAAACTTGATCCATCTTCCATTTCTTAAGCGGTTTTTTATCAATCCAGCTTCTATTTCACCTGTAAAAACCTTCATCCAGCTTCCATTTCTCAAACGTTTTCTCATTAATCCGGCTTCTATTTCGGTGGACGAGTTGTCGGTGGACCAGTTGTCCGTGGACGAGTTGTCGTTGGACGAGTTGTCGGTGGACCAGTTGTCCGTGGACGAGTTGTCGTTGGACGAGTTGTCGGTGGACCAGTTGTCGTGGAACCGTACAATTGGGTGCCTAGGGCCCAGGGCCGCATTATGGTAAAGTGCGGGCCCGGGTGCTGGGTTACCATCCAATGGCCCTTAATTCTAGGAATTCACCGGTCCACCTGGCACATATAATTATTACAGCGGCGGATAAAGACACGTTTACAATGTTCGGCCGAACTGGGCTCACACTTAAATTTAGGGCCCCACTCATGCAAAAGAAACAAATGCAATAGCTGATTACTATAGGCTTATTAAAATTTAATTGTAATCATCAAAGAGGCATTTTGGTATAGTCTACTCAATTTTCGCACATGCATGGGCCCTATTTGGTTTCAGTTAGACCTATCTGGTAGATTCATCTCTATAGACCTAAATCAGTAATTAATCAGACTTAATTTTCTTCCTTAATTGTTACTAGCCTATCGGTACATCGCCTCACCGGAGCTCAAGTGCTACGAAACGCATTATAAACCGATCAGATATTTGATTGTATACAGTGAACACTGTTCAGTAGTGATTGAGGCTAGAGGTTGTCAACATACATGTATATCATGTCCCATGAACCTATAGGCCTATTAAATTTTCTTAAATGTTTGGGGATATAAGCATCTCCGTCCCCCACCACAAACATTGGGGGGACCGTCCCTCTGTATCCCCTAAGTCTCTGTGGCTGGCGAACACACTGCATGCAACAATCTTCCTGGCTACATCTCTGGGGACTTTATTCAAATCACAGCTCCGAGCCCATGTTTTTAATCATATGATTGTTATTGAATTTCCGAACTCGTGTACAGCAACCTTTCTTTCAACGTCATCTGTCTCTGGTGCTATATAAATCGTCTTATTGTCATTATAATTATTATCTAACCCTCATAACAAGTAACTAACCAGTGACTGGGGCCAGGATCTCAGGATTTCAGCGGTACATAAACCATTATTATTTTACATGTTTGGTTTAACATGACATTGTGGTGAGCCATACACACATGTTAAATCTCATGTTAGATTGCAGGATTACAGCAGAACATAAAACCATTATTGTTTTAGGTGCTTGGTTTAACAAGTGGTGAGTGATCACCACATAGTTACCCCTTATCTCCTCTCCCCCTCCCCCCCAAGAAAAAACCCAACACATTTGTTTGAATTGTCAGAGTAAACTGTAATATCACGAAAAAGCACAGAAACTAAACCTTTCCATCATAAGTAGTGCATGGTACAATTGATGGTCCAGAAGAGATACATAACCTACTTACGACAAATGCCATCTCTAACTGAACCCATACACTGCTGTAAATACCCAATAATCTATAAATAATACTACATACAAATGCATAAAACAACTAATTACTTCCTTTCTTCTTTCGATCATTCATTCATCATCTAGCTTGCTAGTTACCATGATAATCTGTGCAGCAACTAATGTAGGCCCTACTTGTAAAATGTACCGAACCAGTGATTTGAATTTTTATGCAATGCATTCGTACATAACTATCCATTCACTGAATTCAGTCTTGCACATTCCCTCATTCATTCGTTTGTTCTTGACCAATGTGTGACCAGTACTTCAAAAGATACATTTTGAAAGTCTCTAACAAATTGATCAACAAGACATCCAAGAAGCCAAGCTAATCAACAATCACCAAATGATACTGCAATACCCATATCACAAATATTCTTAAGCTAAGATCTCTTATAAGCAAACTTATTTCATCTAGCAGATAAACTGATTTGGTATAAAGTAAATAATTCCGGTTTCCATTTAAATTTACATGTACTAATGCAACATCTACTGTTACTAATATCAAATCACTATTAATACAAGATTTTAAAAAATTAGATACCAACATTCTCTTAATGCGACATAACATAGTTTTATTGTCTATTTATGAATATACCAAGATAATTGTTCACACTTTCAAACAATCTCTGCAGGACATTTCATGCCTTCATGCCTTACTATTTCAAGCCAACTCAGTATCACTTTCAGTGCTAATGAACAAACATCATACTTTCTAAAGATCCTTCCCAGCAAGAGTTCAAAACCAGTACTTTGAAGTCATCGTAATTACCATGCGTACAAGAACACCCATTATGTGCAAAATTAAACCCAAAGACCTTAACTGAGTAACAGGTTTTCCTTGAGTAGTAGTAGTAGTAGTAGTATCACTCAAGTTCTGAATACCACGTCCAAATCATTTACATCAAACACAAACATAATTACACGAATACTAATGATTACACGACTGTTAACTATTTGCTCGTCAGAATAATCTACGAAATAATTAAACACCGATCTCTGAGAAACACCCGAAAACACGTTGCAGCACACACACACGCACACACACGCCTGTCAAAACAAATGTCCAATCCATGCAATCACTTATTTAATACCTGTCGTAAAACCAGCTGATGACAATTCACCGACAAACACTGTAAACAAACTAAACATCAGAGAACAAACAAAATCCAGTCACGGTCCAATATAAACAACCAAAACGTACGTAAACCACTCACTCTATCACAAACCAGTAAAACTGTCTACATTGCATCATATCTAGCTGTTTGTCATGTATCTCTTACCCGTTCCTACACAAAGCGCATCTCGCATGGACTTGCGATACAGCGTACACGCGATACCATCCATTTATCACAGACTACCAACAGTTTAATAATACAAACAATCTGAATGTGGATTTTCAAAAGGGACTAAACATCTAAGTCACACCACAAACATCTTAAAAAGCAACTTTAGTCACGTGTGCGAAGAACAAAATGCTAAAGTGCAGATATGTGAAACGAGGTAAAAAAATAACTTTGGACTACATACATCTAGACAACCACAGCCTGGCAAGTTGTATTACGCAGCAAGCGCTGGACATTTCGATTCGCAAAAACAGCAAAACTGTACTTACAGAAACACTCATCACTTGTCAAAAGCATAGCTCCATACCATCTCCACCGCTAGAATTACATAAAAGTTATGCGCAAATTTTGCATTAAATTATAAATTTAAATTTTCTAAAACATTATTGATTTTTAACTTTAATATTTTCTAAAACATTATTAATTATCAGAACAATTGTGCATTACTAGCAATTATTGATATTTTTACTAACATTGTTATAATTATTGTGGATATTACAATCATTATCTCAATTATTATTACTATGATTTTGACTATAGTTATTATTATTGTCGTTACCACAATTGTTATTATATTTTTTATTCCTTAGCAGACAGGTAAACTCTCAGAAATAAAGCATAAATCACTTTAAATGGTGAAACAATTTCAATAACCAATAAAGCTGACAACATTTTTCCTACTAACGACATATTTCATATTCTCAAATTTGAAAAATGCAATACTTGCTGTGGACAATGATTAAATTTCATTTTGATACATTTCACAAAACTCATAGAACATAGCGTACACAACCTCCATCTTACCATCTCACTGTGCAAAATCCAATACTGCTTTGACCCTCAAATAAACACGTTGAAACAACCTGAATCTCATTTGCAGAAGCTACAAGCAACTGACGGAGTTTGGAACTCCATGCAACAATTTTTGTCAAGCTGATCAAATTTGAAGATTTAACGAGCATTAAATTACTAAAATTAGACAAACTCAGTGGCGTAGCAATAGATTGTGCAGACTGTGCAGTGCACAGGGGCCCCCAGCAATATTGGAATCAATGTTTTACTTTCGAAAAATTCAGAATGCAATCAATTCTACACGTACAGAGCACACACTCACTAGTTTTATTGGCTTCTAATAAGTCAATTTTTCATTGTTTTTGGGATGCGAAAAATGCCAATAGAGTCTATCGCAAAAGAGCTAGGCGTTTTTGCACAGCCTCCTTTGTTTGAAATCAAAGGGATTAAGCATTCAAGAAGCTCCATCGCCAAAACTCTGCACAAGGGCCCCCCAAAAACTTTGCTACGCCACTGAATAAACTGCAGTAATTTCAAGACTACACTACATGCAAGATACATCTACAGGCAAAGCAAGCTGGACAGAAACGAGAGGCAACGAACAAGCAACCGCGATCAATACACATCTACCCTGCTGTTTGCGCACGCTCACTTTCAAATGCAAAAATTACGTTTCAAGCGACCCTAGCAATTCAAAAGCGAAAACCCTGTGTACTAGAGATCAACAATATCAAAACAGATTAGAAGGAATTGAGACATGATGCAGTATTGATAAAACATTCGCGTCGTCAAGCCAGCCTACGTCAGTACAACATTCAAAATATTAATAGACAACGGCAACCAAAGAAAAGGACACGAAAACACGAAACAAGCTAAATAAATATTCCAAAAATCTGCAGTAAATTAGTAAGACTTAAATGCTCGACAGTATTCGCCCAGCAGAGGCACAAGAAGATATCAGACACTCAACTTTGCTTAACGCAACTTACTTTAACCCTACTTCTTCTCACTCTGAAAAGGTTCATTTAGCAGATTTCATAAGATCAGGGGATAATCATAATAGCACGTTTGGGCTAGATATATTAGTAGCTAGTCAGATATGCCCAAAAAACCCATCCAGATATTACCCCTATTGCAATTTTGAATTTGTTAATCACTGCAGGACATTTGCCTTGCCCACTTAGTAAAAGGCATCTTTATCAGCACTACCAACATTATGCAATGCAACTTTTATGTAATAAACAGGTTAACTCTGTGCTAATTATTAACTACCACTTTTCAATCAGTATACTACCTGGTTTAACCATGTAATAAATTTTCTACTTCCTTAAATGCAAACAACTGAATGACAGCATACAAGCAATGACACAACAGCATCAAGTATACCACACAATAGAACAAGAGAAAAATGGGTCGAGAATAGTACAATCACAACGAACAAAACATGTAACCAATTCATCAGTTATTTATTTGGACAAATAATATTATTAAGACTATTATAATTATTATCATTTGCATATTTTTGAGAAGTTAGCAAGTTCATCAATTACTTATTTGGAGATTTGAATTATTAAAACCATTATATTCATTTGCATATTTTACAGGAATTAGCAAATTAATCAATTACTTATTTGGAGATTTGAATTATTAAAACCATTATATTGATTTGCATATTTTACAGGAATTAGCAAGTTCATCAATTACTTATTTGGAGATCTGAATTATTAATAAATTATTATCATTTGCATATTTTAAAGAAGTTAGCAAGTTCATCAAATACTTATTTGGAGATTTGAATTATTAAAATCATTATTATCATTTGCATATTTTAAAGGAGTTAGCAAGTTCATCAAATACTTATTTGGAGATTTGAATTATTAAAATCATTATTATCATTTGCATATTTTAAAGGAGTTAGCAAGTTAATCAATCACTTATTATGAGATTTGAATTATTAATAAATTATTATCATTTGCATATTTTAAAGGAGTTAGCAAGTTAATCAATCACTTATTATGAGATTTGAATTATTAAAATCATTATTATCATTTGCATATTTTAAAGGAGTTAGCAAGTTAATCAATCACTTATTATGAGATTTGAATTATTAAAATCATTATTATCATTTGCATATTTTAAAGGAGTTAGCAAGTTAATCAATCACTTATTATGAGATTTGAATTATTAAAATCATTATTGTCATTTGCATATTTTAAAGGAGTTAGCAAGTTAATCAATTACTTATTAGGAGATTTGAATTATTAAAATCATTATTATCATTTGCATATTTTAAAGGAGTTAGCAAGTTAATCAATTACTTATTAGGAGATTTGAATTATTAAAATCATTATTATCATTTGCATATTTTAAAGGAGTTAGCAAGTTAATCAATTACTTATTAGGAGATTTGAATTATTAAAATCATTATTATCATTTGCATATTTTAAAGGAGTTAGCAAGTTAATCAATCACTTATTATGAGATTTGAATTATTAAAATCATTATTATCATTTGCATATTTTAAAGGAGTTAGCAAGTTAATCAATTACTTATTATGAGATTTGAATTATTAAAATCATTATTATCATTTGCATATTTTAAAGGAGTTAGCAAGTTAATCAATTACTTATTAGGAGATTTGAATTATTAAAATCATTATTATCATTTGCATATTTTTACAGCAGTTAGCAAATTAATCAATCACTTATTTGGAGATTTGAATTATTAAAACCATTATTATCATTTGCTTATAAGGTGTTAGCAAGTTAATCAATTACTTATATGGAGAATTAAATTATTAAAACCATTAATATCAATTACGTATTTTTAATTAGTTAGCAAGTTCATCAGTTTTATTTATATGGACAACTATATCATTATTATCAATTCCGTATTTTTAAGCATCGCCACCACATCACAAAGTATCAATCAATGAATGAAGCCGAGCACATGTGGTTTAAGAAAATACTACTCAGCAACCATCTCAGTAAATGCTCAAGCCCGCACATCAAAGACAGAAAGCTACCAACTGCATCTTCTACTGACTTCTGTTTAACTGATGAAATAACTGTACTACAATAAACAACCTTCCACTGAAATACTGGTCCCCACGAAAAAACTAACGAGTATCGGAGAAAAGTGCAGAAGACAGAATCACCGGTATTCACGCAAAGAAGACTACGCGATTAGAAAAACACGATACATTGCAACGTTCTAGGCTTATACAATACAATACAATACAATACATTGCAACGTTCTAGGCTTATACAATACAATACATTGCAACGTTCTACGCTTATACAATCAATCTGCAGATGGGACATGAAATATATACGATACTAGACATGATGCATAGCATAGCATACAACGCACAAGAGCCACGGTGATTTCATATTCAAATTACGCAAATGTCTGTCCATCCATCATTCTCAGTATCTCTGTCTGTTCCTCAGAAACCTCTGAGCCTTGTTATAATTTAGATGGCAACTTTCACAAAAATTCATTTACGAGTGCAACTGCATCAAAGCCTTGTGAAAATCAAGCAAGCTTCGAGTAACGCTGATCTGATTTGCAGACAGACGATAAAAGGTCACAGTTGTCGGTCTGCGTGTCTGTCTGTCTGTCAGTCTGTGTTGTTCTGTCTGTGTATCCGTCTGTGTATACCTGTCTGTCTGTGTAGATCTGCCTGTGTAGATATTTTTGTATGTCTATGCACATCTGTCTGTGTAACTATGTCTGCCTGTCTGTCTGTGTTATATGTCTGTGTCTGTGTAGATCTGTCGGTCTAGATCTGTCTGTCTGTGTAGATCTGTGTGGCTGTGTAACTATATCTGTAACTAAATCTTCTAGTAATTTATGTGTAGTCTCTGTCAGTCTCTGTTGTTCTGTCTGTGTAGATCCGTCTGTGTCTACCTATCTGTCTGTGTAGATCTGTTTGTATAAATTTGTTAGTGTAGATATGTTTGTCCGTTTGTCTGTATACATCTGTCGCAGTCTGTTACTAATTCCAATTAACTCGATATCCAATCATCACCTGCTTCGTTTCAACTCATCTTACGCTCAATTGCAAACAATCTCATGTTCCTGCGATCTACCAACTTCTACATTATCGTCATCAATTTCTAATTTGCCTGACAAATTCTACAGGAAAAACACTACATTCGTTACATCTTGACAACAACAACAACAACAACAACAATGACTAATCGATTAAATGTACAATACAATTAACTACTGATTCTTGCATAATGGACAAAGCACAACTTTCTCTCAGATAATCGATAAATGCTAATTATAAGATTATATAACCGATTTTTAATCAACCAATCAGGAATAATAGTGTAATTAAAAAATGTAGTAATAGCAAAAAAGAACTTTTATGAAGCGAAAACCAAAGTAATAACTGTAATTTAAAATGACGATGACCAAAATAAACATTTAAATAAATAGAGATTTCGATAATAATAGCAATAACAATAATGATAATGATGATAATAACAATAATAATAATAATAAAAACAACAACAATAATAAATAATTATATAATGATGCAATAAGAAAAAATTAATCTTCATTATTAAGCAACGATCAACTTAATAATTTCAATGGAAAATAGCGATGAAAATAATAATAATAATAAATCTACGTTGATAAAAAGATGTGAATAATAAAAAATAATAAGTATTGCTAATAATAAATAATTACGGTAAATAATAATATAATATAATAATCGTTTCAAATAACAATAAATCTAAGTTGATAAAAAGATGTCAATAATAAAAATAATAAGTATCGCTAATAATAAATAATTACGGTAAATAATAATATAATATAATAATCGTTTCAAATAATAATAAATCTACGTCGATAAAAAGATGTCAATAATAAAAAATAATAAGTATCACTAATAATAAATAATTACGGTAAATAATAATATAATATAATATAATAATCGTTTCAAATAATAATAAATCTACGTCGATAAAAAGATGTCAATAATAAAAAATAATAAGTATCACTAATAATAAATAATTACGGTAAATAATAATATAATATAATATAATAATCGTTTCAAATAACAATAAATCTAAGTTGATAAAAAGATGTCAATAATAAAAATAATAATCATCACTAATAATGAATAATTACGGCAAATAATGATCAAAAATGCACAAATGCACAACGATAATAGTGGTAAGGCTGAAAGACATAAATCTGCTGGGGGAGAGGGGGCCAACCTGCCACCTGCCATCCGCAACGTTGCATAAGGCATTATTCCTGAAAAGTGCAATAATTTCTAGATGTTAAAAGGTTCCATGCGGAGAGAGCGAAAAACATTAGCACACAAAGAAAACACACGTGCACAAAAACAGTTTAAAAATTATCACAATCTAACGAATTATTTAAACTACACTCAAATACTACAAACGAACGAACGAAAACACCCCCCACAAAAATTCAAGTGACTGTATAATATTCGGCATTAAATACAAACTAATACAATAAACGCTAGATTACTTAAATTCATAATAATTAAACTCTTTAACTAATATATATAGATATACTTACAGACCGGGTAGTTATACAAATTGCAGTAACATAAATAATATAATTACGTATACGTCGAAAACTACTACGTCTGCTTAATATGCTGTGACTACGAACAGAGTTCTAGATTCAAAAGACGATCACCAAACACGCTAAAATTACTGGACCGCATAATTATCGTACTTAATTAAACACAATAAATGCATTCAATGATTCAACAACGGCGACGTTGTTACGTAGCAACCACCACATGCTTCTGTGCTCTTCTCTGGTCCCCATTGTGCAAGACTGGTTCCCTAGCCAGATTAGTTCCCTGGCCAGACTGGTTCCCCAGTGAGACTGGTTCCCTAGCCAGACTGGTTCCCTAACCACGCCGGTTCCCAATCCAGACTGGTTCCCTAGTCAGACTGGCACCCTAGTCAGACTGGTGCCCTAGTCTGACGTCATCATCATCATCGTCAACTCCATGACGGTTGGCGGCAAAGTGCTCGGCCGATCTGCGGCACTCCTTTGGTAGATCGGTGCTGCTCAGCTGTAGAGCCGTCCAGAGAGTCGTTCGCGCCTGACGTGTGCTGAAGCTCAGCTCGTTCATTGCGCTCGCGAGTGACAGGATGTCTGAAAAAAAAGAAGACGCCAGAAATACAACAATCTTCACACACACATGCTAAGTCTAACTTGTGATTGGCTGAACATTTGCTCGTTTTAACAACTAATTGTCTAAAGTAAGAAAATAACGTTAATTAGCAACTGGGTAAGGCAAAATGAGAACACTAAACAAGCAGCAGTAGCAGCACAATGACAGCAGCATTGTAATCCTGAGATTTCTAAAGCAGCGACATAGCTAATCGACATGTAATATAAACATTCATACAGTGCATAAGAGAGGAAGACCACGAAAGAACTGGAAGGACACTATCAAGGACGACTTGAGATGTGTGGAGATGTCATGGGAGGAAGCTGAAGAACTGGTGATGAACAGGGACGAGTGCAGATCTGCACGGGACGGACTAAGTAATACAGCGCAACTCACAGCAGAGCTGTTTAGAAGCGCTCTCAGCATGACAGGCCGATGAAAAGAGAAAGGTTTTCAAGCTGCAAAGAGATGCAGGTGAATTCTCCACCAGAATAATCCGGCTGTGAATTTCAGGGCAGGCCAATCTACATTGAGGATTTGAGGGACCCACAGACAATAGCAAAAGCCTGAAGCTCGGTTAATGAGGTCCATGACCGAGGAACACATAGATCAAAATATATACAAATATATGCAGTCAAGACCAACGGATCTGTGATGTCTCACCCTGGGCTGTTTTAAAGGTAGTTTTAGAACTGCACAACCCTTTCTTTCCTTTCCCATCTTCCATGGTAAGTTACTTCCAGTCGGAGGACAATGGCCATTTTTTGATGGTTTTAACTGCACAGAAATGCTTCTACAACTGCACAAATCCTTTTAGAACTGCACATTTTGAGTACAACTGCACGTTAAAAAAGTCCTGGTCTCACCTTTTTCCTTCTGTAGTTGAGGGCTGTTGTTGAAATGCCGATTGGAAGCGTTGATGATCTCGTCCCTTCTGCTCGCCTGAAGCTTGTTGATGCCTTCGACCCATCGACCGTGCGACTGGTGAATGGACCGACCCAAAGGCAGCGTTCGAATGTGTTCCATGCGCAGGATCAGAGTTACGACCTGGTCAAGAAAAAAGACAACATCCTTTGGTCAATCTTTCATTCCATCAATCATTCACGGCGTTTATATCCCGGACCTTAAGATCAGATCTATTTCTGCATTTTGGTCTGGCGCTGCTTGGAGGCTCTGGCTACCATGTACCTGTAGACCAGTTGTCGTCAGACCAGTTGTTTGTAGACCAGTTGTCGTGACACTGTTTCGATTGCTCTTCACCTTTATAAGCACACCCTTTATTTACCCTTTTCGGTTGCCTTTTGTCTTTTGAAATTTGCACCCTATGACTTACCGACCTGCTAAAATTACCCTTCTAGCATTTCATTCTATTCGTTTTCGCCACTTTCATTCATTCATTCATTCATTCATTTCAAGAATTTATATAGCGCCTCTTCAAGAAATCCACTCAGAAGCGCTCCCAGTCCAACCACGGTGAAATAAAAAAGTTTTAAGGAGCTTGTAGAACACTGACGAGTCGACCCTAGGCAGCAAACGCATCTGCAACGGGAGACTATTCCAGACAGAAGGACCTACAACTGAGAAAGCACGACGCCCTTTTGATTACTCTTACAATATTTGTCTTCCTCTCCCCCACACATGATCATGCGCTCTAATAACAATGCGCTAGATACTGATTTTTAGCCCATTTGATTACTAGCCCAAGGACATGAAATAGGTTCCCTTTTGCCTGGTGCTTAGAGGTCACACCACGATGTTCCTTTTGCACTTAAAAACTGCTTAAATTATTTAGCCGCGATTGGACTGGGCGCTACAAAAATTCCGATTGATTAATTGAATACTAGATTTAGCAACAAGTAAAACTCGTCAAAAGCTTACGTTCGCATGTTCCCTGTAAGATTCAACAATCAGCCTGTCAATACGTGACGGATTGACAGGCAAGCGAGGAATGACAATGCTGTTTGCACTTGACACCATCTTGCCAGGATTCTGTCGGGCAAGCTCAGCCTCCGTCTACAACAAATAGGATTTAAATCAAATAAACACAAATACATATATAATTTACATACTGACACATGTACTAAATAACTCACACAGCTGTCCTTACATGCTCATCCCATAAAACATTTTGAGACATAGAGTTACAAGTGGTGACCAATGTCAAATTAACAATCTTTGCAGCACAGGATTTGAAGTGAAAGTTTTTTTACATGCTGACTGCTTAATTAAAACACTTTGATACACAGAGATACAAGTGGTGACCAATGTGAAATTAATTTTTTTTCTAGCACTGATAGCTTTTAGCATTGTATTGTTTTGCGTTGTATTGTATCTGACCATTTATAAAGCTCTTCTGGCAGCAAGAGCTTTCAGAAGTGCACTCAGTGCGTGCAACCCCAAAAGAAAAGGCAGGATTAGAGGCAAAAGATGAGGAAAGACTACCAGAGAGGATGACAGAGTGAACTGATTGTGGAAGTTTTAATCTATATTCATTGTAAGTATGATTTAAACATCACCCTAATCTATTAAACTAAATTTTATTATGATTATTATTATCACCATAATTATTGGTATAATCACTTTTTGTATTATTACAAAGCATTTAATAAGCACCACGGCACTGAACATTTGAGATTGTACGATGTACCCAATGTCACAATACAGCAATCATTTCAAGGAAGGCCTGAATCTGATCCTTTTAGGAAATACCTTTTGAAGTTCCAACTCATAATATCACATAGATAAACTTTCATACAGTAATAATTACTATCTTATTCAGTACAGGAAACATAGGCGCCCGCAGAAAATTTTGCAGGAGGGGGCAAAAATTTTACGGTGGTCACGGTTAAATTTTTCAGTGACAAAAGCACGCTAAATACAGCGCTGGAAATTAGAAACACGGGTATTTTTCAAAGACGTTTTTAATGCAAATATTTCAGTTTCATTTTGTGTATTATTTTTGAGAAAAATTGGTTAAAAATCCAAAAGTAGATGTTAAAAAGTAGGTCCATGAAAGGCACTATTATATATAATTATATATTTATTTCTATAGAGATTTATAAACGTAAATTTATCACTTTCACATGTGTATCATTCGTATGATTAGTGTTCTAATGCGAAGAAATTTGTTAAAAACTCAAAAGTAGTAGTTAAAAAAATAAGTTTCACTTTTCCAGGGGGGGGCAAGTGCCCCCCCTTGCCCCTATGTGCGGGCGCCCATGACAGGAAATTTACACACATTAACTAAATTTCAGCTGTAAAAACTGAAGAAATTTCCAAATGTCTTTTTTCAACTAATCATCTTACTTTCTTTCGTTCGTTCTCGATATTTCGAAACTGTTCGTAGCATTCTTCAAGGCGCAGGTGAAGTTCTGTGGCAGGGCCACTGCGTCTGCAGAGAAAAAAACATAGCAAGTTATTGATAGAAGTCGAGGAAAACTTTTGAAATGCAAACAGACGTGAAAAGCTTTGAAACAAGTAAAAAGTTGTTGGCAATTTGTCAGATTTAAACAGTAATTTTCTGTGCATGAATGATTTAATGATTCACTTAATGAGAAATATAAACAATCTGTTCAACCTAACTTGCCTAGATATACACACACATGCACGCATACATACATGTACAATTGAACATATAGAACAGCGGTTCTCAACCTTTTTAGTCCGGCGACCCCTTTTTAACATTTCAAAAGTTGCGACGACCCCCAACGACAAAATTGATTGTTTAACAACCCCGTTTCACTGCATTTTTGTTACTATTGTCCATTGTTATGCATTTTCACCCTCATAATACGAAAACTGTTTTTGGCAGTTGTATGAGGTTTCCTTTAGTTTGAAGTAGTTGAAGTTATAAGCCTATTCGGCTTGTGATGCAGCTTCAACAGCTCCCGCATCTTGCATAGAACTGGAATTCTTCAAACCCGCTGTCTCAAGTCAAGTGTGTCTTCTTGGCATCATCAGCTTTGTTCTCAAAAATACTGGTCATGCTTTCCTACATGGCTAGGATGCATGGTTATTAGCCTATCTGAATAGTGCTCTGCAATTTATTTGTTGGGTTTAATTGATTCTACCGATAAAATGTCATGACAAAGACCTTTAGCATTCCAATTTCTCTATTTTATGCTGCAACTATTAAGCAATTATAGGCTACTCTGAAATTTGGTCAATAGTTCTTCTTTTCTTAACACACATTTCACCTTAGTGATTCGTTTTGCGATGCTAGCCATTTCAAAAACTTATTTTGTGTTCTTATGAATGCACCGAGCAGGGAAAGAGTTTGGCGAATGGACGTACGCGCCATTCCCCATTGTCGACAATTTTCCACGTTGCAATGGTAGCATTTTAGGCTGTCGTTTTAACGAAACACTTCATCATTTCAGTGCTGATAGTCGTGGTTTACGACTTCAAAGTGTCTCCTCCCATTGTTTTGAACTTTTCATCTCCATTAAAAAAATCATAATTTCAGTGCTGAAGACATGGTTTATGACTTCAATAAATGTCCTCTTTCCATTCTTAAATTTTCTAAATATCCAATCAGTAGCCTATTTTAAACTGTCATCTGAATTTTTTCAATGCTGATAGTCATGGTTTAAGACGAATGTCGGCTTAATTGTTAACAATATTTTGAATGTGTGCACCGTAACATTCTAATCCATCATCTAAGAAATTACTTATGATTTCAGTGCTCAGAGAGGTGGTCTAGACTCTAGACTTCAATAAATATTCCCCCCTGTGTTTCTTTAGAAGAATAGTGGAATTTACATTTGAAAACAAAAATGGGAAAAAATTAAATTAGCTGACGCAATCTAACTGATGAATCATAGCAAAATTATGAGTAAAAATTTATTTTAGTTTGTTATAGTGCAGTAGATAGCGTTGAAATTGCTATTTGGCCAATATCTTTTGCAAATTTCTGAAGGGACCAGGCGACCCCTGGCAAATCGTCAGGCGACCCCCGTGGGGGTCGCGACCCACAGGTTGAGAACCGCTGATATAGAAACAAATGCATAAATACAATAAGCAAATAAATTAACTGCAAAACTATAATGCAGATGAAACACAAACGCATTTAATTGTTGGAAAATAAAAAAATGCACAATAAGCTGTTTAAAACCTTGCAATGCATGACATTCCATTTACATACTGTATATAAATCACTTTTGCAACTCAAAATAATTATATGAAAGTAATACGTACATGTATGGTTGCTCAAAGACAAGCTATGTTGGAAAACTATTACAATCAATTAATAAAGAATCAGTTCATTTAGGCTTTGTTGCAAACAAAAAAAAATTCTGTGATAACAACTTAATCTGGTGCACACAACTGAAATAACATAATAATTTAATGCTAGACTTCTAAATTAGATGTTTCATTTACACTAAACCTGGATGAGAGAGGAACTGCAAACAATGAATAATTCATACTTCGAAAATCGTGCTCCAGATTGAACAGACGAGGGAGTGAGAAGAGACGACAGCTTATCGAACGGCGTTTCCCTGACTCGCATCACGGCCGGACTCAACCGGTTTACAAGGTATGGGTCGAGCACAGGATAGGCGTGGAGGGCAGGCTGGTACTTCTGAAGAACTCGACCTCTCTCCCGCAGCGACTGCTGGAGTACCTCAATGGCCAGCTGGTTTTCCAACAGTTGTCGCTGAAATTGAGCTGCCAGGATCTGGTCTGCTGGAACGTGAGGAGACGTTGGAGATCCGGAATGGGACTCCATCCCGAAAGGGGATGACTGATTCGGGTGGGGATGAAATGGTGTCGGAGTGTAGGAGCCGAAGGGTTGGTTGAAATGGCCCGGGGACATTCCCCGATGGGCGTACGACAGGGCCATCGCTGGGTAGGGGCTTGTGTTTGAGGCGGGGGGCTGAATGACGGGGAAAGGCATGGGGTCGGCGGCGGAAGAATGGGGAATCTGGGCTTCGTGGAATCTGGACACAGACGGAGGAGCAACACCGGACGAGAAGAACGACTGGGAGCACTGCATCGGCAGATATGGGCTCGACGTATAGGGATCCGAGTCACCAATTCCAACCACACCATCTGAACCACCATACCCTTCCTGTGCTTGATATGCCTCACCACTCGACTGTAGAAAGTGAATGCCCCTGGTGGCAGAACCACCCGAAGAAATCCCTACTCCCTGCCACATCAGTGAAGCCGACGCAAGGTCGTGGCTAACAACCCCGGAATCGTTTTTCAAAGCAACCCCAGCAAATGCGGTCAACGTGTTTGGATCCTTCTGCTGCAAGACAATGCCACTGTCTCCAGCAGAGCCATGCGCTGGCACCCTTGCCATGGTCTGCATATTATTCTCGACTGGAAGGCTTGAGGGAGGGTCAAAACCAGCTTCCCCCTGTGCCTGATAATGGAATCTCGGCCCCGTATGGCTTCCTTTAGTCCCTCCTCCTCCTCCACCATCGAATGCCGACCGGAAGCCTTGTTGAAACGCAAAACCGAACGGCGTACGGTGGGAATCCCCTGGATTTTCCGACATCGCGTTCTGATTGAATGGACTGTAGACTGCGTCACTGCCTCTCGTTGCATATGGCTGCACCAGGGCAGGGTCCACAGACTCTAGCGATGGAACGAAGCCACTGCCGTTGATCGATGGCCAGATGTGGCTGCCATTTCCAGACCTGAATTCAAAACAGAAAATTAAAATTTAATAATTGCAACCAAGTACCTGCATAATGTGCATATGTCCTCATCACTTTATTTATTTAATTATTTATTTGTCCATTTCTATAGCGCCCCTTCAAGCTCTCTACTCAGAGGCGCTCCCGACTACAGCGCGGACACTGCATCGGAGTATCATGCCGAAGCGCCCAAGCAATTGCGAGTGAAGGACTTGCTCAAGGTCCCTACGCGGCGACTTGAGGTGGATTCAAACCTCGAACATTCCGGCTTCAAGGCAACGACGCCACCACTACACCACCGCGTCCCACTTTGTGCAATTTCTTAAACAAACACAGCATTAAACCAATGGATACAATTGCTGCCTAGTCAAGACAATGTCCTGCCTCACGTAATCTTACCTATAAACCATTGGCCAACTTAGCCATGACTTTACCTCTTCTAGGTGAATGCATAAAGCCATTGGCCATCACTCTTGTAAACGGACAACCCTTTCGACTTGATGCAGCGCTCGTGAATAAGCCGGTGCCCGCGCTCGGCTTTCAGGCAGCACTTTAGAAGTTTGGCGATTACGATTATGATCATGATTACTATTCATGACCGTACCTGTTCCGGATGAAAGCATTGGAAGCGGAAAGCCCCGTCAGGCTTTCGTCGAGAGGGAGGAAACTGGAAGAGCCTCCGTCGTCTTCAATGATCTTCGTAACGAGTTCGTTGAGCGCTAATCCAACGCTTGATGAACTGTTGTTAAGGCCGAACTGATCGCTCGTGTGACTCTGGCTCAACAGATCGGCATCTGTGTCTGGAAACTAGAAAACGAAAACGATGAAGAGACGTGGAAGGAACCATGAGTGTATGGTTGATGATCAGAAGCAACAATGCACATTGTAATCTGCCTTAGGGCATTCCATAAGTTTTGTAAACATTTTGAATCCAAGTCATATTTGTGACCCGTCACAACAAAATGAGTCGCAAGGCCCTTTTTGAGTATTTTGAGTTATGTATTTCACGTTATTCCATGTTAAATTACCTTCAAAATGAACCATTGCACATCAAAATCCACCAAGTGCTTGTGGAGTTATAAAATTTTTAATCGATCGACCTGCCTAACAGAAAATATTGATAAAACGCGATTTTCTGAATTTTTTTATATAGGTTTTAAATCTTATTGGTCATTTAATCTGCACAAATAGCATGCTAAAACACCAAAATAAAGTCAGTTTTAATATTTTATTGAGACATTGTATAATATAGATTTCAAAATGTAAAAAATGGAAAAATCAATAATTTGAATGGTGAACACCTTTAAAAGCGATTTGCAGCGTCCTGTGTATACACACACATACATATGCATATCTAAACAAGAGGATTACCATGTAAGGCATTTCGTAGAGAAGACTTCGGTCGTTCCTTGGCAGAGAAGCCGCTGTTCCACCATACGAATAATAGTTGCCAAAACCATGATTGGAGTTGAGGGCACCACCTCCAGTTGACAAAAGCGACTCATCCTTCAAGTAATTCGACCATGACCTTGCAGGCATTTCACCAGTATATGCTTTAACATTTCCACCTTCCGGAAACAATGATGTCTTCCATTCCTTATCCTTACGGTAAAACAGAACAATGGAACACTTTTCAACCTCCAATTTCAGTGGCAAGTATTTTATGTACCGGTACAAGAATATTAATTGCTCAAAAGCAAGAGATGTAGTTTCTTTCAAGTGTTAGCTTGCAATATAATTCATTCACTCAATTTAAGAATTTGTAGAGCACCCCAGCCAGAAACCTATTCAGAACACAACCACTGCAAATTATATTTAAGCAACAGGTCTGTAAAACACATTAACATTGTAATATAGGCAGATAATTATATCTGACTGCTCAGAGCTTAACCAATTGGCAACTGACAAAGATTGTGAATTTTCCACACATGACAGAGTCTCTTACATTAGCCTACGAGTAGATAAATTCCACAAATGCAAAATATATACAGAACAATCCCTATTAACAAATAATTTGCATATAAATTTTTCCAATATTAACAAAATAGTAATGTACATGAAAAATTGTTTCTGCTCCATCAAAAACCTGCGATAACCTAAAGTCACATAGTTTTAGATCTGTAATATATCAGCAACAATTACCAGTAAATAATTCACCATACCTCATTCCATTATAATTACCGTAATTCATTAATATGGATTTAATAGGGCTGTTTTTAACGAATTTTTAGAACTGCACAATTCCTTCTTTCCTTTCCCACCCTCTATGGTAAATTACTTCTAATCGGAGGACAATGTCCTTTTTTGATAGTTTTAACTGTACAGAATTGCTTCTACAACTTCACAAATCCATTTAGAGCTGCACACTTTGTGTACAACTGCACGTTAAAAAAAGCCCTCGAATTTAACTAGCTAGCCCCTTCAAGGTTACTACACTCACGACCTTAATCTAGCAATATTCTCCCAACAGATAACTAATTACAAACCTGCAGCGTGTTCCAACCACCTTGTTGCTGGGTAGTCGACTTGAAAACAGATTCCAGTTCCCCGCTGCTGCTCGTCGCTGGCCAGTGAACTACCTGGTAGGCCATCATGGAACCAGTCTCAGGTTGCTTAGAACAGGAACCAGTGACATCAAACGTTGTATTTCGAGAAATATTCCAGCCATCGTGATTATCTTGAGAACAGATTGTCGTTGAATTGTCCGGTGTTGTCTCTATGGCGTTAATACGACCTACGCTGTGACCCGGCCTTGTGAAAGGGTCGTAGGCTGTGGGTGTTAAACAGGGTATTGGCATAAATGGAGCTGCGCTAAAGTTCAGTTGTGGATGCTACAAAGAGTAAAACAGCAGTTGTTTCAGTGAACACCACAAATACATGTAGTGTAAAAAAAAACCCATGTACCGAATGATCGCATGCTATTCTTCGAGATGCCTGTTGATCAGCGAAAGTAAATATAAAAATATAAATAAATATTTTTTTTTTTTAAATTTTTAAGTCTCTGCATAATTTTTTAAATCCCGAGGGATCTGAGATAACTCGGGTAAAAAATTTAAAAAAAGAATATATATAAACTTCTTTTAGAAGAAAGTTAATTGCCTAAAAATAAACATATAGATCGAATGGCCTGAGGGAGATACGCCTACCTTAATTTTAATTCATTTCAATTTTACACCATAAGTCATTATAACTGATAGTTTTGCTGACAAGGCTAATTGTAATGACAAGCTCAGTACATTGCAATGATACTCGCCAGACGAGTGGCTCAGTTACCAAGCAAAGCCAACCAGTAGTGCTAAAACAGCCTACTCCTACGTCTACTCCTACTTACACCAAAATAATTTACTCTGGCTATGTTCTCACCGAGTCACTGACTTCACAATCAAGACGTTGTTAAATTATCCGGCGTATACACCTACGCCTATAAACAGTCAGCAGTATTTCAGCAACATACAAAACCATTCGGTCAAAACTTCTCCGCCTAAAATTTTGACTAAAGACACTGACTAAGTTCTTTCCACACGAAAAAAGGCTACTGAAATCGGTGACGTTTTTTGATAGCAGGTTTCGCACTGGCGCGTTTCGTCCCAGCTGTTACAAGCTCGCCTCCGCATCAGCTGTTATCGAAGCCAGTCGAAACTACGGAATATATCTGGCGCCTTCAATCTCAAATCAAAACTGTCGCAAAACCCGTAAAAACACGAGTTTCTAACGCTGTTGAAACTAAACAACGAAAAACCGTCTTCAAAATTTAATAACCATTGATTTTTTACCATATACGCCGTTTCAGCGTTATTGTTATACCATAACAAACTGGAAACCAAGGAAAATAAACACGAAAGCTGACTAATAGCAATTAGCTAAACAGCGCCGCTCACCAAAGGCCGTTCCACGGGCGCTTTCGAAGGGAGACTGCTGGCCCCGGCGGCGGACGAGGACTTTGACGGGGTTTCTGAGGGTTGGTCGTCTTCTTCAGCTTCCTCGAGTGGTCCACCGGGAGAAAACGCCATTAACTCGGTGTCAAAACTACCACAACAAACACCTTGTGACGACTTTACTTAATATGCAAATGAGTGTTTGAATATGCAAATTAGTATCAACATGTAAACGAGTTGCTTAATAATTATGTAACGCACTTCCGTTGCACGCGCGAATAAAAAAAACAATAACATATGACTCATAAGTACTAAGCACGCCTTCGTATTGTGAGGAAAAATCTTTAGAACAAAGCGTTTTAAATTGTTCAGAACTATTATTGAGGTTTAGTTGTAATTATTCAATTAAAAAGGCATTACTTTGTTATAAAAAAATGCAAGGGCTGGGCCTTAAAGACGTGACCAACAGCCAATAGAATCTTTCGATGTGACCTATTTAACTCGGAAGTTGGTTTGAGCGCCATCTGGCTGCTTCTGTGGCGTCCATCATTCACGATTCGCGATTCCTCTGTCAGTCATGATTCATGAATATAATAAATTAATAATATGCGAAATCTTACATGATGACGTAATAATGTCCATAGAGCCTTAAACGTGCAATTTAAGTCAGTTCTGCCGTTAAACTGTTAATCGTATTCGTAAACAGAAACACAGTTCATAATTTTATGCTAGCCTAACTCAAGGCATATATAATTATATAGGCCTACTCGTAACGTTTAGGAATAGAAGAGTTTACGTGCAGCACTAAGCGTGATTTTTCATGAAGCGCTTGAGAAGATTATGACCTAGGACCATAAATTACCCATAATGCGCTGTAAACGTTAATAATTATTTTCATTAGGCTCATCGACGTATATTGAGACTCGAGTTCGATCAACGTCAATGACGTCATTTTCCATTGTAGTAAATAACGAGACGTCAATTAATTACGTATGACGTTTGCTTTGCTCTATTTGGTTATTGTTAGAGGCAGGAAACAACTTGGATGCAACTGGCTTACTGTTGATAGGCATGCATAGGCCTATAGTCTATGCATAGGCTATACGACATAGGGGTGGCGTCATGAATTGCCTTGGAGCCGGAAGGTTCGAGGTTCGAATCCACCTCGCCGCGTAAGGACCTTGGGCAAGTCCTTCACTCACAATTGCTCAGCGCTTCGGCATGAAACTCCGATGCAGTGTCCGCTCTGCATTCGGGTTCGCCTCTGAGTAGAGAGAGCTTGAAGGGGCGCTATAACAAGTGCACACACAAACAAACAACATAGACAGTAGGCCTGTTAATACAGCCTTCCTTATTGGTCTATCAGACAAAAGTCTACCGAAATGTTAATAGCCTACCATAGGCTGCTTTTTCGACCAATGATCGCATTGAACTTTTGGCAATGTGCAGAACACGTATCATAGGCCTATACATAGATGCGCTTATCGATATTTCTGAACTAGTTAGTTTCAATATGAAAACAATTCCTTGAGATCAGTCTTGTCATTTTTCACACTTAAAATCACGTAGGCCTAGCCTAGGCCTACACCTCAAAATCGGGCGATCATCTGGGTGAAGAAGTAGCAAATATCCGACGTACGGACCTTTAACTAGGTTAGTGTAAGATGTCCATCGATAGTCCTTGACGTTTGTTACTTAAGCTCGCAATAGGTGGGCGAGGGGTGCATAAATGTGATACTTAATTATCTGCTCTGCAGAATGATGCGTCCGGTGAAAGTGCTCGACTATTAAATACTCCCTGGCCCCAAGAGAGGGCCAGTGAGAAGAAGGCATCTGAATTTAACTCACTCAAATCTTTCTGCCATCACTACACCTTATTCTCCGTACAATTAGGCTAAGCCTTGACCTAAAACCTGTCTCATTTAACTGCATGCACGATACAGGCCTATGCTACTACTTCCAGCGTAAAGTTGTGCTACGCGAATAATTGGTTAATACGGTACCATGGGTCGGAGGTGGCTGGGAGTAACTTTGCGCCGAGCATAAAGCAGAAGTGTGCTGGTTTCCTCTTCATAGTCGTCGACTTCGAGGGTGTAGTCATCACCCTCGTCAATGTCCACCACTTGTCCAATGTCCACCCCCTGTCCAAGGGCGGATCCAGGGACCAATCCGGCCATGGCCTCCCCATTGTGAAATGTCCATGCATCGTGGCCCACCCATTTGGTTTCAATAATTTTATGGTATATTCTGAGGACATTTGGACTGGACGACTAAATTAATGTAATGCAGTGTAATGTGCAATGTAATTGTAATGTGTAATGTAATTGTAATGTGTAATGTAATGTGTAAAGTAATTGTAATGTGCAATGTAATGCGTAATGTAATTTAAATCCCATTAGTAATTTCTATATCGCCGCTCACAGCCGAGGCCATTCAGTAGCGCTCCTAGATGACAGTTTAAATGTTACTATTATAGTGTGGAAATTTAAAAAAAAATGCTAATGAATAGGAGGGAACACTTTTTGAAGTATTAACATTCGAAACCGAGTCTTACAAAAGGTGTAGGCCTAGAAGCAGTATTTATTTCAAATTGTTCCAGTACAAAACCAACGTCTGGGCCCGTCCGGGAATTGAACCCGGGACCTCTCGCACCCGAAGCGAGAATCATACCCCTAGACCAACGGGCCACACACGTAATGTCATGCTGATTTAAGTTATGACCCTGTATATGCATTTCACTAGAATTACGAGCGATAATTTTTTTAGACCAGGTCATCCAGGATCCATTGAAGTTTTCCGGAATCAGTTTTACCTTTGGGCTTTAGGGCCCAATTAGCCAGCTCTAACGAAAGAAATAAAAGTCAGACTCTTAAAAAGTCGGGCCCGTCCGGGATTTGAACCCGGGGCCTCTCGCACCCAAAGCGAGAATCATACCCCTAGACCAACGGGCCACACACGTAAAATTATGCTGATACAAGTTTATAAGCCTGTAACCTAATTGCGAGTGAATTTAATTTTGTTTTTGTTTCAGGCCACTTTAGTCCGGATCCATGGATCCTTTGAAGTTAGCCGGAATCAGCATTGATGAAAGAAATAAAAGTCAGACTCTTAAAAAGTCGGGCCCGTCCGGGATTTGAACCCGGGACCTCTCGCACCCAAAGCGAGAATCATACCCCTAGACCAACGGGCCATACAGATAGTACGTCTATAAATTTCTATATAGGCCCCAGCAGGCATGTCGCCTACGCGACAGAACGAAGCCAAACAAAGAACGTTAGGCCTATTATAGCTTACTCAGCGCAAGGCTTAGAATGGCTAGCGCCGCTAGACGCTATTGAAAGCTAACGTACGGCAGGACACCGGCAGCAGGCTATGAGCAACGAACTTTTCTAATGTATGTATGTATGTATGTATGTATGTATGTATGTATGTATGTATGTATGTATGTATGTATGTATGTATGTATGTATGTATGTATGTATGTATGTATGTATGTATGTATGTATGTATGTATGTATGTATGTATGTATGTACGTATGTACGTATGTACGTACGTATGTACGTATGTACGTATGTACGTATGTACGTATGTACGTATGTACGTATGTACGTATGTACGTAAGTACGTAAGTACGTATGTACGTATGTTTGTATGTATGTATGTATGTATGTATGTATGTATGTATGTATGTATGTATGTATGTATGTATGTATGTATGTATGTATGTATGTATGTATGTATGTATGTATGTATGCATGAATGTCTGCATGCACGCATTCACGCATGTACGCATGTACGTATGTACAACAACATGTTGCACCGACCCCATACATTACATTGCTGAAGCAATGCCTAGACACTGACAGTGTTATGGAACAAAATTTCGACGGCGCAGATTATAAATAAAATGACTAAATGCATATTCAAGCTTAATTACTTGTCCAACTAATAGAACCAAACCGAAAAATATTTCTTCGTATCATTCGGCTATAGAGCGAAAAAACAAGAAACCGAAAAACTTAGGCTACTTTCGATTGCCAAAAAGGATTTTTTTAAATATTTCGGTAGTCAATATCAATTGCCTGCTAAGAAATTAGGACACATTGGCTTAAAATGTATTCTTTACAAAATAGTTTGCTTAATTTTAAGTTGCTATTATGTAGCCCCGAAATATCGATGGTGTTGCAACCAACACCTGTTGCAACCAACCCCGGTCTCCCCTACGCCTGCGGGCGCCGCTGCTAGATGGTAAGCTTTGTCCGATGCGTCGTTGAGTTAGAATGCAATCCCAGCGCTGCAGGCTTTACTTGAAAGATTCAGATCTAGTCGTAGGCTAGGCCTATAATTATAGTCGTTACGCGGTTGGGACCAGTGGCGTAGCAAGGTTTTTAGGGGCCCTTGTGCAGGGCTTTCGTGGTGGGCCCCTTCAGTGCTTGAACTCCACGATAAGGATGTGTAAAAGTGCCTGGATTTTGCGATAGACTATTTGCATATAGGCCTAGCTCGCACTCGAAATTAAATTTTAAAATTAACTTATTTAGGCCTAAACCTTTATTATTTTCTCCAGTTTGACTCATAAAACATTTTCTATTTCTTCAGGCTGCCAGAGTAGGCCTTATAGCCTAGGGCCTATACTGAACAAAAATAATGTAAACATCGTTTCCTCTCTTGCAGTAGGCCTATGAATTATAAGCATCCACAGTTTCCACAGTGAAATTCTATCAAACAGTTGGGTTATTTGACTAAAGAAGAAACCATTTAATAAATTGTTATAATGTGAAGCGACTCAAGTTTGGGTTACTACGGTAGCCTATGTCTAAAAGGAGAATAAAAAATTCGAAAATGCTGAAATGTTCGCTTGGGCAAATACTTTTGCGCGAATTCCATTGCGGAAAAATCATTGAGATGCCTTCGTTCCAGAATTCTTTTGTAAAGTAACTGGCATAAGATACCACCATAGTTTCAGAAGTGCCTCTCTGCTTGGTGTCGATATCCAAAGCCACCACCACCTCGAGCATTGATTAAACTGAATTCAATTCTGTCACCCGTCTGCGCAGTCTGCACTCTGCACAATCCATTCCTGCACCACCGTTGTATAGGCTATGTGGATTTGATAATTTGAATACATTTATACTGAAAATTCTTATATCCAAAGCCACCACTAGGCCTACCTCAGCATTGACCAAACTGAATTTAATTCTGTCACCAGGTTTGATAGAATTTCAGTGTGGATGGTGCAGTCCATTCCTGCGCCACCGTTGTATAGGCTAAGTGGATTTGATAATTTGAATACATTCTGAATATTCTTAAAGTACAAATTGACTGTGACTGCGGAGGCCCTTCTACAGCCGGGTTGTTTGGACAATCCGACTCAAACCCAAAAAATTATTGAGTGTGTACGCTGTACATGTAGGTTTGAATACCTTCTTAGTATCCTTAAAGTAAAAAATTGACTCTGACCCCAGAGGGCCCCTGACAGCCGGGGGCCCTTGTGCTTTGCACAACCTGCACAACCTATTGCTACGCCACTGGTTGGGACCTTTAAAGGGTGTGTCGCCCATTCTAACGGAAAGCGGTTATGAAGGACTTTTCCCGATCAATTCATTGAAAAAGGGAACAGGAAATACAATATTGCGGAAATACTTGACTGTTTGTATAAACTATGTTGTAGCAGGGTGAAAATTGCAGAGGTTGTGGAGTTCAACCCCCATAGTATTTTAGGACCCCGTAGTAAAGTCCTCGAGCATGGCACACTCCAAGTTAACGTAAATCAACGTCTGATCCAGTGCTTAAAGTGTAAAAAAAGAAGTGCCAGGACGCTGTATTGTAATTGGTCGTCAGTGGCTGTGCCGAAGGCGCGAAGTTGCGAGTGCTGAAGGCACGAAGCCCGTCCCGATTAGGGGGTCTGGGGATCGTCGTAAGCTCCCCAGGGGCGTTTTGGGCGGAGCCCCAGCGACCAGCGCATTTTTGGCTGTGTCGACCTCAAATGGAGCCATTTTTAGGCAGTCATGGCCGGTCGTCCGTAACTGCATGGACGCCGTCCATGCAGTCATGGACGACCGTCCTGGCAGTGCTGGCCAAATAAGTCATAGGACGGCGTCCTGCCTCGAAAATAAGTGCTATAGGACGCCATCCATGACCGTCCTGGCACACTTTAAGCCCTAGCCTGATCCCCGCTATTTTTTCTACACTTCTCATGCTGTGTAAAAGGCCTATTTGAACTGTTGCTAATTATTAAATCGAGCAGGCCAACATTTAGGTCCCGTATACGAGGCCCTATAGGCATAAAATTATAAGCCTACTTTCACATTCAACCGGTATGCACTAAAAGGCACATGTAGTCATATAATTATGTTCACCAATTAGGCATTATCTGTGCAAGCCTATTGACTTAGGCCTGTAGCCCACTTTGCCATTTCCGGCAATAATTTGCGGGCCTAACTAATTGAAACTACAGTCAGAGCATAAATAGAGGTTTCAGTCAGTATATGCCTATTGTCTGGACTTTAGCTCGGCTTAGCAAACAGCTTAGGCTGTTCGCGGAAGAAGGTAGGGCCTTTGTTGTATTGTATTGTATCGTATTGTCTTGTCTTGTATTGTCTTATATTGCACTGTACTGTATTGCATTGTATTCCATTGCATTGTATTGCATTGTATCGATATATTTATATAGCGCCTCTCGCATGATGACTATTCAGAGACGCTCTACGCCTCTCAGCACGAAAACACTGGAGAAAATAAATGTTTTAAATAAAGAGAGAGACTGATAAGGGAAAGGGGAAAAGTCATTATCCTAATTAGGCCTATAATATCCCGCACCGGTATTGAGGGAGAAGATCATTTAAAATGGAGGGACCAACCATTGCAACCACAGCAAACGCCCAATGTAGGGCAAAACGCCGCAAGAGCAATCCTATAGCCATGTGAACAGACAGATTATCTCGCACGTTTATAATAAAACTTAATTCTGATACGCTTTAAAATTCAATCGAAACATGATCGCGCCCTATACGATACTTTTACAGGAGAGGGGCGAAACAAAATTGTCGCGGTAACTTTTTTAGCAAGAGCTTGATAATAATTATAGGCCTATAATAATATTGAAAAGCAGGAAACCAAAAACATGGGTAATTTTCATAGAAATGTCTACAATGAGATCTAAATGAGTATGTTTACTTGTACAGGCATAATATAGGCCTATATTATATATATATATTTATATATATATATTACATTTACGAGGAGGAAATAATTATATGTTCACGGACTTCAGTGCAATTATTTGACTCGGCTTGCAATGGGCGTGCAATCATTACAGATAAGCCTAATTAAGCTTAGGCCTATAACAAGGGGTCGAATTTAGACCTGATCAGCGCTAAGCGCTGACGTTTTGCAAAAGTTATAAGCCTGCGTGAATGTAATGTGTACATTAGCAGGATCCTTCACAGCCTGTTTTGACTGACTAACTGTCTCAAGTGAACTCGGTACGTGACACAGCATACACACACGCCTATAATTATTACAGGCCTATAGGAGTAGACCTAATTAACCACAGTGGGATGGTGAATCTTCATATTTACAGGAGAGTGAGAAGGAAGTTGATGACATTTCGTTCTGTTCACATTTTCTCCACTAGTACAAAGATGTCGATATCTTCGTCTTCGTCGTCGATGTGTCTTCTACTTCTGATCGCTTTTGCGATTTCTGCTCAATCCGGTCACAGTTTAGGCAGCACTGATCTTAAGCAACATTCAAGGAAAACGGCTGAGGTCAAATCCCAGAGCACATCGGACTTAATCCCATCTCAGCCGAGACAGGAGTGCACTCCGGAGCCGAGACTGTGCGCTGCTACGGAGCACCCGGATTTCCTTCGAGCAGAAATGGAAGTTTCCAATGTAGTTGAATCCACTGAGAATGCTGACCAGAACGACGATCGTTGCTCTCTGTGCAAATCGTGTGTTACGGATGAGTGTCAGCGTCCGAACTGCAAGTGCAGCAACACAACCATCCCCGGAAAAATAGTGCGAAACGAGACTCCCATTATAATCATCGTGACGATGCAGGACTCGGTAAACAACTCCACCTACAAGGCCTTCCTTGAACTGTTCGAGGGACTGAGGAATCCGAACGGGTGCCCGGCTACCGGAACCTATTTCGTGTCGCATCTGTACACGGACTACTTCCTAGTACAGAGTCTGCACTCCAAGGGACACGAGATCGGGGATGGCACTGTCAGCGGAACAAGTAAAGCACAAGATTACTGGAAGAAGGCCGACTGCCATACGTGGAAGAAAGAGTTTGAAGGTTTTCTGCATCAAGCTCAGTTGTATAATTAAATCGGCATCATTAATTAATTGTCGTCAATCGTAATCATCATCATCATCATCATCATCATCATCATCATCATCATCATCATCATCATCATCATCATCATCATCATCATCATCATCATCATCATCATCATCATCATCATCATCATCATCATCATCATCATCATCATCATCATCATCATCATCATCATCATCATCATCATCATCATCACAACTTCGACTGACCACGGTACCGTCACCATGATCGCCACCACGGTATACGCAGCCTCGTTGAGCTCCATTATCGTTGTCGCCCTCGTTTTCATCATTCATCGTTGACATCATCATCCTTTTCATTAATTATTAGACCTATCATCATCGTCATCTTTATTTTTTATCAACATCATCATCATCTTCATCATTATTTTTATCATCGCCATCTTCATTTTGATCATCCTCATAATAGTTATTATCGTCATCATCATATTCTATTCTATTCTATTCTATTTTTGGATTTATAAAGCGCCTCTCACAGTACAAACTAATCAGAGGCGCTCCCAGTGCGAAGAACTCCTGGAAAAAGAAAAGTCTTGAGACATCTGGCAGAAAAAGTAAAGCCTCCAGATAAAATTTGAGCACGAATAATAGTAGGAAGGCCATTCCACAGTAAAGGGCAGACAGAGGCAAAGGCGCGGTGTTGGGCTGTGGCAGTCCGAGATCGTTATTCATTATTATTATCATTATCTTCTTCATCACCATCTTCCTCATCACTATTATCATCATCTTCATTATTACATATTCATCTTTTTTAATTGTCGTGTGGTGCTGTCACTCTGTCAGGTCGGGAGCGCCTCTGAGGAGAGTTTCTCTTTATGTGGCGCTACGTAAATTCATGATTACGAACACATCTTCTTTAAATAGATGCCATGACAATTCTGAGGAACCTGGCCAACGTGACGGACGTGCATGGCTTTCGCGCTCCCTATCTTCAACCGGGAGGCGACGCTCAGATGTTTGCTTTGGAGATGCTCCAACGCCAGCAGCAGCAGCAGGAACAAAAGGGAGGAGAATCCTTTGTCTACGATGCATCCCGTGTCTCCATTCGATTCTCAGATGCGTCGATGCTTCTCTGGCCTTACACCTACGACTACAACAGCACACAAGACTGCGTCACTCAGCCTTGTCCCAGATACTGTCACAAAGGTATACGCACACTAGACAGCTAGGCCTACTTGGGAAATTATATATAGAAATTATAAGTGCATGATGCATGGTGGTTCTTACATGGATCTTTGTTTTCTGAACCTCTGTAAACCCTGTTATGTTGTAATTATAATTGAAACCGGAACATAGAAACAGTGGTGCAATTTTACCCCAAATTATAATGGTGTATATAGGCAAATCCTTTAATTCGAGTCCCCGTCTAAATTTTCAAATTCTTATTCCAGCTTCATATTGAACTTGTTTCTGACGAAAATAACAATGTAACGTATACCAGGAACTCGACCTGCACAATGGTCAGAAGTGGTGGTGACTTTCATTATCACTTCTAGAATCATGCAGTTGTGATAATTAAACGACATAAAAATATTATTTGTCGCGATGTTGACAGAGAAAATGTCCATTAGCCAGTATGAGAATTGTAGATAAATAAATAATTATAATTATGCAGGGGCGGATCCAGGGGGGCTTATCCGGCCATGCCCCCCCCCTTTAGAATTCTCATGTATCGTGGCCCCCCCATTTGGATTCAACATGCCGTGGAACAATGTGTATATTGTACAATTTGCCCCCCCCCCTATTAAAAAATGCCCATGTATTGCGGCCCCCCCCCCCCATTGGAAAAAATGGTATTATTTTGCCGAAAATTTGGCCGGATGACTAAAAAAAAAGGTCATCAACTTTTGTGGCGGAGAAAATGGTATTATTTTCCCGAAAATTTGGCCGGATGACTTAAAAAAAGGAAAAAAGGTCATCAACTTTTTTGGCGGATACGAAGAAAATTTTTCCAGACCCAAGATCTGGACCCCCCGTCCAAAGTTTCTGTATCCGCCCTTGTAATTATGTGTTAGTTACTAGTCAGACTATGTCCCACATGCCATTGGGTATAGTGAAAAGAAGACTTAACTATAATTATATGTATGGGGCTCAAGAAAGATGAGGGTTGAACCCCTCAATGCCCGGAGTTCTCACCCTGCCATTCGTCACGACTAAATGATCAGTAAAGCAGGGTGAGAATTTCCGGGGGGTTGGGGGGTTCAACCCCCAGTCTTTCTTAGAGTCCCATGTTAAAGTATGTTTTTCATACCCCAATTGAGGCGTTGAGCGCCAGAGTGGCCTAACCTCTAGGAGGGGTTAGGCCACTCTGGCGCTCAACGCCTCAATTTCAAGTTTATCATAGGCCAACCCCCCCCAGTTATTTTTCCACAATTCTCATACTGCAGTAAAGCATTGCATATAGCCCAGGGTAAGAATTGCCGGTGGGCGGCTGGGGGTTTCAACCCCCCGTCTTTCTTAGAGCCCATATAGTAAATTCTGTTTTTCACACCCCCAATTCCAAGTGGATCATAGTGCAACCCTCGCTATTTTTCCACAATTATTCTCACACTACTATCTATACATGTAGACTAAAAGTGAGTACCGGTATAATAGCCTTACTTGCATCTGAGTGTAATAATTATGTTGTGCCTTCTATGGACATAAGTAGGCCTATAGGCCTAATCAAAGTAGGACTAAGTGTTATAGGGGTTTACGTGCACATGGTGTACGATAGATAGACTAAGATAACAAGCAGAGCGTTAATGCAATATATTATTGCGGTGTTGTCATTAATAATATAATGTTGTTGAATTGACAAGGAATCTGGCAAGTTCCGTTGCTCACTTTTCGGGACCGATTCGACAAAGTCTGTACAATGCTGGATGGATGCAACGTACAGACATACAACGATGTTTTCAGACTTCTCTACGACAGGTATATATATATAGGCTATATATATATACCTATATATATATATATATATATGGGCCTATATTAATAATATAATGTTGTTGAATTAATTATATATATAGGCCTATATAGGCCTACAAGCTAATACGATCTCTCAGTCTCACTGGCCTATAGGTCTACATATAGGCCTACGAACTCTTGCAGACTAGAGGCAGACAGTGCATGGGGCGCGGTGGTCACGGGTGGTGGTATAGGCTACGTTCGTTGCATTGTAGCCGGAAGGTTGCAGGTTAGAATTCACCTCAAGTCGCCGCGTATAGAGGACCTTGAGCCAGGGTGAGAATTGCCGGGGGGTTTGGGGGGGTTCAACCCCCCCAGTCTTTTTTAGAGCCCCATGTTAAAGTATGTTTTTCATACCCCAATTTAAAGTTTATCATAGGCCAACCCCCCCAGTTATTTTTCCACAATTCTCATACTGCCTTGAGCAAGTCCTTCGCTCGCAATTGCTCAGCGCTTCGGCGTGAAACTCTGTTGCAGTGTCTGTGCTGTAGTCGAGAGCGCCTCTGAATAGTGAGCTCGAAGAGGCGCTATAGAAATGGATAAATAAATGAATAAATAAATAAATAAATAAACAGAGTTCATGCACAAACTGAAAATGCAATAATAACGCACTCATTTTTTAGGAGTCTATAAGGAAATCGTTTGGACACAATATTTTGAGAGGAGACTCCCGTCTGATATACACATATAGACTCGATGTAGGTTATGCTTACATTCACTACCCCTTAGGCCTATATACGGGTAATAGAAATTTGTCGTTTGTTTGTCATCCTGTATTGAGATTGTTAGCAGATCTAAGTAGGCCTAGGCTATACATGATTTGTTTCAACATTGCGCATTTAATTCAGCTGTTTGATCGAAACCATAATTATCATTCTGCGATGCTTTCAGATTTTCGGATCGTTTCGATTCGAACAAAGCTCCACTGATTCTGTCGATGGATTCGAGTTGGATAACAAACCCTTTCAAGTTCAAGGGAACCAGACTTTTTCTCGAGCATGCACTAAGCTACAAGGTAGGCCTCTCCAAAGGTTGGGCTCCTAAACAGCAACACTAATAGTAGTATAGTTGCAGACTTACAGTGGTAGATTAATTGGTAGTAGAAGTAGGCCTATAGGCCTAGTAGTATAGCAGCTGCAGCAGCAATAGTATGCTATAAAGTAGTAGCAGTAGTATCAGTAGAGGGTAGTGGTAGTGGTATAGTAGTAGTAGTAGTAGTAGTAGTAGTAGTAGTAGTAGTAGTAGTAGTAGTAGTAGTAGTAGTAGTAGTAGCAGTAGTAGTAGCAGTAGCATGCAGTAGCAGCAGCAGCAGTCGGTATTCTTACCGTTACCATAATCAACATTAATTGCTAACATATCATCATAATAAAATAATTCTTAATCATTGGCACCGTATATCACTGAATACGTTACAGGAGGTGTACGTCGTATCAGCCGGTCAGGCGTTGGACTGGACAAGGAACCCTGTTCCTCTGTCAAACATCACTCATTTCGAGCCGTGGAACTGCAATCAACCAGGTCCTCCTGTCTGCGCTGAATCAGCAACGTTGAACTGCGCCTACGACTCGAAACGTCGACCGACAACGATCCCAAAAAACGTGAAATACCAGTTCCGCACCTGTGCTGCTAGTTGTCCCAATTGCTATCCGTGGCTTGGGGATCCGCAGGGACTCTGTAGGCCGGATGATATAATAAGTGGGTTCGACATCTAAATGACCCTTCGACCTATATATACATAGGTTACGTCTACCGGAAGTGTAGTTATTTTTGCATTGAACATATGCAGAATATTGATATTGATGGTTTAAAAGAAAAGAAAATTCCTAAGTTTATTGATTGATTGTAACTGCCAAACTATATATATATTATATATATATATATATATATATATATATATATATATATATATATATATATACATGCCTATTGTGATCCGACCCAGTGCGCACGCGCGCACTAGCCTATATATTTCGATTCCGCTTATTAAGGCACTTCAGGGTGAGAATTGTCGGAGCTGAGGGTTCAACCACATGTAGTCTTTCTTTTGATGACATAGCAGAAATCTTCATTGCACACCCCATGCATGGCAGCTCCACATTAATCAACGTTTGAACCCCATGCCATTCTTTTTTATGGCACAGTGAGTGTGTCGTTAAACAGCAGCAAGCAGACAAGAGTTTAAAAGTTTATTGATAAAAGTGAGTAAAACATTTTGCAGTATAGAAAGAATGGATTTACTAGTGGTAAGATGCCCGCAGTCCGCGACCCATCCTTGCGGGGGTCCCAGCTCTATGCATTTTGTAGACCGTTCTTGAAGCGCCTCTACATAAATGAAGAGTGGACAGCTTCCCTTCTTGTACATTCCACCCACCTAATGCGAGCCTCCTTTGCACTACACAGGGTCTTTTGTTGGTCGCGTACAATAAAAAGATATTGCGTCGGAATTTAATTGCTTGTCTTGTCGCCTGTATTGACCGGTCATAATAATGGTTGGTGTAGAAATAGAAAATTGCAGACGACATTCAGCGCATGGAGAGTTATAGTCCGTTCTGTTAAAACCACCAAACTCTCTCATTGTGCATTGACCACCTACAAGCATGAATATTTTTGTATGCGTTTATTATTTTATGATTAAGCGAATAAATCACCGTCACATCTTGAAATGTACTCGCGAAAACAGAAGTTTGATCATAAAACGGAAAAGTTTATTATGTCAATTTGGGCTATTTGTTGGGCTACTTCCGAAAAATTAAACTGTTTTGCGCTACTTCGGTTAACTTCCGGTTAGAAATTTTTGGCCTATTTTGAAGTTAAATGTTTACCACATAATTGTAAATTTAGTTTTATTCATTATTTAAAGGGAATTTAGGGATTTCGGTACGTTGGTAAGGCTTTATCGTACTAGACCTAACCTATTGCAGTCAATGATTCGAGTGCCAAACGCTAATTCTTTGGATTGGACCCACTGCATTAACCGCATTTTCTGTCAGAAAGTGATATGTTGCCCAGGTGCGCCACATGAGGTTCTGGTTTAGGCTCTAGAACTTTCTCTCAGATTGTAAGCGTGTATCAACTCGTACCGGGTTTGATTCCCGATGGCATTGATGTAAATTCATGGGATGAAGGCGATGGTATCGCGAATACTGGCAATAGAAAGCATGCAGGCAACGGCTGCACACGGCCACATTTGGATGGATGTGAAAGCGATCGCATGCCCAAGTTTCAAAGGTGAATGACCATGAACTGCCCAATAACTATTCGGCTGAATTTGAAACTCCCGAACGTGTATCGCGCTCGGTTCAGCGTCAGGTTTTTAATTTAATTCTTTTATTTATTTCAGGATTTTGTATGCATAGCACCCCCCGCCCCATTAAAGAAATGTACTCAGTCCAATCACGGCAATGCAAATTACCCAATTTCAGCAACTTGCATGAAGAAGTTTTATACAGACGTATTTAGTTGTATATATGGAATTGCTGGTTAATGGGCTTCTCATGTCAATCTAAGATGAGCTTAATTTGGGGCAGCCCATGCCCACCAACCCATCCATTACCCACCTTAAATTCTGATATTGGAAATGTTTGTTTGGCTTTTTGTTTCAATCTTAGATGGTCTCGATGTGAGCAGCTCAAGCCCATGAACTAGCCTGTCGACCAAATGTAATTTTATTCGGACAATGGGCTCCCCGTGCTGACAGTAAAAATTCAAATCAGATCAAGAATTGTTGATTTTGTTTCTCGACACCGGTTCCAATTTTCCTCAACAATGGATAACAGTACAAATATTTTCCTCTACACCACATGATCGATTTCAGTTTCCCCTCTCTTACCAGACTCTTTGAAGGGAAATATCCTACACATCAATCAAAGCCTATCTTCAGCACCTGGTATTCTGTACAGTACATCAAGCCATTGGTGGAGGAGGAAAAAGAGATGATCTGCAAAATCATGTTTTCCATTATATCAGCTTCATCACACTAAGCCTAATAAGGAAACATGCAGCCTAAGCAGCTGCACAATGCGCATCCTCATTTCCATCTGACTGAATGAAGTTGCCAGCTATTGCTTAATATGGCACAGGTTTTAATAACAGTACATGCTGCACTGAAATAACCAAGATAAATTTTGTCAGTGGTTTGGTTGTCCTATTTATATCTACTGTGATCTCTGCTGGTTGCCTGTTTACTGTGTAGACTTCCAAAATTCATTGATGATGTTAAAAAAGCAGTTAGTATTGAACTTTAACTCGCAAAGTTTATTTAAAAAAATTATAAATAAAGTTTATTTAAAAAGCATTTACATGCATAATTATGTATATTCTTGTACATATAAAGCACATAGGTTCAAGATGCATGTCAGTTGATCTTATGTGTCAGGTTCATCTTCAAAACTTGAAGCAGTAGCACTTTGGTAATTATGATGCTAATGTTGTGATAATTATGTTCTAATGCAATAATGTGATGTAGGATTCTCTGGGATTCATAGTTTAATGCAACTCTTGGCAGTGAATAATTACAATGACTGCAGTATGCATTGTAGTGAAGTGCGACAGACTGAATTGAACACAATGAATACAAAGCATGAATGAGGCAGTTGCAGAAGTAAATGCAGGTCTCTCAAGTGGTTGATGACACAACTGAATATCAGATGTTAATTGCATATCTGGCTTGTGCAACATATGTTGAACAGCAGAGCTCACATTTCGGTGTGACCTTGCACCCATAAGAAATTTATGTAATAATAATAAATAGGTCGGATGATTAGTACCAATAATTATAGGAGTCGTCCTTATCTTCAGAAAATGACTTACTTTAGACCCTTCCTCCCTTGTCTGCATCTAGTCTTATCCCCTCCCCCCCCCCCCCCACAATCTCAATGACCATACTTAAACAGCATCCTAATAAAGTCATTTATAAACCATTTGTTCTATCTTAAAAGCATGCTATTTAAAATGTTCTATGCACTTGTATAATTGTCATGCTCCTTTTATTACCTTTGTGTTAATAATCGTAAGTGGTGCTATATAAATCTCCTAAATGAATGAATGAACCATCTGTTTGAATGAAGTTGCCAGCTTTTGTTTTGTATGGGGCAGGTTTTAAATAAAACCTCGTGCTGAACTGAAATAATTGTGTACCAAATTCAGGTGCGGACGTCCTCACTGGTCACAACCCCCACCCAGGGTGAGAATTGCCGGGGGGTTGGGGGGGGGGTTCAACCCCCCAGTCTTTCTTAGAGCCCCATGTTAAAGTATGTTTTTCATACCCCAATTTCAAGTTTATCATTGGCCAACCCCCCCCCCCCAGTTATTTTTCCACAATTCTCATACTGCCCCCACCCCTTGTTTGCATTTCGATGACCCCTCTCTTCTCCTCATTGTGGAGGTCCATTATGAAAGCCCCATAGCCTAACTCAATATAAAACCAATACAAGCATTATATCTCATTCTTATGTGCTGATAATGATGTCTGAAACCTGAAAGAGAATTGGCCTCTTTGCAATATTTACCAAGTTCTATTTTAAGAACCAAAAATAACACCAATCAGATTCTTACATATTTGTAAAGAACACAACGAACTGATTGCATGCAATAAGTGTCAGTCCTCTGACCCTTTTCGTTATCAAGATATAACAGTCCAAATGTGATAGATACTGCCGTTTTCGCACAATCCGCTTTTTTGCTTATTAATTTCAAAAATTAATATCTCGGTCAAATTTTGAGATATTTTGTTCAAATTTTCACTGTTGGTTCCTATTGTGTATGTAGTTCATCACCAAAAATTTCAGAAAAATCTAAGGGTGGGGTGTAGGCTTACACATCTGGTTCATATGACGTGGAATAACATTGGTTTGGCCTATTTTGACCCAAAAAATGAAGAAAAAATTTTTTCATCTAGGAAAGAGTGACTATAGCCTACCGTTATCAGAATTTTCAGCTGATTCCAAATATATAATTTGTTTGCTTGTAGGTGAAAAATGCACAATGTGACAGTAACAAAACGCACTATTAGTTTTCTTCCGCGTACAGAAGACATAAAAACTGTCGGCAGAATCATTTTTCCTTGAAAATCAGCCATAACAGATAGCTGAAGGCCCTATATGTTTTTGGGCGGGGTCTAACGCAGTGTTCAATGCTTTTATTCGATAATGAACCGTGGACAAAGATTTGGTAAAACTTAAAACTATCATGGGCCAATAGCATATAATTATTATTGTGACGATTAAATGACGTCGTGACAATGGTTACCACGCAACCGCATTCTGAAATTGACCAATTGCTGACTACGTCCGTCTTTCCCCCCATGGCTGTCTGCCGAGTGAGTTCACTCCCTTCATCGAACGTCCACTCCTACGCCTCGACCGCCTATTGGCTGCGTTCCCTCTCACTTCCATTGGCTCCTTGACTGCGCCTCACTCCCCCCGTCGTTTCACCTAAGAAACCATTAATTAAATCAGCCACTGTTTGACAGTGTTTGTACCATGAAAGTGCTATCATAACCGAAGTGACGTCAGAATAGACATGGTTTCTGTTCTCAAAGTCAATTTCCATTACAGTAGATTTTTATAATCACGATCGAAGTGACGTTATAATATGCCTAGACTAGCTTTTCATCATCAAAATGAATTTCTATAATAGCAGATTTGTTTCATAATCGTTTTTTCCCTCAAAAGGAAATTATATTATACTTAGGCCTAGATCTGTATCATAACCGCATAGTGACGTCACAACAAACCTAGTTTCGTGCTCAAAGTCAAAGATAATTTGCTATAGCAGTATAGCTACAGAATATGGGATCTGTATAACAATTGAAGTGACGTCACAATATTGACGTCCTACGGTAAAGTTAGTCACACGTACATTCTGACTGCAGCGCAGAGGCTGGGATCGAGTTGACGTATATTGCTGTTTAGGCCTAACGACACTAAAGGGCCTAGGCCTATATAGCTGTTTCATTACTTTCATACCAAAGACGACTACTCTGACAAGACTAGTGTCGCCCTCCTTCTGTATCCATGGCTTGGGACTGTCACTGTCCGAGTGCGAAAGTAGCGGAGTTAAATCTTCATTATTATGACTAGAAGTCAAGTTGGCCTACTGTTTGTTTTTTAGGCCTATGCTTTGTTTGTAGACTGCAGGCTGTCTATTCTGTTAGTAGTTAAGATTGATGTTAATTAACATGACCGCATAACTAGGCCTACATTGTAACCGTTTGCGGTTTGTCAGCTGATTTGTTGAATAAACGAAAAAAATAAATTATCAATAATAATGCGAAAAACTCAGCCACACATCCGACTAGCGTACTTACTCAATACTGTGCGATTGTCTCTTTTCACGCATATGCCGGGGTATCTCGTTTGATTGGCAGTGCGGAGGAATTACTGAGAAGAGCGAGGATTACGAATAATCATTCTGTCGCCTGTTTTGTACGATGTTCGTGCAATTATATCGACTGAAATTGAGTCTTATTTTTAACCATTCGGTTGACTAAGTCACTGAACGGTTCACATGTCGTAACCGGTTACGCATTGTTTACTCGCAGACTCGAGGAACTATCGGTTTAAAATTATTGGCGATCTGTTTATATCGTTTTCGGGGGTTGGTTGTTGTTGTGGTGGACGGATTTGGTGACCACCGTCGTTTTTTTTTGTCGAAATGATCTGCACTATGACGATTGACGATAACGAATTATATGGCGCTGTTTAAAAGGTTAGTAGCCTACTCTGCAAACGTTGTTTAGGCTATTCGTTGTTAATGCGACGACTCGTGCGTACAGATTTGGTGAGTGTGTGAGTAAGTATGTTGTTTATTTATCCAAAGGCACCATGGCGTTGGTTTACATGCGGTTAGGCATAACGAAACATTCTTGTCAGTGATGGGGAAAATACTTTCAAAAAGTATTTTAAGTATAAGTAAAAATACTTGGTCATAAAAGTATTTAAAATACAAGTAAAAATACTTTTGTACAAAAGTATTTAAAATACAAGTATAAAATACTTGGCTTGGAAAAGTATTTAAAATACTAAGTACAAAATACTCACTGGCAAACTACATAAAAAATAAGGAAGTCATATTAAATTGCACCAAAAATTCTTAACATAGAACAATTTTGTGAAGACGACATCTTACTTAACAAATTTGATCAAAAACAAACATTTTCTGGGTCCAAAGATGTCAGAGTCCCCATCTCTAGTGTCCAAGACACTAGAGATGGGGTTCCAGTTCTAGTCAGAGTTCGTTAACATCAAGATACACAGAAACACACAATTTAATGTCACATAAAAATATCGGTAGCCTACTATTTATGCAGAAAGAATATCTCTGGTATGGGAATGGCCTATCCGGTGTGATAATAATACAATACACCAGCACAGGTCAACTAAGTGTTATAGGTGTCTTCCTGTATGCTGTAATTCGTCAAGTATGTAGTCCATGAAAGGACCATGATCCATTAAATTAACTGGAGATCGATGTAATAAAACTGCCCCGTTCCAGAGTCACAGAAGTTCTAATTGCCACCTGCCAATGGACACGTCTAATGCCATCCTCATTTGTCCTATTCATAAACATCTAGATAGTTAACATCTACATGTAAGTCCTATTCTAGCAGCATAGACAAGTCCATTGTGGTGCCAACCATCAAACTGATTTCAAACATAATTATACGCCTGTTGATTTGATGCCTCATGTGATCCTAAACTCTACCCCTACACCACACATCAAATACACCTGTAATTAACTTCTCTCGCCATGTGGTCAGCGGTGCCCAGCCATCCATAACAATGACTAACCACTATCAAGGGGCCATTGTGTCTTAAACCTTCTGTTCAAGGACTCCTTTGTTTGAGTTACGAAGAGGCCTAGTGCATGACCAATGGAGCATGCAATATTGCATAGCTAATTGCAGCTGGTGAGATTTAAAAGTATTTTGAAAAAGTATTTTAACATCATCACAATTTTAAGTACAAAATACTACCCAAAAAGTATTTTAAGTAAAAGTAAAAATACTTGATCAGAAAAGTATTTAAAATACAAGTACAAAATACTTCGATTGTATTTAAAATACTATTTTAAATACTAGTATTTTAAATACTTCCCATCACTGATTCTTGTTTGAAGCGTTTTCCTCGTGACGCTGTCCACCAATTCAACAAATGCGCCTCTTGTTGGAAGGGGTTCACACTATCCTGCCACATGTTGGCAGTCAACCTTACCTCCTATTCACTGACCCACCACTAAAAAAGGTTTGACATGCCTGACCTATGTCGATTGGAACTACATGCTCTATCTTATCTTTTGGGTAAATGTTCTCCACATCCTATTCACCTGTCCACTCTCTTATTGTAAATATATTATTTGGTACTTTATTATGCCATTAATCATTCAGCGTTCTTCTCAGCCACCTCTGATATGCCACCTCCAGTTTTTTCTTTGTTTACCAACGTTGTCAACCAGGTCTCAGATCCGTATGGCAGTATACTGTACTCGCACTGTGGCATCATAAAACAAATCTTAGTTTTTATTCTGTTATTCTTTTTTCTTCCATCCATATCTCTTTGAGTTTCCCAAATGCTGCATTTGCCTTTCCATCTTACCACCTATTCACATAGATGGAACAGTCAACCTTACCTCCTATTCACAGTTGCTGTGATTGAACTACGAATTCGTTTGCGAATCCAACCTATCTGTCATCGAACATGATCATGTCCGCCTCAATCTATTTGCCTACCATCTTGATCTTTGTTTTATCTGGGTTATGTCCCACCACCTTTGTATGTATGTAAGTATGAGCTCATGTTTTAGCGCCCCTTTAAGACTTTTACTCGGAGGCGCTCCCGACTACAGCGCAGACACTGAATTAGAGTTTCACCCTGAAGCGCATGAGCAATTGCGAGCGAAGGACTTGCCCAGGGTTCCTGCATGGCGGCTTGAGGTGGATTTAAACCCACAACCTTCCGGCTCCAGGGCATCGAACACATCCCCTACACCACCATGCCTCACCTTTTCCAGCTCTTCCTGTGTTCTGTGTATCATAACTTCCATGCTATTCCAAGTATACTGTCCAGTAGAGTCATGGGCGCCCGCAGAAATTTCTCCAGGAGGGGGCAAAAATTTTACGATGGTCCCCCAACAAAAATTTCAGTCGCAAGAGCATGCAAAATGCAGCGCTGACAATTAAGAATAAGGGTATTTTTCAAATAGATTCCTTATAATTCAAATTTCTCCGTTTGATTTTGTGTATTATTTTTAATACGAATAGTTTCCTAAGTGCAAAAAATTTGTTAAAAATCCAAAAAGTAGATGTTAAAAAGTAGGTCAATGAAGGCTTATAAATATTTAATTCTATAGAGATTTCTAAACGTAAATTTCTGACTTTCAATGTGTTTATCATTGGTATCGTTAGTGCTTTAATGCGAAGAAATTTGTTAAAAACCCAAAAGTAGTAGTTAGAAAAATAGGTTTCACTTTTACAGGGGGGGGGGGCAAGTGCCCCCCTTGCCCCTATGTGCGGGCGCCCATGAGTAGAGTGATATAATGTGACTGACAACTCAAGGTTTCTCAACCTGTCTCCACTCACATACTTGAGTTTTGCATCACTGCATCACCACTTTCATCACAACCCAATATGTAACCAGAGCATATACCATTGGTGAAAACAAAAAGCACATAAAATAACCATGGTAATCCTGACGTGCTTTTATCACGATCTGAAAATGTTTGCCCACCTCCCACATAACCTTTTGCCCGCATTTTGAAGTCCATAAAGTTGGTCAATGTTCAGTGCAGGTATTTTTCAACATGAAAGACATTTCCATTGTCAGTATGAGAGTGATTATTTGTTCTGCAGCAAAGGTGTCTTACTGTCGTGTCATATAACGTACACCATGGTGACTTAATGGTAGCCTGCTATGCGACAATGCAAAGCCGTTCTTTCTCTGTGGTTGGTCCAACAACCTGGAATGGGCTTCCATTGACTATAAGACACCTCCTAAATGGTTCTCAGCTTCACCAACTGTTAAAGTCTGCTTTTTTATCAGCCTGGTTGGGAGCACCTCTGAATAGGGATCCCTATATAAATTATGATTGATTGACTAACTTTCTGACTGATTAATTGATTGATTGATTGACTGACTGACTGATTGATTGATTAATTGATTGATTCTGATATAGTGTGTCATACATTCAAACAAGTAGCACTCGTGTGTGGGGGTGGTATAGGATGTCATGCAGTTAATTCATTGATAAATTTAGCAGGGTCAAAGCATGCCGTGGCTGTGAATAACTAACGTATAGTCGTGCACATTTACATATTACATTTATACTTTCATGAGGTCAAATTTATGCAAACTATGTGTAAAATAGACTGTCCCAATGTTTTATTAAGTGATCTGATTGGTTTTGGCAGCTGTTGACAGCCACACAAATTATATATACTGGTACATATAATTGTATATTAAGTACTGAATTTTTGTTTGAGTATTGCCAGCTTAATTGAATTGACAGAAACAAAATTGTTTCTCAGTTCTGAGTTAATGGAATTTCTCACTGATCTTTTGCAAATCGTCTTTAACAGTTTCCAGAGTAGAGTTCTAACAAGTCTGTTAAATTCCTTGATGTAATTGCATTAGCTTTTCGTTTCACTGTGGGTTGCAGCTTCTTCAGATAGTTTTCAGCTACAAGCTTTCATTTATATATTTATTTACCTATTTCTCCATTTCTATGGCGGCCCTTCAAGCTCCTACTCAGAGGCGCTCCCGACTACAGCACGAACACTGCATCAGAGTTTCACGCCGAAGCGCCCAAGCAATTGCGAGTGAAGGACTTGCTCAAGGTCCCTCCGCGGCGACTTCAGATGGATTCGAACCTTGCTGCTGCAAGGCAATGATGCCACCACTACACCACCACGCCCCACAATTAGGGCATAGCCGGGTGCCGTTTTTTAACCGGGTACCGGGTCCGGGTAGTTTGAATAAAATCTGCCGGGTCCGGGTACCGGGTCCGGGTATTAAAAGTAATCGTTAATCTCTAAACTGAATAGTATGTCTCCCCTTTGAATGCTGTCAAAAGAACACCACTCAGTTTGTTAGCTACCTTTGGTGGAATTGAGTCAAATTCTTCAGTGTCAGAGTTTTACTACAGTTGAGTTCTGCCAGCGGTTATTGATTGAGAGGTGCCAGTAATATCTGTTCATGATAGAATCATTCTATTGTATAGAAATGATGAACTGTCCAGTCAGGCAAGAGGAGGTCAGAGGTCAGCAGCCCTAAGAAACAGTCCTGTTTCTGTGGTGTGTGCAGTCCAACTATATGTAGATATATTTCAAAGTGCACCATCCCTTAATCTGTGAGATGTATACTTGGTTATATAGGGGGGGGAAGCCTATTAAGCTTGGCTGCAAAAGCATGTCAACAGGTGGAAGGTATTCCTTCTGTCAAGTCCTAGTCTCTCTGACTTGAATGAGTGTGACAGATCAAACAGGCTTTAAAGATAAGGGGATTAACAGATGACCACTGGCCAACCTATAGCTATGGTCAGTGAGCAGCACCTCTTTCCCCTTCCTATACTTCTTCACCTTCTACCACAGTTCATCCCCCTCCTCCTTCATCATTTCCCTTCTCTTCTCTGTTAGATATTTCAAACAGCCAAACGGCAAGAGGAAGGGGTAATAGAAGAGAAAGAGGAGGAAGGAAGAAGAGGAGAAAGTATGAAACAAGGTGTCACTCTTCTATTTAAATATATATAATTATATATAAATATATGTATATATATATATTATTCCTCTTCTCCTTCACTGTCTACCACTGTTCCTCTCAGGATGGGGTAGTAGAAGACAAAGAGGAGAAGGAGGTGAAGGAAGGAGGACAGACAGCATGGAAGAGGGTGATACAAACTCTCCCCTCCTCTTCTCCCCCCTCATCTTGCTGGTCCCTGTTTGAAATAGGATAGTCTAATATAAAGCAACCATCAGCAGGCTGTCTGTTCTGGGATAGTCTGTTCATTGTACTACAATGCCCAGTTGAGAGATCTTGCAGGTTAGCTGTTAAGCCCTTTGATGTGTGGTATGCTATTCATAATTACCCACCCGGCCCGGAAGACCTTTTATCACCGGGTCCGGTTGTCTGCCGGGTGTCAAATACCCGGCATTACCGGGTAACCGGGTCAGCACCCGGCTATGCCCTACCCACAATATATTTATCTGTTTAAGTTGTGCCAGCACTTCCGTCATTGCAGCAAAAAGAGAAAAGTATATACATCTGTTTTAGGAAGCTACAATTTGATAATTTTGGTCTTTATGATCAGTCAGTGCATGACTACTATGCCAATGTCTATATCCTTGTCTGAGTTGGTTGGCAGTTTGTTTTGAGTGTTTGCAATTGGTCAATTAGAGGAGGCAACTGAATTACTTCGATGGATCTACAATTGAATAGTTGGTTTGAGTGGATTAGCAACCAGAATGCTGAGATCCCGTGAGAACATAAATTTTAAAATGTCAAAAAAACAGAGAATAAAATGTTGCTTTTTAAAAAAATGAAAAAACGAGTAACAAACTGAAAATGAAAAATAATTTGACTTTGTTACACCTTGCACTCCAGTTTGAAATTAAAAACCTTATTTACGCAATTTTTTGTTAATCAGCTAGCAAGTAACACAACTTTATCAGTAAACATTAAGTGAAACGGTCAAATGGTGACCTAAATTAGCGTAATCCTTGAAGATATGAAGACAGTGTAAAGGCTATCAGATGAAAATAATTTTAAGGAAAGTGATTATGGATAGTCAATAAAAAAATGTTCCAAAAAAGGAAAAATGTTATGAAAAATGAAAACCAAAAAACAGGATTTTCTTAGAAGAATTAAAAAAACAGAAATAACCATTTTTACAACTTGCTTGAGATGGTTGCTGTGTTTTTTATAGACCTTGAACAAGTTTTTAACGCTCAGCACTATCATGATGCTTAAGCTTACTCATTATCTGGTGGAGCCTTATAAATGGAGAAATAATTATTATGATATCCTAGCCTAATGAAATGCGTGTACGACTGTGCGTACATTAATAACAACAGTTGTATAATATTGCACGAGAACAGTACTATATATATATAGTAAACATACATGTATGCAACATCCAGGGTACTTTCCTCTATTGGTTGCTTTATTATCAGTGGACGTACTTAGACCGATAGTGGATTCAATTGCCCTTTGAGAGCATGAACACTTTCGTTCTCCTGAATCAATGCCTGAATCGATGCCAGTGGGGCCAGCAGGCAATCAAAAGGGCCCCATCGATCTGAAAGGCCCCGTCGCCAATCTTAGTTGCCCAAATACATTGACAGGAGTTGAGGCAATATCAATCATAGTCTGATTCAGTCATTCAGACCAACCATCTCTGTTGATGCACTGCTGAGTTGTATGCTCCATCCTACCTATTACATGTAATGGATATCTGTATTTGTGTGTGTGTGTGTGTGTGTGTGTGCGTGCGTGTGTGTATGTGTGAGAGAGAGACAGAGACAGTGTAAGATAAGATGAGAATATTCTTTAATATACCAATTGCTATCCGCATTTTGGTGTACAAACATGGTATAATAATCATGTGTGTGTGTGTCTGAGAGAGACAGTGTGCGTGTGTGTGCGTGTGTGTGTGTACTCTGTAATATATGTGTATATATACATATACACACACATGAATGCTATTAAATATGTTCATGTCAGTTCTAAGTCAAACCTTATGTTCGAAAAGTGTTTAACGTACAAATCTGAGTTTTGCTGACTGTTGAGTCTGAGTTATAAATAATTAATATTATGTCTGTTAAAATAATCTGTTCGTCCATTTATGTTTAACACTTTAGTGGTGAGCCATAAATTTGTTTCCCATGCAGTCACTTTTAAGAATTTTTACACTTGTTTTTAAAGGGTTAACTCATTCCCGCCTGAATTGTTCCGATACCTATTGCGTTAATCGGGTCACCCGCGACCCGATCCGGCGGGAAAGAGTTAAAGACCTGATCAGTTATATAGCAAGCTGTCAGATTTGAATGACAGACTAATATCGCAACTACAGTTGGTTTATGGATGTTTATTCCCTTTTCTTTAGCTATTAAGTAGGAGTTCGTAAAATTATCTTTATGATATATGAAAAACTTTATGATGTTAGAATATCGTTTTTTGGATCAGTTGCTAACCACGCCTTCTAGTAGAAGTAGCGCATGTATTCATAGACAGTTTGTTGATCATTCTATATCTGATAAGAGCTTGTATGTCGTCCTATATATATATGTGAAGAAGGTTTTACATGTCAAGCTCTGTGCTGGAAAGATGATGGTGGAGAGAGTGAATGGAGGTTTTAACAAGAAAGCAAGCCATGTATTAAATATGCCTTTCGTCTGTCAAAAGACATGCCCATTTTATGAATCACTATTACACTGCTTTGTTGTTGTTGTGCCGAGAATTTAAGACTTGTTCAAGGCGACCGATATTAGGAATGTGGCTTCGTTATAATTTAGAATCATTATATTCACAATTTTAATACGCTATAAGCCAGTCGTAGACATCTCAGTTCTGTTAAGTAGCATGCTGCAGTATGTTTTGAATGAATTATCTGACAGCTTAGTTTTTTGCAAGAAAACCTACTTTTAAAAATGCGCTCTAAGTAACTTCTCAGAACTTTGTGACTAAGTAAGTAAGTATGTACTTTACGAGATCTGTGCACTATACACTGCTAAAAGTGTAAAGAAAGAAGTGCCTGGACACTTCTTACCTTCCCAAAAGAAGTGCCAGGACGCGCCTTACATTTTCCGGTATGCTGGCCAAATAATTGGCAGGACAGATTTGAAAATAAATGCCAGGACGCCGTCCATGACCATCCTGCCACACTTTAAGCCCTGCATGGCACTATATTATATTGGAGGATGCACATCATGCAGTCGGCCCTGACCGAATATGTTATACAATATACACCCATACCTTGCTCTCTTGTATCCCCTCACCTTGATTATTCTAATTCAGTTTTTTGGTATCTTCAGATTTTGAGCTCGACAGGCTGCAAAGCGTCCAAGACTCCTTAGCCCGGGTTTTGCTGCGTATCCCAATACGAAAAAGTTTTGTCTGTCCTACACTCCTACTCCATCAGATGCATTGGCTTCCTGTTGAGTTTAATATAAGATTTGGATTGGTCTGTGTGACCTAAAAATCCCTCAGCAACGCACCTCCTTACTTACTTCTTACATTCCCACTCGTTGCCTGTGATCATCAAGTACGGATGTTTTAGCAAAGGCACGATACAGAACAGTTTTGGGGTCACGTTCCTTCCATGCCTCTGCACCAAGGAATGGAATCGACTTCTGATCTTGCTACAGGACTTTCTTTAACGTGCAGTTGTACACAAATTGTGCAGTTCTAAATGGATTTGTGCAGTTGTAGAAGCACTTCTGTACAGTTAAAACTAGCAAAAAGGTCATTGTCCTCCGATTGTAAGTAATTTACCATGGAGGATGGGAAAGGAAAGAAGGAGTTGTGCAGTTCTAAAAATTCCCTTAAAGCAGCCCTGTCTTGCTATGAAAGCTCAAATCAACTTCCTTCCTTCAAAAGATGCAAAAAATCACTATTTCACTTGACTTTCAAGTGTATAATTAATAGTTATCTAACTCCATCATCCTCTGGCAGCTGACTGTCTGTGCCTCAGATTCACAATTGGGTGTGACCTTGTGTGTTACACATTTATTTTATAGAACTTTATAATAATGATAAATACACTTCTGAAATAAGTACCTGTAAAGAATCGCTTCTCATTTTTGCGTGTACTTATGTCTATCTATCCAACGTAAATATAGAATCCAACTCGAGAGTATACCTTGATGCTTTTCCACCAACTCGTGTTTTCCATTTTTGCTTCTCTAGATTTGCTAGTTTTTATTGTATAGTGTTACAGATAATCTGACGTCCGTCTATGCCAGTCAGTCAGTCAGTGTATATGTTTCAGTCTGCCTTTCCATCTGTACCTTTCTCTCATTGTATATGTTGTGTATATAAATTATGTATATGTTTGTATTGTATACATTACATATGGTTAGACCCATGGACTCTGAGTCAAGAGCTTAGCTTAGAATGTAAGTTCAGTTTTTTCGGCTTTTGGAGCCTAAAGCATTGGGTCAGGATGTACATGTATCTGTGTGTGCTTGTATGTATTGGCACATTTGATTAAAGCACTGCTTTTCAGCAGTTGAAGTTAGAGGCATTAGGCCAGGATGTATAAAATTGTGTGCGCTTGTATGTATTGGAAAATTCATAGCACTACTTTTCAGCAGTTGAAGCTTAAGGCAATGTTGAGTTAGGATGACTATACGTGAATGAACTTTATAGTTCTCAGTGCTGTGGCCATTCATTGACAGAGAATCAAGCAACTTCAAAATAACAGTCAATCAGTCTACGCAGTTTGTACTCAAACTCAATATCTATAAAGTGATTGATGCATATTGTACATTGTCTTGGATTTGGTCAACTTGCATTTTCTGTTACATAATGGCAGATTATGCTACTTACATGTATAGCAACTATTGTACTGGTGCTGTACTGCTGCTGCCCAATGCGCAAGGTATTGTGCTATGCCTCTCTAAAGCTTTCCTGTACTCGCCAATGCCAGAACTTTAGGCATTCTAACAGCTCAGGACAGAGAGGAACGCTAAGCAAGCTGAAAAAAGCAAGTCTTAAGTTGATATATGTTGCTAGCCAATCGGCTCATTGTGGTGGAGTCGGGAGCACTCCTGAGTGGTAACCCTGAAGTGGTGCTTATATAAATCCTCGTATAAATGAATGAAAGAATGTGCTGTGCTTGTATGTATGCATGTATGCATGTATGTATATATGCTTGTGTGTATGTACTATGTACGCATGTATAATGTATATGATTGTGTGTATGAATTATAGCACTTTATTTTGTCTTCAACTGATCTGCTGAATAAAACAATTATAAGTCAAATGGGTTTCTGCTTAAAGGAGATATACCGGTACTACGTTTGTATGGGGTCTTTTTGCTTATCAACAAATCTCTTTGTCTTAAGGTCATATTTGACTGTATCTGTTAAAGTAATCATTAGAAATATTCTCCCAGCCTGTATTTTTAGATCATAGAGTATAATCTAAATATTACTTAGATAACACACAGTTATACAGCCCAGTAATAACCAGTCATTCTGATATATAAACGATTTGAGATAACACAGAGATAAATTCATAATAAATAATTGCTTAATAAGCTTAGTAATACAGCCAGTCATTCTGATAATCAATTTAATCCAGTATTTTATTATGCTTGACTCCTTTCAACTACAGTTCCAGTCTGAATGACTGTGGTGGTTTTAATTGTGAACGCAGGCCACATGGTTTCGAAGGAATTTCAGCGCACAGGAAACTTCAACCGACTGAAGTTTGAACCGACTGATGTTGTTAGTCACTGATCCAAGTGATGACTCATTTCAGTTTGAATTCAAGACTTGTCTGAAATGCCAGGTTTAGGCGGTGCCAGAATCTTTGGTGCCAGAGTGGCAGGATAAGCCGGTGCCGGTGCTGGTGTCGAGGGATATTCTATCCACCCTAAAGCTATCCGAGGTGGGGGTGAATTAGTCTATCCCCAGTATGGAATATACCCAGTATCTGCGATTGGATAAACTATTTTATCTCCAGCGTATAAATATTGAAAAATGCATTGACAAATTTATGCTGTAAATCAAAATTTAATGTGATTTTAATTGTTTTAAGTGTCATAAGCAACATTGTTGAAAATGAGGTTACTTGAATCTAGTTTCTTACCTTAGACCTTAGTCCGGAATTCCACGCCACAGCTTGAATTTAGTTAGTAATTCTAAAAAGCAGTGTTATTAGTGTTCTAAGTCAATCTAAGTGTTCTAATAAACAAGGCAAGTTGGATAGTAGTACTAAACACACCTGCTATTGGTAGTGTTCAAAACAAAACAAATGGAAGTTGATACATGTAAACGTAAACACATGAGTAGTGGCTTTTTCAACTTCTTTTCATCGGGGTGGGGGTGGGGGGCGGGGTGATACGATTGTTAGGGGGATGCTCTATTTCGTGACATCGGCCTCAATGCCTTGATCCAGCTGTGACTCTTTTATCTATCTGTGCCAGATGTGTAATTCGTGAATCCATCCATCTAGCCCACAGTCGACAACAGAAATTCTTTTGTATTAAAGTTCTTGTTAAGAGGTCAATGGTGCTGGAAGCAAGGTCATCTGTGGAAGACGAATTTAGGAAATAGCCCGGATCACATTTGTCAATGGAAACGAGGGTTTGGGCTTCCATGTTGCTATATAATTAATGTGATGCCAATGAGAAGGGGTTTGGAATGTTTGTTAATATTGCCACATAATATTTCACATTACGCTGGCCTGAGTATACATCAATACACACGTGACTCTTTATCTATATATCTCTGCTAGAATATATGTATCCATCTACACAACAGTCTAACAAGTGAAAGTCTTTGTGGACATAGTCTATAGTGGGAATTCTCAGTATACATCATTGTCATCAACATCATCATCATCAGCAGCAACATCATCTTCATCATCGTTGTCATCATCAACATCATCATCATCATCATCAACATCAACAACATCAGCATCATCACATAGTCTTCCATGGGAATTCTCAGTATCATCATCATCATCACATCATGATCAATTGATCATCTTCTTATCATCATCAGCATCTGAATCATCATCATTATTATCATCATCAACAACATCAACAACAACATCATCATCGCCAGTTCCTGATGCCAGCCATTTGGCGGCGATGGGTACAACTAAGTTATCTGCTTTGTACTCTGTCTTTTGCCACATGTCCATGCTCCTCTTAGTCTTAGTCCAAGTCTTGCTGGGTCGAATTCTTAATATAGAACTGTTCTTGCATTTTCACAGACAAATGACTACCTCTTCTTTTCCCTCTGTCAGATCACTTCTTCTTCCTCCAGCATCTGAAAAGCACCTGCGGATAAAAACGACCAGTCAAACGGTTTTCCAGCACGACGTTGAAATATAACCTGGTGTGTGTGCTTGTAATTTGAAGAGGCAGGTGGTGGCCCAGCGATACAGACATAGCTTTCAGTATATACTGAGTCATGGCTCGCTGGCGCACTATGCTGAGTTTTTGGTCGTGTTTTGCTGAAAGGCGAGATCATTTATCTCTGGAGAAAAGGAGTCCAACTGTGAAGTCGTTTTCCAAACAAGTCTTAAGCCGAGATTAACTCGCGGGGTCGTTTATTATGTGTACTCCTCTAAATTGGTTCTAACAGTTATGATAATCGGTGGTTTATGAATTGGTGGGATTATGTGCTGACATTATAACACAAACAGAACTGGTTTTGTGTTTGTTTGAGGCTGAACATTTGTAAGAGACTGTTATACAGAGCCTCTCAACATTTATATCTATAGAGTATCGTGAAAGCCTCTAAACGTTTATGTAGGGTTGGGTGTCAGATAAAAAATAATAATATACCATTGGTGGTATTTCGTGCAAGTTGATGGCCAGGGTGCAGGAGGCGCCTGAGCAAAAGGGATGTAGGAATATGGGGAGAGGTATTGGTGAGCTTGTCCCCCATAAATTATTGCAAAACTAAAGCTTAAATGGTGCGTTTTTGGCATACAAGAGTTAAAATGTGATTGGACTTAAATCATAATTTTTATATTGAACATCGCATAAACTGTCACTGATAAAAAATGTTCGTACATCTTCAATTATGAATCGTTTTTAGTGAATTGAAATGGTGTACTAGAACTTCACTAGACTTGAATGTTTTGGTGTATGTTCACCACATATAACAGTTGTTGACCACATTATATTGTGCTCAGTGCCTGACCTGACTCCATTTAGCAAATTTCCTACACTGCAGGATCTAGAAGTTTTCATATGGTCCGGGGGGGGGGGGGTATGGGATAATGAAGCAGTCCATACTTGGCCAATTGATTGATTTTGCCTTGCTTCTGTTTGAAACGGTTTCTGCAGCTAGCCCAGATTTAGCTTTTCTGGATTATAGTTTGTATTGCTCCACTTAAACCTTTTTCCTTTCAAACTTCCCAGTTTTATCATGAGCTGTTCTTTACAAAAAAAGTTTAGTTGACCACTCTTTCCCCCCCTCCCCCCCCCCCCCCCCCCCGCTCTCACAACCACTTGAGACAACTTGATGGTTTTATGCAAAACAAGTTCAGGGGTAGAGACTCTAAGATAAGATAAGATAAGAATATTCTTTAATATACCAATTGCTATCCGCATTTTGGTGTACAGACATGGTATGATAAAATAGAGAGGGGGTATCTGCTACCCTGATCATCCACTCTTGAGGGGCGTTGTTAACCAGATTGTGCTGCACTGGCATTGCCTGCAGACAAAATGCATTTGAGAGCCTATGAAAATAAAGGTTGGTGTTCCTGTTGCCTGTGATTACGGATGGCGTTTGTATATATTATGTCTGCAATTTGGGTCAGGTCATGTAACTGGATTTTAGGTCAGGCTTTTAGCTCTGTCTGGATGCTTGATAAGTTGTTTGTTTGAATAGTGATGAGAATCACACATGCGGCACTGTGGTCTTCCTGAGCCTGGCTTGAAACCTTACTGTGTTTTGAATGGTGGTGGGAGGGAGGGAGAGAGGGAGGGACACTGGTGTGTAGGGTGGTGTTGATGTGAGCCTGGATATGTGGGTAGATGCTTGGATTGAAAATTTTATCCTGGTTCAATTAAATAGGTGGTGATGGTGTGGTGTTTGTGTTGTTAGTGTTAGCGTGCCACTCCGCGCGGTGCTAGAGTCAGTGGTGTTATTGGCATTAATAATGGTTGTTTCTGTTGTGGGGGCCGTGGTGGTGGTGGTGGTGGTAGTGGTATCAGTTTGGGTGATGTTATCAGTCGTTTTATGAGCTACAGTTTTGGGAAATTATGTTGTGAAAGATTGGTCTGTGATGTTGCTGTTTAAGACGGTTGTTTGAGCTGATTATTGGTTTGATAAAAAAAAGACTATTTGGCTTTGAGGTCAAATTGATCGAGTTTCCTTTAGAGTTGAGCAAGTTGTGAGAGGGAGATGGTGTCAGTAGATTGGCGGATGCATTTGTGAGAATAGAGAGGAATTGTTGGTTGGGTTTGTCTAGTGATTTTGAGGGCGGATGGGTGGATGGATGGGTGTTTGGATGGATTGATGGATGGGTGTGTGGGTGGATGGATGGATGGAATGGCTGTTTGGATGGATGGATGGATGGATGGATGGGTGTGTGGGTGGATAGATGGGTGGATGGATTGATGGAAGTTTGGATGGATGGATTTATGGATGGACGGATGGATGAATGGGTGTTTGCATGGATGAAATGGATGGATGGGTGTGTGGGCGGATAGATGGGTGGATGGATTGATGGAGGTTTGGATGGATGGACCGTGCCACTTTGGGTGTGTGTGTGTGGATAGATGGGTGTTTGGATAGATGGATTAATGGATGGCTGAATTGGTGGGTGTTTGGATGGATTAATGGATGGCTTGAGTGATGGATCATGGATTAATGGATGGATTGATTAATGGATGGATGGATGGATGGATGGATTGATTAATGGATGGATGTGTAGATGGATGGGTGTTTGGATGGACTGATGGATGGGTGGATGGGTGTGGGTCTATGGATGAACAGATGAGCAAACAATTAAACAATTAAATGAATGAATGAAACAGATATGTATGTTCTGAGTCTTTGTCCGTCTACATGCATAGGATATGATTCTTAGATAAACACAGCTACTACTGCTACTACAACTGCTGCTGCTGCTGCAGCAGCTGCTTCTGATGCTTTTGTAATTGCTGCTGCTGCTGCTTTGTTCACCTGGATTCTAGCCATCTGCACTTGGTGTTCTTTGTTTTCGGCAAAACGCTCCTGGACAGGAGGATGCTGGGTAAACTCTACCAGAGTCTCTGACTCATTTTCAGATAATAATTAATTATCAACACACCCCTGATTGAGACCTGTTGCATACCGTTGAGAGGTCACAACTATACGTACTCGTAGGACTATTATAAATCAATTACTGTTGATATTATTGTACATTATTGTCAATTACCCCGTTGATATTATTGTACATTATTGTCAATTACCGTTGATATTATTGTTATTGTAAGTTTATTATGATGGGCGGATGACGAGGTGAGATTGAGTGATGTGTTTTTGAGGATGTGAGCCAATTACAATTTGTGGACTAGATCAATTTTTCTCTGTGTTTTAGGGTTGGCTTGAGGTTGTGGTGTAGCCGAAATATTGAAAGAAATTTCTGACCTAACGAGGATTTGAAACCTAATCTCTCTAATGTTGACAGTCCAGCACCACTTAATCTTAATCGTTCATCATCTATTTATAGTTCAACCAATCACATCAGACAATCTAGTGACATTGGTTGAGGTAAAATAGATGATGAACATTTTCGAGAAAATCCAATGGTGTTGTTGGTCGAGGTAAAAATAGATGATGAGCATTTACGAGAAAAAGTCCAGCACCCATGAAATGTCGAGATAATGCGAGGACGTGTGTCCAAAAGGCTATATGTGTCTTTCCATTAAATTGTTACAGTTGCTTACTGCAGGGGCGGATGCAGAAACTTTGGATGGGGGGGGGGGGCAAAAATTCTTGACCTTGGGTCATGAAAATTTTTCTTTCCTGTTGACCTTTTTTGGTCATTGGGTCGAAATTTCGGGAAAATAAAGGATACCATCTTGTCAGCCAAAAAAGCTGATGACTTTTTTAGTCGTACAGTCCAAATGTCCTCAAAATATACCATATTGAAACCAAATGGGGGGACGATATATGGGCATTTCTAAATGGGGGCCATGGCCAGATTGACCCCCTGGATCCGCCCTTGGCTTACTGAGTAGCTCTGATGCTAAAAACCTGCGATGTTATTAAAGAAGAGGCTTTCAAATGTCTTTCTTCAAGTACAGCCAAGTCTTGAAGCATGCTGGACGGTTGGCTTATGACTACACCACTTACTCATCATAGTTGAGTTGTTAGCAATTGCAGGTGCAGTGAAATGGTGAAAGAAATTTCTTTCTTTACCTGTTGCACTGCTTAACAGATGTCAGATCTAGTTGGAGACGTGCATTTGCAAGCAGTGTGCAAGATGAAGAAAACGTGGTTGTAGTTAGAAGCAAAATGTTGAACTCGGTGGCAGAGTGTTAGAGTGATGACAGAGGAAATGGGATCAAGATTCGGACAGGAACCAAGGTCTGCTTATAGTTTCCTGCTTTTACTGACCAGGTGTTATAGAGGAGCACTGATGCAGTTTAGTTTTGGAAACATCTGCCGTTGATTGCCTTGTTTAACTTGAGGCCGCATTTTGTGTTCATGCAGTTTTATACTCTACATCATATGGTGCATTTAGTTTCTATATTCCTACTAGCTGTACCCGGCCACGCGTTGCTGTGGCTGAAAAGAGCGTCCAACCATCCCTCCCTACCTAAAGTCCTTCTCGCCCCGTCCCCTCCGCCTCCCCCTCCCCTCCCCTCCCCTTCCCTCTGCTTTCCTGCAACCCTGCCTTATCCATCCCTCTCCACCGGTCCCTCCCTCTTCGTCCCGCTCCCTCTTCCTTCTTTCCTCCCTCACACCGTTCCTTCCCCACAGCGATAAAATTGGTCATTTGCGACTTTTGGGCGACTTTACAACGTGATTTCGCGTTTCGTAAATCTCGCGACTTTTGGGCGCCTTTACAACGTGATTCCGGGACAAAACTTTTAGGAAATCTGGCAACCCTGTGGTTTTGTCGAATTTGCAATTGGCGGTCGAACGGATTGCAAAGTTCACCTTTTGTGGAAAAGATTGCGTTTTTTTTGTGAAAAAAATCTTAAGACACGGTCCTATTGGAATGGAAAGTTTCGGTAAATTTTTAAAACAATCGGTGCGTAACTTTTTGCGAAAAAAAATTACGAACTATTGGAAAGTTTCATTTTTATTTATATAGATGTTGAATACATGTGCGTACACCTGGTACATTATGTTGCCTACTACTTTCCGAGAGTTGCACTTTAGGCAATATTCCTGTCGTCCGAATTATTGAATAAATGAAATTTATTATTAGTTTCAGGTTTGGACGCAGATCTGCGAGTACAGAGGTGTGGTTTGGCAAGGCACCAGAAGATTTGCCGACGAAAAAACTAGCGGAATTCAAATCCGACATTTTTGCTTCGTACTCCGGTCCAGACCTTGGTCTCGGTCTCGTACATCAGTTGGAATCTGCAAAGCAAAAGGGTATGTTTTGAGTTTAGAAAGTTAGGAATTTGTTTAAAAACTGTAGAGAATGTTGTTTATATGTAGATGATGTCTATATTTGAGCGGATGAAACATGTGAATAGTCACATTAAATTTCGAAGTGATAACGCATGAAATTCACATTTAGTTTTTAAAATTGGTATATGAAATTCAAAGTCTGTTTCAAAAAGATGATATATCAAATTCAAAATTTATGATGCATGAAAGTCATATTTAAGTTGAAAAAGATGACACGTGAAATTCACCTGTAGGTTCAGAAATAGATGACACGTGAAATTCACATTCAGGTTCAAATGAGATGGAACATGTGTTATAAAACTTAGTAGTTTGAAATGGCTTAATGACATTCAGTTCAATTGAATTCATTTTTTTGAAGTAGTATCTGATGCAGATGAAGCTTAAACAGATAACATTGTTCATGGCATTTACATAAACTGTCTCAACGCAAGGACAGATATCATGTTAAGCCTAAACAGAATACGTGGGATTAAATTATGACGATCTGTAATAGGTAATGCAAAGTTATGTCATCTAGCTCGAAGGTTATATCCGTTACTAAAAACGTGGAGGGAGTAAAAAGACACGAGGATTTGATTAGGATAATTCTGAATGGCTTTAAAGAGTCTGTCATCAGACACTTTGGACAATTGAGTTACACTTGACAGAGACTCTGGCAGCAAGAAACCAGAACCGATAATTCTTCGTTTGAGGAAGTGGGGTGAATCTGATCAAAATGACATTAATGTAATTAATTAATAGTTAATTGATTAACATTAATTATCATTAATTATTTACATTGCATCAGTCATCGTATTGGCTTTGATATTATAATTAACCTAACAATATGTTCTTTAATTTGAAGCAACATTTTTTCTAATTAACCTAACAATATGTTCTTTAATTTGAAACAACATTTTTGCTAATTAACCTAACAATATGTTCTTTAATTTGAAGCAACAATTTTTGCTAATTAACCTAACAATATGTTCTTTAATTTGAAACAACATTTTTGCTTATCTAACTCTCCTTGGTAATGTAAATCTGTAAGTGGTTAATTTATTTTCCAGAAAACGGGGGAAATGGCGCCAAAGATTCGAAGTCGACGTTGATAGCTGGAGCGGGTCGATGGAATCTGAAGAACCGGAAAGCTTATGGGATTTGCATGTCCCTCTATGACCAACATCCCGTCAATGGAAAGGTGTCTGGTAAGAGAGCGCTTAAAGTGGCCTGAGTCTTACATATATTTTGGAGCAAAATCCCGTTGTGCCTTGAAAACCGAAATGAGGATTTTTAATTCAAAGTAGCTATGATATTACACAGATGTACATACATATTCTGTGTTTTCCTTATTTTATTACCATCAGATCAAATAATTATAAGTGCTGACATTGCACGTGTATACCGGTACGTATAATTATTAGAATGGACACTGGTATCATTTTCAGAGCACAGTTATATGTTCAAACAAAACACCTTTCTAAACACAACTTATCCATATTTTTCTGCAATATTTTTAGGCGGCCTTTGCACCACAACACGTGTGCTTATTATCATCACATTGTGCATTTTTACAAATGAATTACACAGTGCACTACAGTAGATATATATACGCAACATAACTGCCTAAGGCCTAAAAAAATGTTGTGTTTCCGGTAACCCGTCCGACCCTCTTTTATTGCCGCGACTCAAATAATTTTGTAAAAAAAATTTATTAAAAAAATCAGAAATTTTTTTATTTAAAATTTAAAAAAAAACCATTTGTATTGACACAACAGAAAAGAAGCCAACAAAATGAAAATAATAGGATTGTTTTCTAGAGCAGTTTTAGGTGCAGACAGCCGGGAAATACGCAGTTTATACTTGCTTAGAACACGTACTTTGTTGCAGCGTGTACCTTTGTGCAAAAAAGACTAGACTAAGTGTGGTATACTTTCTCGGATAGTCACTGCATAAAAATATTTTACCAAAATAAAAAATATTTTTCTACCTACCTACCCAATTTTTTTAAGCTCTGTTACCGGAAACACAAATTTTTTTTAGGCCTAACAATGAATGTCGTACGGCATGTGGGTTGGAAATCCATGCCGGTGCATGGGTGACCTAGATTTCCCACTGGAGATGCAGTTTGCTCAGCGGCCCCTCAAGGGACGACCAGGCAGAGTCAACAGAGATGAGTGACACTCTTTGGAGGTTGCCAAGTGCTGCTGCTCTGTGACAGATGAAATATGCCGTCCGGAGATAAACATTTGGTTTCAGAGAAAAAGAACTGGGCTACGATCATCATCATCATTGGTTTAAATATCTAGATCTATACACAGATAATGCATGCAACTGATGGACTATTGAAGGGGCAGAACCAACGACCTTGATGGTAGGAAAACAGTGACTGAAATGTGGGGCATACACATGGTGGCGTCGTTGCCTTGGAGCAGGAAGGTTCGAGGTTCGAATCCACCTTGCCGCGTAAGGACCTCGAACCTTCTGGCTCCAAGGCAACGACGCCACCACTACACCACCGGTGTTGTTTTGTATTGTTTGAAGGGGGCAGACATAGATTGACATACATTGGAGGACTGTTGTTATTGTGGCCTGATATTACGTCATGTGGTAATTAGTCTAACTGCAGATTCACTGTGTGTACTCGTTTACCCAGGCAACGGATGTTCACAACAGATTGGAGAGTACTACATTCAAAAGTTTGTAGTATCGGCTAATGTATATACATGTACTATGCATGTGTGTGTGTGTGTCTATGCCTTATGCAATTGCATTTGTCTGTTTGTATAATTATATATATGTATGCATGCATTGCATGCCTGTATGTGTAATTGTGTATGAATGCTTGTCAACCGACTGTGTTTTGGTATATGTGTTTGTATGTATGTGTGCATTTGTATGTGTATGTATTGTATGCCTATATATGTGTGTGTATGTATGTATCGCATATTTCGGTATCTGAATTTCATGTAGCACATTTTATAAGCCTCACTAATGGCTTTGCAATTGAAAAACTGCACTGAGCTGATAAGGTTTCTATTGCACGCATAAAACAGATTTATAGGTTTTTGCTGTTGGATATATGTTAGAAGCTGGGATTTTCTGTCTCCCAGAGGTGCACTCATCCCTTTCATTCAGATGCTCCTTTCTTCCCCTCCCTTTTTACTCAATTCCCACCCACATCAACTCTCTCCTCTCCCACTTGAATATTTCAAGCCAGCTGCCCGCATGTATAAAGTAGAGTAGCGGTTCCTAGCCATAGCCCGAGGGCCAAAAGTGGCCTTCAAGGCCTAAAAATGGCTCTCATTCCTCAAAGAATTAAAAAAATATATGAAAAAATTGACTATTTGGACGGGATATAACACAAAATTATTTTCTTTTACAAATGACATCAAACATTCTAATTTGAATTAATTATAACAATTTTATATGCTTAAATTCGTTTATTGCATTTTAGCCTTGTGGCCCCCTAATGTCCTTCAACTAAGGTAAATGGCCCTTGTTCCTCCAACTTAGAAAAACTGGCCCTAAAGTTAAAAAAGGTTGGGAACCACTGAAGTAGAGGCGTACGAGGCGGGGTCCAGAGGGGGCATATGCCCCCCTCAAATTTCGGGCAGGTCAGGTTTTTCAGGCAAGCAGACCCGGGAAAATAGTAAAAAAATTAATAAAAAGAGTATTTTCACAACATTTCAACCCGATGACTAAAAAAGGTCGTCAACTTTTTTGTCTGGGAAAAAATTTCCCACCTCGAGATTTCAACCCACAAAGTCATTTATTCCGAATTTATTTTTCTGGCAGAAGTAAAATCTTGTCTCCTCCCCCCCCCCCCCACTGCTGAAATCTCCCTTATGCCTATGGGCACATCTGATAGTCCGGAACCCAAGAGAAGGTAGCTCATTTAGATTCTGTGAGCCAGGCGGCTTATGGTAATCAAATCTCAAAGGTTGTGAAGCAGGGACAGATTATACATGCGCAGTCCACCACACCTGGCTTTTGTCGTTCGCTTAGTCTTGCCGACCGACCACCGACCGGAGGATTTTGTTTTGAAATCTGCTCATGCGGTTCCCTTTACTCCCGTTCCCTTTGCTCCCATTCCCTCTGCTCCCGTTCCCTTTACTCCCGTTTGCTTTGCTCCCGTTCCCTTTGCTCCCGTTCCTTTGCTCCCGTTCCCTTTGCTCGCATTCATTCGGCAATTGATTCCGATTCGTGTTCTGCGTTTGAAAGCGATTCCCAGTCAAGTAATAAATACGACCGGAATCAATTCCGACTCGGAGATGAGCGGCTCTCGACCGTTGTAAATGATCCGTTGAGAGTCGATGACGTGCTGCGGCTGTGGATCGGTTTGCTATTGCTGCATGCTACGGATCCAAGCAAAGGTTATATAGCCATGGAACGTATACAGGAGCTCTGTTGCTCGACCACGCTTGTTCAACGCCGCTGCTCTCTCCGCTCAGCTGCACAAGTGGAACTTATTGTTCCACGCTCACGGACTGCAATCAGGCAGCGCCGTGCTTTCTCCGTGGCTGGCCCTGCGACCTGGAATGAGCTACCTGTTATCCTTCGTCAAATACCTATTAGCCTTTCTACTTCTACTTCATTTCTTTCTCTTCTCAAGACTGTCTTATTCGACCGGGGTTGGACTGGGAGCGCTCCTGAGTAGTAACCTTGAAGGAGCGCTATATCAAATTCTCAGTAAATAAATAAATAAATACATGTAGAAGCATGTAAGCTATTATCAGGTAGTAACTTCTATGATGCCATGTTGTCTGATGCAGACGCAGCGAACTATATGCTGCAAAAACCAAGCCATTGCTAGGAAAGGTTAATAGTAATTCTTGTTCTGTGTTATTTAAAGAAATTCACATTCCAAACTTTAGTAAGGATCCTTGTCAGATTCCAAGTTCATGAGAACCTAAAATCCATGACCAAAGAAGTTGAGACAATTAGTTTAGCCCTTCCTAAGTTACGTTGTGTGACTTGTGTCGAATGATGTGCTCGCAATTTCTTATTTAATTGTTCTCATTGCTGTGATGAACTTCCAAAGCTTTTACCTGCAAGTTACTTAAAAACCATTAATGGAGAAAATGTGAAATATGTTTGGAATAGTTTGCTTGGCTCGCCAGGACCAATGGCTGTCTGATCAGTCACTCTTTCTGTAATATAGTCTCTTAACTGTTTCCTATAAGGCACCCTTGTAACGGCATGGCCGTCTTATGGCGCCATATAACTGTAAATTGTCGTAATTATTCTCTATCTTGTGGGCTATCTATGGATTGTTCTTGTCCAGAATTCTGCTTTTATTTTTACTGCTTCTCTCTCGTTTTCCTAGAATGGTCTCTCCTGAAATTGTTCTTGGCAATTTTATTGCCATTTGCACACCGTCAATTGATTTTTTATCGACGTGTATGGTCCTGTGGTGTGATACAAGCTATGAATTTCCGGAATATATATTAAAATAATTCCTTGTAGTTCTGTAATATGTATATTATCTCTCCTGAAATTGTTCTTGGCAAAATTATTGCCATTTGCACACCGTCAATTGAATTTTTATTGATGTGTTTGGTCCTGGGGTTTGATACAAGGCTACAAGCTCTGAATATTCGGGAATATATATTAAAATTATTCCTTGTAGTTCTGTAATATGTATATTATCTGCGGTTCTTCTTGCACTATGGGGCTATTGACAAAATTATCTTCCATTTGTAGAAATCTCAAGAGACATGCAAATTGTTTTGAAGATCTATGGGTCCGCGTCTGAGTCTCCTCCTATTCCCTTTTCAGCTGCATCTCATCTTCCGATGTTGCTTCTTGATACTCTGCTGTTCATATGAACCGAGTCTCTCCTCTCGTGAACTGATGTCTGCTTGGTTAAGTGTAGACATTTGTATTGCCAGAGCTTTCTAAGCAGAAACTATTAGGGCACATTGATTGTTGCATGCAGTTAGCCACTTGTCCCAGTAATGCAATGGCCTGACTCGTGTATGTCTGCATTGAGTACACACTATTAGTAAACTTCAGGACTTTTTTGCTTGCAGTTCTACACAAATGTTCGTGCAGTTCTGAATGGATTTCTGCAGTTGTAGGAACACTTATGTGCAGTCAAAAATAGTATAAAAAGGTTATTTTCAAACTAGCATAAAAATGTTATTTTCAAACTAGTATAAAAAGGTTATTTTCAAACTAGTATGAAAAAAGGTTATTGTCAAAATTAGTATAAAAAAGGTTATTGTCAAAATTAGTATAAAAAAGGTTATTGTCATCCGATTGGTGTAATTTACCATCAAGAGTGGGAATGGAAAGAATGGGTTGTGTAGTTCTAAAAATTCCTAAAAAGAAGTCTTGGTGAACTCTATTATTTCCTTCTGTTTCCACTTTGGTAACTGGTATGCAATTTTCTTCTTGACAGCTTATGCCTCTGATATCTTATTTGTACTCGGGTCTGTCTTTTATGATGTGTTTTGAACTCGTTTAACACATAAAAGTGGTTAGATTACATGTCAGTTTAAATTTTTCTGACATTTGAATTAAACTTACCACGTGGTAATTGATTTTACTGGTTTGGGAGCAAGGGCGGATACAGAAACTTTGGACGGGGGGCCAAAAATTTCTTGACACCTTGGCTCTGGAGAAAAAATTGCATCCACCAAAAAAGTTGATGACCTTTTTTTTTTAGTCATTTGGCCAAATTTTCGGGAAAATCATACCATTTCATCCGCCAAAAAGTTGATGACCTTTTTTTTTAGTCATCCGGCCAAATTTTCGTACCATTTTATCCGCCCCTGAAACCAAATGGGGGGGGGGGGCACGATACATGGGCATTTCTAAATGGGGGGGCCATGGCCGGATTGGCCCCCCTGGATCCGCCCTTGTTTGGGAGTACCAATGTTGAGTTTTCTTCTTGATAGTTTGGTAATATTATGAATGTCAGCTTGCAATTACAATTCTGGTTCCTAAATACCGTCTTTTGTTGAATCCTTTTGTTCAACAGTCATTTGTGAGCAACAGTCAGAATCAATAGCATATCAAAGCCTGTTAGAATCTAACCAGAAGTAGTATTGCTATAGTTTTTTGCCTCAAGTTTTCGATGCAGGCTAATCTTATCGTATAACTTGTACATTGTGCGCCAGTATGTTTATTCTCGAGGTATCAACTGGCATGTTGAAAGCTGCCTTGATGGTCGGAAGATCAAAATATCAGCTGTTGAAACTGCTAAGTACATGTATGACCCAAGGGGGATAAACGTCTTAGGTTTTTTTCTATGTTGTTGCTTTATCGCGGCCTCTGATATGGCCCCTCGCCACCCCTTACTCCAATGCTATTCTTGCTTTGCTCTCGGTCCAGTTTGTGAATTCTGATATTTTTATGTTTTACCGTCTTTTAGGCAATAGAACGTACACTCGTTCTTTCTTCTTCCATTCATGATCTTACAGCCTATTTCTTCTTCATGTTCTCTGCCGTCAGGCAGGTTCGTATGTGCAATGACGCCATTTTTCTCTGTTCTGCGCTTCTCTTTTCAGCCCACTGTATCCATCTTCTGTCAGCATCCAGTCCAGCAGCATTGTTCTTGGTACACCTCGCATCCTTTTCCCCTCCATTCTTCCTTCAATGATGTCTTTTAGTAGGGTGTCGCTCCTTAAGATGTGTCCTATCCATTTCTTCTGTCGCCCATGTATAGTTCCCATGAGTGTTCTCTTTTCTTCCACCAATTTATAAAGTTTGAAATTGTTCACATAAATGATGCATTTGTTCAAAATGTCTCGAAAGGTCACCTCATCTAAGTTAGAATTTTTAAACTCCCAATGACCCAAGGTGCATCACTCTACAAAAAAGTAGGGCTTTTTTAACGTGCAGTTGTACACAAAATGTGCAGTTCTAAATGGATTTGTGCAGTTGTAGAAGCCCTTCTGTACAGTTAAAACTTACAACAAAGGTCATTGTCCTCTGATTGGAAGTAATTTACCATGGTGGATGGGAAGGAAAAAGAAGAAGTTGTGCAGTTCTAAAAATTCCCTTATAAACAGGCCTGCCAAAAAGAGACAATTTAATTATGTGATCCATTTTTGGAACTCGCTATTACTGTAGTTCTTTCGGTTTCCATGAAAGTCTCAATAAAAATTGAGGTTACTACTTTTCCACGAATCGCATCCAGTTTCCTCCTCTTGCCATTCCATCACCATATGATTATCGGAGTTTTAAAAAACAAACCTGATAGGCATTATTGCGCTGCTTTTTTTTATCCAGTCCTGCGACTGGTGCTGCCAGAGTGCTCCCTATCAGCGGCGAAGAAGTTACTATAGATATCTGGAGAAATAATGACAGTTGCAATTGCTTGGTAAACAACTTGGGGCGATACTGCGATAATGTCTTCGTATTGCCAGTTCAGTTCAGTGAATTGAGACATGAACAGGAGGCGTGAAGGAAAGTGGGCAAGTAAATACTGATTTCAACGCCTTAAGTAGTGAGGCGAGCGCCTTCGTGAGGTTATTGTAAGGCAGTATGTACAGTAAATGTCCGTATGCATATATACATTCTGTATGAATGAATGATGAGGAAGAAATTAAACAAAAACCTTTGTCATTGTAGTCTGTGGACGTTTGGGTCTTTTACAATGCAGAATAGTTATGGGCTCGCGTGTATTCCTTGCCTCTGCACCCAGGGAATGGAATTGCCTTCTGCTCTCACTTCGTAGCTCAAATTCACTTCCTACCATAAGAAAGTGGCTCAAAACTCACTATTTCTCTATGGATATCAAGCACATGGATCTTTGCATCTTTGCTTGGTGGCTGACTATCCACGTCTCAAATTCACATTTCGGTGTGACCTTGCACGTATTGAAAATTTATTTCACAATAATAATAACGATAATAATAATAATAACGATAATAATAATATACGTAGTAGCGTTTGGGGGCACTTTCGCCAGCCAAGAAATCGACGATTAGGGCCATTCTGGACTGGTTTTTAAACAAGTAGTTAGTAATAAAGTCCCTGATGGATCCTAAATACCTTGGAGCAAAAAAAAATAATGATTATTATAATAATAATAATTAATAATAATAATGAGACCGATTTGTTTTGATGATCTCAGGAGATCCAGTGGCCGATTCATTTGGTCTGTGCGCGCGTGAGAACAGCGCCGTTCTTATCGTCGCCGATGGAGTGAACTGGGGCGAGAAGTCCAAGTTGGCCGCCAGATGCGCGGCTTTTGGATGCATGGAATATGTGAACAGACGCCTGTTCCAAGCAGGCGAAAAGAAACACGAATTCAGTACAACCACCGTGAGTGTACAGTTGTAAAATTACGTGCAAGTGTATACTGTGTAAGTTTAGTGTACCTTGGGACCTGGGATATATCCTGTTCATTACTGGTGGTTATATGTACAATGTAGATGCCTAGAGTACAGCTCTAAGTAATATGAAAATGTGCATTTTGCAAGTTTAGTGTATTCCATGCCGAATACTGGTGTTTAAATGTACAATGTAGAAGCCCAGAATACAGTTTTAACATGGTACAAGTTTAGTGTACCCTGATCATATACCGCTGATTACTAATGTTTAAATGTACAATGTAGAAGCCCAGGGTACAGTTCTAAGTAAGTGGAAAGTGTACATTGTGCAAGTCTAGTGTACCCTAGTCTTATCCCGCTGATTACTGGTGTTTAACTTTAAATGTACAATGTAGAAGCCCAGGGTAGAGTTCTAAGTATGTGTACATTGTGCAAGTCTACAGTGGCAGAGTTAGAACAATGAACGTTTCAATGTTGGTAAGAAATGCGTGAATTTTGCTTCTTTCTACTTCTGACTTCATTCATTCATTCATTATTCGAATTTATATAGCGCCCTACGAGAAACTACTCAGAGGCGCTCCCAGCCCAGCCACGACTAAAGAAAAAAGATTTAAGGTACGTAAGAAATAAATATTGACTGGTCAGGTGGAGGAGATGGAGGTTAGGGGGGGAGGTCATTGCGGTCCGTCTTTGAATTTGACGATTTTTAAAAAATTTTGATTCAGGAGGCTTTTAAGATGCTCCTCTGTTCGCTCGACATCGCCCACGACACGATTCTCCGACACGACGGCGGACTCACAACGCTGTGCGTCGCTCTCGTCTGCCCACTACGAGACTCGCGACAGTTTGCCGTCTGCATCGTCAACGTCGGCGACAGTCTCGCGTTCGTCTTCAGCCGGCAGCACGGCGTCAGAGAGATCACGACGGGGTCGCACGACATCAAGGCGGAGCGCAACATCCGGGACGCGGGAGGGGCGCTCGGCCCCGTCAACGACCAGGACCCGGAGCTGCACAATCTGACGTGCTCTATGACGATCGTTGACCCTGGCGATATCGTCTATCTCACGACTGATGGGATATCGGACAATTTTGATCCGGTGGTCACGAAGATTGCTGTTGCGAAGACGAGGAAACCGGGGGCTGTGTCGGCCGATGAGGGGGATGGTGCGCAGACTGAGGGTGGCGGTGAGGGTACGGAGACGGAGGAGGACGATGGGGTGGTCGATCCGGGGGAATTGGAAGACGGGAAGCCGGTTATGGCGCCGCACGAGCGGCACCAGTACGCGGTGAAGGAGATGGAACGTATCATACACGAGTTTGAGCTGTTCACGGAGAGTCCTTGCTCGGCGCAGGAACTGTGCGGCGCCCTCTTGCAGCACGTTCTTAAGTTGACGGATCCAAAGCGGAAGGTTTTGGAGAATCCGAAGTTGTACGGTCGGAAGCTGAAGCCGAAGGACCGCGAGTGTCGGGATAAGGAGATCGTCGCGAAACTGTCGAAATCGCCGGGAAAGCTCGACCACGCGACCATCATTGGGTACGAGGTGGGATGCTACCATGGCAACGAGGACGAGGACTACTGTGTCGAACAAGAGGAGGAAGTGGTAAATTTTTTAATGTATCTATTTTGTGTGATAAAGATCTTTACTTTTTATTGCTCCCAAATAATTGTACACTTGTAAGATGTTCTTAAACAGTTGAAAGCAAGTGGTGAATTTTTAAATATCTATTTTCATAGGCGTACGGGAGTTTTCAGCAGTGGGGGGGCAAAGATTGAACTTCTGCCCGAAAAATACATCCGTCAAAATGTTAGTCGTTCGGGTTTGTGTTTGCCCAAAAACCTGACTTGCCCGAAAGTTGACGACCTTTTTTTTTTAGTCGTTTGGGGTTTTTTGCCCGAAAAAACCACCAAACTTGCCCGAATTTGGGGGGCAATTGCCCCCTCTGCACCCCCGCTTCGTACGCCTATGTCTATTTTGTGCGATAGAAATTTTTAAAACTTTTTATTGCTCCCATTGTACACTTGTAAGATATTCTTAAACAGTTGAAAGCAACAAATGCGATAAGAAAAACTGATCATTGATGAATAAAACTGTGCATGGAGACAATGCACATTGGATACCCTGGAAGGGAAGAAAATCCTGCTAGGTAGGGGCCCTAAGTGGAAGGTAATCCCTGTAAGAAGTTGGGAGATCAACAATTTGTTGTTGGAAGAACAGTAACAATATACATAATAAAAACGAGACTAAACTACAATTAATTTCTATACTGGATGATATTTTCTTCTAATTAGAGCTGTAGGCTACATAGTATTCATATTCAATTCCCTTCATACTGAAAAGTGCTCAAAATTGTGTATTTGTATGTGGCGAATAGCTTTTTAAACCATACATGAATAATAAATGCACTACATAAATTTTAGCTTGATTGTGTCTAGAGATGCACTATTTAGGATTAAGATTTGCTGGATAGTTTCTTATGTGATCTAAACTCTCTGTCATCTTCTGGTTTCATTTAATTGAGGTCAACTGATCTTTAACTTCTTCAAGCTTAGTTCTATTCAATATTTACAGTGTGTTAAGTGTTCCACTTTGTTGTCATCTACCATTCGTATTCAACTGAATAGTAGAGAGTAGGGTAAGTACCGTATTAGTGCAGCTACATGTATACTCGTAGCCTAATCCTCAAGTTTTTTTCATAGATCAATTGTAAACTTAGCCAAAGATGTGCAACCATGAACTTCATTTTCAAGTGTGATGCACTACACTGTTGGATGCCTTAATTTTTGATACATTTGGCATCTGGTAATAATTTGATCTGGATATTGCTGTTCTGCCAGTTCTTGCCCTCAATTCATGTCATGGCATGATGTTGGGTGATTGGTTTTAACCATCTGACAGTGCAATGAGTACTGAAAGTCAACACGACTAGTAATGTTGAACTGTGAGAGAATTGAGAATATGTGATTAAGATTCTATTTAGGGGCATAATTGTGCTCAGCCATGCAGATGTAAGTTTTACTTTCCTTTCAGTAATATTTTGTTTCTTTAAATTATAACGACAAGAGTAGTGATCACCTCGGAGTATAGATCTTGAAGAGGTGCTACATAAATTCTGAGGAGTGCACTGAAAGTGACTAGGACTCCAGTGTTGCTCGTTGTTAAAAGTCTTTGTGGAGTTTATAGAAAATGGCCATTTCATACCAATTTTTCAGACACCAATATTATAATAAATATTTTCTTGTTCTTTATTAAAGCTGTTTTATTTTGTATTTAATTTAGAGGCTTGTTGAAGGTCTGAATGGAATGGCAAATGAATGGCAAATGAATGGCAAATGAATGGCAAATGAAACTTCCACTACATTAGATTAATTTAATATTTTGAATGTGTTACAAAACAATTCTGCTACTGATAATAAGTCTTGCTGCGAAATGTTGTTGGCCTAATCTCGAATCGAATTTTTTGATTGAGCATCTTGAGAAAATTTATGGCGAATGTCAAAAATAACAAAATTATTCATGGCTTCCGTGACCTTGTGAATTTCTATCGGCCTAGTCAAAAACAAATCATATGAGTTTATGAGAACTATCTGCTTGCATTTCTGATTTTATTTCATATGATTTGTTGGAAATTTTTGAAATTCACAGGGAACCCATGAAATTTGTGATTTTTAACATGTGCCATTAATTTTACAACATGCCGTAAATTGCCATAATTTTTGGAAAATTTTGAAGTTAATGTAAAACGATGTTTTTAACTGACATGTTCCACAATGTATCAAAATAATTGCAATCAATTAGGGTAAATTGCCTAATACAGGCACTTGAGGATGCACAATGTTTTTTTTGTGGCATTATACATAGTGACAGCGTTTTTCTTCCTTATTTGTAATGCCTGTGCTCGAAACCCGTGGCTTGTCACTTCCTAGATATTGCGGTAGAAGCTGAAATAGGTGAGAGGGGTCAAGAATGTAGAACAGTGGTTCCCAACTTTTTTGACGTTAGGGCCACTTTTTCTAAGTTGGAGGACACGCAGGCCACTTTTTCATATTTGAAGGACATTAGGGGGTCACATAGCTAAAATTTAATTAACTAAAAGTATAGAAATTTGTTATTATTGATTCAAAATAGAATGTTTGATGTTATTTATAGATTTCAAAATAGAATAATTTGTAATATTAAATAATTATGTGTTCTCTCCTGTTAAAATTGTCATTTTTATCATAATTTTTAATCATGAATATATTTTTGTTAATTCTTTGAGAGACGAGGGCCATTTTTTGAGGTCTGGCGGGCCACGTTTGGCCCGCGGGTTACGGGTTGGGAACCACTGATGTAGAATATTCTTCAGTTGAGCAGATGACTATGAATTTGCCATAATTTGCGAAGTAGTAAACCGATTTTAATGGCATTTTCGTTATTTGAGTCAGAATGTATTCTTTTAATTGCTCAGCAAAATTGCAGAATAGGCCATTAGTGACTTCTAATGACACGAATATTCTGAAATTTTATTCAAATTTGCTCACTCTAAACTACTTTAATGAAAGAATCAAACAATTCAAACTTTTCTTACAAAAGAAAAATTATTTTTACACATTGCCATTGTAGCATATGACTGAATAGAAACGTCAGAAGCCAACCTGTGGCGGGTTTTGAGCCATGTATCACATAATTGTTATATGTTGGTGGGATCTTACTAAATAAAAGTGTGATTTCGTGCTGTGAATTTGCCATGATTTTCACTCATTTAAAAAAAAATGTTGCATGACTTTTGAACTTTTTTGTCACGAATTGTTGCTGGTCATCTGGTGCATTGGCAACTGCTCAAAACTGACATAGGTGTCTTGCTCTCGTTAGTCTTTTGTTTCAATTTTCAGCAGAATCTTACAATGAATATGTTTTGTTTGACTGTCTAGGTCGTCACTGAAGAACTGAATGGGTGCACGCTGTCTTCCACGGATAGTTCTGCTGGTCTAGGATTTTCAGAAGATCATTTCTCGGTAAGACTCGACAGGATACGAAGCTGCAATTCATCACCCGGTAATATTTAACCTAGGCATGTCCAGGGGAAAAAATTTACCGCCAGGAATCACAGGAAATGACTGGAAAGCCACCTTCATGTACCAGTAATTGTAATTGTAATTGTAGTCGTACATTTATGTAGCACCCTTTCAAGATAACTCCTCAGAGGCGCTCCCGACCTGACACCAAACCATATGGTTATATTATGATGTTCTATTCATAGTGTCCAATCAGGACACAGTATGTTCTATAATAATTCAAGGTATTTACATAAACATAAATCACTAAGTACATATCTACACATATTACAGTGCTTCCATTTGTTTTAGTATATGTGTTTACATTTGTTTTGTTTTAGTAAGGAAATTTCTGACGGCCGACGAATGAAGATCTGATCCAGATGCATGCGTGAAACGGAACAAAAAGAGACGAGTCATATTTCAAGAGGATGTGCAATACTTTACGGAGCAATCTCGCGAATGTCGACGTAGCTTAGCTGGTCATTCCACTGTGCAATCTGCAAGAGACCCTGCAGAGAACTGAAAGATAATAATTCAGTCTGTTATCAGATGTAAAAGTCTCTGACGTTTATAGAGTTCATTTCTGCTGATGGAGATTGTGATTTTGTTGATGATAATGATCAGTGGTACAAGTGGTTTGGGTGAGCAGTGGGAACACTGAATGGGCGAGCAGTGGGAACACTGAATGGGTGAGCAGTGGGAACACTGAATGGGCGAGCAGTGGGAACACTGAATGGGTGAGCAGTGGGAACACCGAAGAAGAGTTTTATTGGAGCGCATGTATTTTCCATGGTCGCATGCATAGTGAGCAGTGGGAACGGAAGCAAAAATTATTTCGAGAGCAGTGGGAATGACATTTTCCCACACGTTCCCACCTATTGGTGATGGTTATCGTATTGCTACTGCTAATGAGACGGGGGCATTATTGTTGATGGTGCATGTTATTGATGGCTATTGAAGAGATGAGGCAGTATCAGTGGCTGTTGAATGTGGTACACAGTATTTTGGTTTCAAGTCATGGTTGCCAATTGGTTAGATTATTCACCTTGTAACGGGATGAGTACAGTTTCAAGCCTCCCCAAAATGTTTTTTGTGTAGAGGACCTTGAGCAAGTCCTTTACTCGTAATTAATTGCTCACTGCCATCATCAATTGCTGCTTCGTCATTAGGTAGTGGCGCTATATAAATGCAGAATAGTAAATTTGGTCGATGGTGATAGTAGCGTGTGGTGTGGTTGATTATAGCAGCGTTTCCCAAACTGTGGTTGCCACCCAAAAGTGCCAATTGGTTAGATCAAGTGGGTCACCTTAAATTTTGGGAAATATTTGTTTTTTTCATCATTTATTCGTAAATTCTAAAAATTGATGCTATAAACAGCGGAGCACCAACATTTGAATATGATTGGGCTATCACAACATTTGATGATGATAGGGCTATCACATCATTTGAATATGATTGGGCTATCACAGCATTTGAATATGATAGGGCTATCACAACATTTGAATATGATTGGGCTATCACAACATTTGAATATGATTGGACTATGACTGGCTGTCGTGGTTTCTTCTGAATATTTCAAATATGCCGATTTTTAAACAGCGTCCTTGAATCCATGTTTTGATGCCGATTTGAAAAGCAAATTTTAGTACATGAAGTTTAATTTTATTCAGTTGTTCTCGAGACGGCCACAATATTTACAAGGAATTTTTATATTTTAAAGGAATTTTTAGAACTGCACAACTCCCTCTTTCCTTTCCCATCTTCCATGGCAGGCTAAATTACTTCCAATCGGAGGACAATGACCCTTTTTTGCTAGTTTTAACTGCACAGAAGTGCTTCTGCACAAATCCATTTAGAACTGTACATTTTGTGTACAACTGCACGTTAAAAAAAGCCTTGTTACAAGTGGGTAACGACCCAGAAACGTTTGGGAACCACTGGATTATAGGATAGCGGTTGATGATGATGATGATAGTAGCGTGTGGTGTGGCTGGTTAGAGGCAGGGCTGAAAGTGGTTTGGAAAAGTTGACGGGTCTGACTTTGGCGAATGAGCCGACGCTTTTGAGTCAAAAATATTTCTCACAACTTTCCAAAATCATACCGTTAATTTCTTACCTATTTTTTTAATCTTTTGCCCATAATTGTTAAACATGCGACCCGGTTGAGACCTGGCTGAGACCCAGCACCAGCAGGTCACGAAAATCAATGCCGGGTCGCAGACCCTTACAGATCTGGTTCACTTTCAGCCCTGGTTAGAGGTTGATGTTTCTTAAATTGTTTTTGGTTGCGATGATGCAGGTAGTTGATTGATTATTTCGCTTGATGCCAGTTCTGCAAATGCTCATCATATCGTTTGTTGTTTTCTTTCGCCAGGGTCAAACACACACACGACTTTTGAAGTAATCTTACTTCAACGCTCCCAGTTCATTACTTCACTTGCTTCTTCTCATATTTTTTTATTAAAACAAACTTAAATTGTTCAGCTTGCAGATACTGTTAATAAATTATCTTGTTCAACTCTGTTCTTTTCGTCAGTTGGTGGGAGGGCATAGCCACCGAGAAGGGGTGGGGCAAATGTCCAGGGGCCTGGCGACTTTTAGGGACCCAGGTTAGATAGTTGTATATGCAAAGTTTATGATTTATGCCTTTTTAAATGTAATATTACAGAGAATTACTACAGTCAGTTTAAAATTAGAATTAACAACTGAATATAATCATAATTGTACACTGTGATTAAAAAAAGTAGGCCTAAGCCAAACTGGTTTTTAAAAAACATTTTATTGAATTTAGCAGGAAATTGCTTGTAAACTGAAATTTCTGCATATGAAGTTGAAAGATTCATATCTTTTTATCCATTCAACTTTATCTCATGAAATTTTGGAATCATATTCTTGGTCCAATTCTCTAAATATTTGGAAAATTTTAGAGTGATATGTCATCAGGCATTAGAGATATATGAAAAAACTATTTGGCTTACTTTTTTGAATCACATTGTATATTATGTAAATATAAAATCATAGTTCATACCTGCACATAAATTATGTTATTTAAATTTGTTTATAAAATAGTTTCTCATAAGGCCTGAAATTAGTTTAGGGGTCCAATGTGCATGACTGCTCTGCCTAGGGGCCCTGAAATTTTTGTGCATCAGGCTACTGTGAGAGTTTTAAAATTTTACGTATTGCAATTTGCAAAGCTGTTAGCGTAGCCTAAGCTTAGGCCTACTCTGAGGCGTTCAGCTCACTTTTGGTAGAGCTGACAGCATCGATTACATAAAGTAGGCTAGAAGCGGTTTATCGAAAAGAAGTTTTAAAAGCGCATCATGACTTTAATTTACCTTAAATGTCATGCATAGACTGAACAGACATAATATGTCTAACATTGAATTTTAGTCACCACTGTAGCTTGTGATTATGGACCGCAATCCTAAACGCAAACCAGCAGCCTAGGTTCCAAAGCATTTTATTTTTTCTTCGATGTTCTCCCCGTGAGGGGTGTGGGCCGATCCCGGAGGTACTGCAATACCGGGCCAACCCGTGGAGAAGCCGGAGCAAGCCCCTGCATCTTCTCCCAAGTCCAAAAATCAGTTTAATATCGATGTCCCCGGATAGGGGACGTATCAGATATTAAGCTGATAAGAACAGATACTACACTTTGATCTTAGCCAAAAGGCCGAGAAGCGATTTCGACCAAGTTTCAAAGATTCAATTTATAGTTTACTGACTCAACATAAAAAAGGTTTGTTGCAACCAAATGTTGTATATCACGATATCTGTTAAAATACAGCTTAAACACATACGCAACTTTACAGAATTGAAGCCTTTAATATATGTCACGTTATAATCGTACGGTTTGTAAATATTTCTGTTAACTTTCAGAATATTAGTCGAATTTTGTTTTTGAGAGCTCATTTGACAAGCACCTGCCGATTTGGCTTTCGACTCACTCACAAGATGGCAGGACTGAACTGAAAATTGCCGTATGTCATCTTGCCACCGCATTATCTGCTTTGTTACCAGTGGCTCGACAAGTTCGACATTACACTACACATTTGCCATTAGTTTTGATGGCCACAAATTCCGGCTAAATAAAATCAAGTTGCTAGGTGGCAAATTCATAATTTTTAAAAATAAATTTAAATATTAGCCTATAGCTGCCCAGCCTGCCCTAAGATGCTAAGTAGGCTACATGGCGTCATCAGCATTAATTTCATAGGGCGATATCGTGTGAGTGAGTCGAAGGCCAAACTCGGCAGGTGCTTGTTAGCCCTCGGGCTACCAGGGGGGGGGTGGTATCCACCCCCCTAGGTTTTTCCCAAATCAAACTTTTTTCGTTAGGAATAAAATTTTGACGTTTTAGGTAGCTGTAGAGGATTCATTTGCACACATCTTGAGCTAAAATGTGTGATGATATACCATACCATTCAAAAGTTATACCCGATATACCCGAGGCACCAGGGGGTGGGGTGGATACCACCCCCCCTTAGATTATCGGCTGTATCTTATCCGTCCTTTGACATGAAGAGACACCAATTACACCATTCTGTAGAGGGAATGTGGGGCTACATTTCCATGCTCAGTGAGTTGTCTTTGGATAACCGGAAGTGCTCAAAATAAATTAAAATATAAATAAAGGTGTTTTATTTTCATAAAATTTTCATGTTGTTTCTATTAAAAACTATTCATAATATATTTTTTAAGAGAAATAAATTATGTCATTCTATAGAGGGCATTTAGGGCTATTTTGTGATACCAATTAATTTGACATTTGATGACCGGAAGTGCTCAAAATAAATTTAAATGTGTGAAAATGTTGTGTGTTTTTTACAACGCAAACCGATAAGTCTGCGTAAACGTTTTTCAGCATGTTTTACATGTTTTTTCTCTTTTTATTGTAACTAAAACTAACTTATTACTAGTTTTTATAGTTGAATATTGGACTTTATTATATGTAAACTATTTTTAATTAAATAAATTATGTTAAAAACACACAGAATCTAATATTTTGCTTATGCGAAAGTATACATTTTGTGGAATCGACGGGTGCCTACGGTAAAAAATTCATAACTTCGGGGTGCTTTCATATATTTTAAACCTAAATATACCATTTTGTGCAGAAATGAATGCTGAATCCATAGGTTTATTACAAGTTATGATATCTCAAACCAAACCAGAATCCAGGTAGTCAGTGTTACAAAAAAGCTTGGTAGCCTAAGGGTTAAATGAGCTCTCAAAAACAAAATGGGTATGTTCATTGTCTTGCAGCCGGAGGGCTGCAGGTTCGAATCCACTTCAAGTTGCCGCGTACGTTGGGACCCTTGACAAGTCCTTCACTTGCAATTTTTCGGGCGCTTCGGCGTGAGACTCCGATTCAGTGTCCGCGCTGTAGTCTGGAGCGCCTCTGAGGTATGTTCATTGTCTTGCAGCCGGAGGGCTGCAGGTTCGAATCCACTTCAAGTGTCTGTGATTCAGTGTCCGCGCTGTAGTCTGGAGCGCCTCTCAAGTGTCAGTGATTCAGTGTCCGCGCTGTAGTCTGGAGCGCCTCTGAGTAAAAGCACCCGTTCTGAGAAATGCAAATCGGACACCTTCAGTTGCCCCCCTGCCTACCCCGTCATACTCGTGAATCTTTCTGGCTGGTTTTCTCAAGTAGCCCTCCACACCCCACCACATAGATCTGTATCCCACCTGCACACCACCACCTGCCGCTATTTAGCCACTAAACTGAAATGACGTAATAGCCAACTCTTTCACTGTTAACCTCGTCTGCAGGTCAGAAGTCAGTGTACATGGTAGTGGTAGTGGTAGAAGTAGTCCTAAAGTCAGAAGTCAGTGCACATGGAAGTGGTAGTGGTAGAAGGTGCACATGGTAGTGGTAGTGGTAGAAGCAGTCCTAGAGGCCTATCAGCCAAAGCCAAGAAACAGGCTGACCTCCCTGTGCAGTCGATTGCTGTGGTGTGGTGAGACCAATTATAACCGCTCTCCTGCAGATAGGTTTCTATGTAGTCTACTTTTAGCTCAAGTGTGGTGCAAGATCAGTACCCAGCAAATTAGGTTCCTCATCCTACGCACCATGATTGGTTAGTCAATCAAAGAACTTATGTTGCCTTGATGGTAAAATTCGCAAAGAAGTGACATTTTACAAAGACACTATGGTTCTTATTTATTCATTATTTATTTATTATTTATTTATAATTTATTTATTATTTATTTATTATTTATTTATTATTTATTTATTATTTATTTATTATTTATTTATTATTTATTTATTATTTATTTCTCGCGTTTGCTATAGCACCCTCCTTCAAGCTCTGTACACAGAGGCGCTCCCGACTACAGCGCGGACACTGCATCCGGGTTTCACGTCGAAGCGCACGATCAATTGCGAGTGAAGGACTTGCTCAAAGTCTCTACACGGCGGCTTGAGGTGGATTCGAACTTGGAACCCTCCGGCTGCAAGGCACCGAGCCCACCACAGTACCACCGCGCACTTTTATGATGTTGTGATAAGCGGTGGTGTAGTGGTGGCGTCGTTGCTTTGGAGCCGGAAGGTTCGAGGTTCGAATCCACCTCGCCGCGTAAGGACCTTGGGCAAGTTCTTCACTCACAATTGCTCAGCGCTTCGGCGTGAAACTCCAATGAAGTGTCCGCTCTGCATTCGGGAGCGCCTCTGAGTAGAGTGAGCTTGAAGGGGCGCTATAACAAGTGCACATACAAGCATACAAAGCATAAAACATAATTCGTAACGAGAAAGCAAAGTTCTGTGATGAAACAGACCTCAAAACATTAGGGTCTTTGTCGAGTGAGTCAATAACAATATTATACGGAACTCTTTTCGCCATGTCGGCTACATGTACGGGTGGTTTCACACTGCAGGTCGCAGAAGCCATAATATATATCGCTTGGACTGTGGGCCTGCAGCTCAGCTTTTGCCTCCTTCCAATCTGCAAGAACTGGATAAGCTTCTTTACTAAACCAGGTGTGCACAGAAGACGTGTTGCTTACTTTTCTCCTCTTCTGTTTACCTCCTTGTCCTCCTCTCTTTAGAGTATTTACTGAAGCTTCTTCTGCCATTTATCTTATTCTGTTATTTTTGAAACCGTGACTTTCCATTTCTACCTTTCTCCTCCTCCTACTCCTCCTACTCGCACTATTCCTCCTCCTCATTCTCTTCTTCTTATTCTTCTCGCTCTTCTCCTTCTCTTCTCATCACCACCACCACCACCACCACCACCACCACCACCACCACCACCACCACCACCACCACCACCACCACAACAACAACAACAACAACAACAACAGCCACCACCACCACCACCACCACCATCATCATCATCATCATCATCATCATCATCATCATCATCATCATCATCATCATCACCACCACCACCACCATCATCATCATCATCATCATCATCATCAACCAGAATCCATATCTTTCTCTTTCAACTGGCCCATATAGCTTCTCCATCTCCAAAACTTCCCGTTCACCTTCCTCTTGTCTCTGTATCTAACTCTCTATACCATCCTCTTGCAGCCCAGGCATCGCCTTTCCCTAACTTCTCTTTTACCTCTCTCAGGCTCCACCTTTCCTCCAGCATACGCTGCCTCTTCCTCCTCTTCCTCTCTGGGGAATGTTTATCCCTATTTTATCCTTTACAACAACATGTGAAACAAGTAGGCTCTGGACTTGCCTGGATATTTATCTTGTACGTGTGATTGCATCGATTCGTGTAAACGGAAAGATTGCTGAAGAATTGAACCGATAAGTCAGTGTTGTACACCGGACATGAGTACAGGAGGTGTAAACAGAGTTAATCTGATGATACGAATTCGAATTGTTTTATTCCGTTGGATTTGATTAATTACAGCCGATATTTTGTGGATTCTAATTCCTAGGACCGTTCAGATTTCGCTTCAAAAGTTCAAATAATTATAAGCAGTGAGCAGGGCTTAAAGTGTGGCAGGACGGTCAACGGACAGAGGATAGACAGACAGGTAGACAGACGGACAGCGAGACACAGACCAACAGAGGCAGAGACACAGATACAGGCAGGGACACAGAGACACCGAGAGACAGACCTAGTAGGTAGTTGACATGCTGCTCAACTACGCTTACCACGTTCCGGTTGGCTGCATGGCAATCGGGTTGGCCTGCATCCTATCTGGGTTCATAACCCTTGTCGTCATGTACGGCAATAATCAGGACGAGACGCAGTTCAGACAAAGGAAAATGACACATTACCTGTTGGCATTGTGTGGCTTCGGTGCCGTTTGTCTCGTCGTTGGATGCTGCTCGTTCTGTACCATTTACAATCGGATACAGAAGAATTGGAATCGTGTGATGATGATGCAACACCAAAATCATCATCATCCGAGAGATGCACACCTCACCATCGAAAGGTAGGCTACTGTCACAGGTGGTATAACTATCTGCACGGTGGTGGTGGTGGGATGGTGGTAAGGGTGGGTGGTGGTGTCGGTGGTGGTGATGACATGATTACGATGACGATGACGACGATGACTACTACTACTGCTGCCGCTCCCGCTACGACTACTACTACTACTACTGGTACTGCTGCTGCTACTGCGACTACGACTACGAGACTACGACTACGAGACTACTACTACTGCTACTGCTACTGCGACTGCGACTACGACTACGAGACTACGACTACGAGACTGCTACTACTGCTACTGCTACTGCTGCTACTACTACTACTACTACATTATTATCGTCGTAATTATGAATTTCGAGCTTATACTAATTCCAATTAATTGTTTACACAATCTTAACTACCCAGTATTCACTTGAAAAAGGTTATTTGACTATAAGCTTACAGCCTTACACAAATGGCATAGGTCCTTCAAGCTTTTATGGGATCCTATTATAGACGTAGGCTTATCAGAAGGTCTACAGATACACATGTCCGAATGCTAGAATCAAAATTTAATAGGCTTATCTACTGTGTAATTCACTTGGAAAGAGCTAATGAGTTATTATATATCATTGGGTTAGGGCAAAAGCTTACGTGTAAGATGAAAAAATTCCCCATAAATGCAACTGTGTATTTATTCATTCATTCATTCATTCATTCATTTTGAGAATTTATATAGCGCCTCTTGATGAAACCTACTCAGAGGCGCTCCCAGTCCAGCCACAGCAAAAAGGATAGTGTAAGTCCTGGTGATGTCTCTTAAGGTCATTCGCGCCATGGGGAATAACTAAACAGTCTGAACGTAGAGATTCTTTTGAGGCTATTCTCAGACAGCAAAAGTACACGTGGCCTATAGTTGTATGCAGTTAATACTTAATAGGCTACACATAAAGGTTTGGATCCACCTCAAGTGGCCGCGTAAGGACCTTGGGCAAGTACAACGACGCCACCACTACACCACCGCGCCCCAAAAATATATAGATAGATAGATTGATATGGATATATGAATCTATATAAATAAAAATGAAACTTTCCAATAGTTTGTTGCCAGTGTTCCCGGAAAGCTACGCACTGATTGTTTTGAAAATTTACCAAAACCTTATATTAGAATAGGACCGTGTTGTAAGATGCTTTTTTCCCGAAAACCGCAATCTTTTCCACAAAAAGTTAACTGCATTCCATTCGACCGCATGTGGGGTAGGAGGAGGGGTGGCGTGGGGTTGGGGAGGGGAGGGAGGGAGAAAGAGAGGGAGGGAGGGATGGTTGGACGCTCTTTTCAGCCACAGCAACGCGTGGCCGGGTACAGCTAGTATATATATAGTTAGACAGATGGACAGATAGATGGATAGATATATGGACATACATACATACATACATACAGACAGACAGATATATATATATATATTTATATAGACAGACATATAGACAGATAGACATGTGCATATAGAGTAGAACCTGATCCAGGGTGTGTGCGCGTGTGTGTTCCAAAATCTGGAAGACAGTAACCGAAAGTAATTACCGTTCGCCATGACGAGGTTCATTTTAGTTCATTTCTGCGATTTATATAGCGCCCCCTTTAAGGTTAACTACTCACGAGCGTGTCTCGACTCAACTCCGGCTAAAGAGACCAGTCGTAAGGCTGCCATCATAAAGCAATGGCGGCAAGTCAGTGGATGCCAGACGAGGGGAAGGGGAGACACGTGAAGCCCATCCCAAAGTGCAGGGCTATCAAAAGCGAACGTAAAGTGCTACATAATGGAAGTCTGCGAGGGGGACAAGGAGCATGGGCGGAGACTTGGGTGGAGACTGGGGGGGACGACGAACGAGTGGCGCCGAAGGAAGGACGCGAGATTTTGGGCAGACGAATGGCTGAGTCGCCGTAGAGATTTTCCACTTTTGCCGACCAAAATTTCTGATGACCTTTTTTTAGTCATCCGACCGAAATCTCCAGAAAAATACCCTTTTCCCGTCAAAAAGTTTATGACCTTTTTTTAGTAATTTATTCTTCGGTGTATGCAGTGTGTGTGTCTTCGTTGTCCTGACACTCAACAATTGGGAGGTGGGGAGTGGACAAATGCATGAGCCGTCCCCCCAACACATTGATTGAGGGGACCATCCCTCTGTCCCCCCCCCCCCTAAGCCTCCGCCCATGACAAGGAGCGCAGTCTGCTTAGATTATTATTGGGGAGTGACACGGTGCACGGCGTTTATTTTGAATCAGTAAAGCATTCGCAAATAATTATGCCGGTGCTGTACCCGCAAGGCAACGCCACAACAAACCATATAGAGTCCGATAAGTGGATCTAATCCGCTGCGGAACAGGGAGCCAGTTCAAAACATCCAGCATACAGCCTAGTCATTAACATGGCCACAGAGGCGGATCCAGGTGGGGGCCAATCCGGCCATGACCCCCATTTAGAAATGCCCATGCATAGTTGCCCCCCCATTTGGTTTCAACAATCTTATAATTTGGTATATTTTCAATGATTTGGACTTAATGACTAAAAAATGTCATCAACGTTTTTGCCAGATACGAAAGAAAAATCTTCAGACCCAAGGCCAAGAATTTTTGGCCCCCCCCCCGTCCAAAGTTTCTGTATCCGCCCTAGGCGCCCTTGCATGGCCATAATTATATCTCGGGATCATACGACCGACGAGGCGTGCTGCCGTGCGTAGGACCTGATCCAGCCATCCGATCCAAACCACAGGGTCCCTAGGTTTGGTATGGACCGTTGAAAGGCCATGAACTGACCGCGTTCATGATAAGCCTAGGAATAAGACTTAATGAGTGATGTAAGTGTTGCATTCAACCAGGATTTAAAGTTTTATGAACAACGAGCCACGATTATTATTGGAAGGGAATCCTACTTAGCTGAATGGGGGCCAGCGTAAATATCTCAGTAGAACGATTGTACATGTATGCTCAAATATTAAATTTTAATTAATACATTATTATAATCATTCTATAGCCATTAGCCACAGAATTTTGAACGATAATATTTTTCAAAATTCTGTTGCTATGGGTTCTTAGAACGTTTGAGTTTGTGATTCTAATGTAAAGCGGGATACGCCAATTATATAGGTAATCTGAGGTCAAAGAGTTTGCTAGAGATAAAAAAAAGTGAGGTCCATCCAGTTCCATGTGGAACACAGGGAGGCGCTCATCTCCTTTTCAATGGCCTTTTGAGCCAGCAGTGGACGAGAATCCCAAGGTCCGGAATACGAGGCCAGTGTATCGCAGGACTTGCTGTTTTACTTCTCAGCTTACGCCGGTACCAAATTATACTGCTTGGTGACAGAGACACGTGTGCGTAAACAACTTGCCGACGGTCAATACCCGGAGTCGAACCAGCAACCGCTCGAGAAGATGGAAGGAGAAGATGGAGGGAGAAGATGGAGTGAGAAGATGGAGTGAGAAGATGGAGGGAGAAGATGGAGGGAGAAGATGGATCATAGACTGAGAAAAACATTAGTGGAAGCCTGCAGGACGTAACTGAGTGAAGGCGACGCTGTGTGAGACAGAGCGTGTGACAATTGGCACGTGACAATTACTGGCACGTGACAGTTGACACGTGACTGTTGGCGTGGATACTTCCGTTTCCGCCGGCGACGAATTCCAACGCCGTCAGAGAATTTGTTATGTGGAGTTCCTGTATTTATCAACAGCAGAGCGATGAATAACAATGAGTCGCCTTTGCTTTCTGTCTGCTTGTCTGTCTGTATATCTGTCTGTCTGTCTGTCTGTCTGTCTGTTTCTGTCCGCCTGTGTGATTAAATGTGTGTCTAATGCTTAGCTGTCAGTCAGTTAGTCAGTCAGTCCAGGGCTGTTTTTAAGGAATTTAAGGAATTTTAGAACTGCACAATCCATTCTTTCCTTTCCCATTCTCCGTGGTAAATTACTTCCAATCGGAGGACAATTACCATTTTTGATAGTTTTAACTGGCTTCAGAACTGCACATTTTGTGTACAACTGCACGTTTAAAAAAGCCCTGAATCAGTCAGTTAGTCAGTCAGTCTGTCATCGTCTGCCTATCTGTCTGTATATTTACTTGTATATCTGTGGATGCGCCTAGCTGTCAGTCAGAAGCAGTAATTCAGTCAGTAAGTCACTCAGTCCGCCTGCATAATTAGGCTATCATTCTCTCTTTCTGTCCAAAGAACTTTTTGTACCAACCTCCGCGTGTTCGTGATGAAATGCATAATGTAGTTGACCGTCTCTATTTTTTTTGGCAACACTTCTTTCCTGTATTCTTTCTCATCACCGTGAAACTTAGACACCTCGACACTGCATGCCACAATGCACACATCAGCCGATCGCGATTTGTATAAAAAAAATGAAGAAATGTCCAACTCTTCCCAACACAATGTCATAGCTAAAGCCATGTCACATTGGGATGCAGTTTACCGGTTCACTATAGCAAGGGTCTTTCTGAGAGGTTTTCATTCCATTTCCACACTGCGTAAATAGTAAACAGATATTGCTTTCCGCGCTATGGCTTTTTAGGTATACCGTATACTTGATAAGACAAGCTGGATTGGCACTCTATAGCTGTGAGATATATTCCTCACTTTTGTGTAATGTTTGACTGTCTTTTACCCTAATGCCTAACTGTCTTTTTCACTTATGCTTGACAATCTTTTCACGCATGAATGACGGTCATTTCACTCAGGCGTTACTGTCTTTTCACTCATGCGCGACTATCTTTTCACTTATGAATGTCTTGAGTATCTTTTCACTCATGAATGTCTTTTTCACTCATGCTCGACTATCTTTTCACTCATGAGTGACTGTCTTTTCACTCATGCTTGACTGTCATTTCACTAATACGTGATTCCGTCTCTTTACTTTTGCGTGACATGTTGTTTTTTTAGGCAGGCGAGTTCGTCACATCCAATCATCACCGGCTACGATCCACGATTTGCATCCTGGACTCCACTATGATCTGGCTTCCATGCAGCAGAAGTCTTCAATATCTCAGCGAATGACATCTTGCCTCATCCCACGCATGCGTCACCGACTACATGTGCGCTACACGACTACATTAACCGAACGTAAAAGTAAAGTCGTCCGAGGGCCGAAGTCCCGTTGGTGAGGCGCTCATCTCCTTTTCTTGGCTCTGAGTCAGCAATGGACGAATCCCAAGGTCCTGGACACGGGGCCAGTGCATCACAGGACTTGCCGTTTACTTCCCAGCTTACGCTGGTACCAAATTAAACTGCTTGGTGACAGAGGCTCGTGTGCGTGAACAACTTGCCCAAGGTCGTTACCCGGATTCGAACCGCAACCGCCCACTCCGTGAGCGAGCGCGTTACCGATCAGCCACCAGGTCCCACTTAACCGAACGTAGCGCTATATATTTACCGGAAAATATCACGAACTTTGAAGTGCGGCATGCATCCTATCCAGTGCTTAAAGTGCAAAAGAAGTGACTGTAGGCTACGCACCATACCTTTCTCGGCTGTGCTGGTCTGATAAGTAGTTCAGATTTGGAAATAAGTTCTTGGACGCCGTCCATGTCCGTCCAGTCACGCTTTCAACCCTGATCCTATCCAGAACAAGACGAACGGAGCATGGTTGTTTTAAAGGAATGTTTAGAACTGCACAACTCCTTCTTTTCCTTCCTATCCTCCATGTTAAATTACATGTACTTCCAATCGGAGGACAGTGGCCTTTTTCAACTAGTCTTAACTGTAGCCTACAGAAGTACTTTTACAACTGCAAAAATTCATTTAGAATTGCACATTTTGTGTATAACTGCACGTTAAAAAACGTCCTGGAAGGAAGGGTCCTATTTGTCTCTAGATAGTTCTGAGTTAACTCGACTCTCGTCTTTTGGACGCCGGACCAGTGCACTTCAAGACGTGGGGCGGGGTGGTGTAGTGGTGGCGTCGGTGCCTTAGAGCCGGAGGGTTCTAGGAGGTTCGAATCCACCTCAAGTCACCGCGTATAGAGACCTTGACCAAATCCTTCACTCACAATTGCTCGTGCGCTTTGGCGTGAAACTCCGATGCAGCGTCCATTCTGCATTCGGGAGCGACTCTGAGTAGTGAGCTGTAAGGGGCGCTATAGAAATGGAGAAATAAAAGAGTTTTAAAAAGACGTGTGTTTTACTTACTGTCTGTTTGTCTGTATTTCCGTCTGTGTGTCTGTTTGTTTGTCTGTGTGTCTATATTTATGTCTGTGTGTCTGTTTATCTGTAGGCCTATTTCTGCCTGTGCGTCTGTTTGTCCATATTTCTGTCTGTGTGTCTGTTTGTCCGTATTTCTGTCTGCGCGTCTTGTATGTTTGTTTGTGTGTCTGTATATCTGTGTGTCTGTATTTCCGTCTGTTGATCAGTATGTTTGTCTGTTTGTCTGTCTGTATGTGCGTATGTCTGCCTGCCTTCCTGTCCGTCTGTGTAGTTTTATGTGCGTATAAATTTTTATTTCGTGTTTTGCTGGCCCGTCATTGCACCTAACGTCATTATCGATATAACACTGCGGATTAACATTCGACATGCAGACTGATACGTCGTCTTTAATTTAGGCCTATTGATAAATAACGTGCCATCCTCCCTTCATATTTTAATCTCTCCGTATCATATGCATCTAGTCATCTCTGTCTCTGTCTGTCTCTTTTTATGTCTCTGTCACTGTCTATGCTTGTTGCTTTCTCCCTGTCTATCTGTCTCTGTCACTATCTCTGTTTTCCATCTCTTTAATCTGTTTCCCTCTTTATCGCTCTTTGTCTCTTTATATTTCTTATAATTTATTCTCTTTGTATGTCATTCTTTATTCCTCTTTCTGTGTCTCTCTGTCTCTCGCTGTCTTTGTCTGACTCTGTCTCTCTCTATGTCACTGTCTGTCTATGTCACTGTCTGTCTCTGTCACTGTCTGTCTGTCTCAGTCTTTCTATCTTTGTGTTTGCCTTGTCTCTGCAGATGTCGCGCCTCCTTCTCTACAAGATTACATGTATCTCTCTGTCTCTTTCTTTGTCTGTCTGTCTCTCTATCTACGTGTCTCTGCCTCTTACTGTCTCTAACTCTCGGTTATTCTACCGGTAGCACTCCACCCTCTCTCTACTTCCTCAGACGACCACACGAACCCACCACATCGATCACCCCTCTCAGCATCGATAATGGACTCGCCGGGGTCCATGCATCGTCCGCAAGCACAAACATTCTCTCTCCATTCGTCCTTTCTACTTTCGTCCAGCAGACGGTCAGCGAAAGACTTTAGAACGGACCTCGATACGGACTGTTCAGTTTACTTGACGTCTGACGCTGATCATAATCGGACATCGACTTTAACAGAACGTAACATAGCGTAACATAGCGTAACGTTCTGTACCGCAACATAACATAGACACAACATACATGTAAGCATAACATATCGCAAGACTGCAGCGTAACTTATAAGCATAACGTAATTATTGTAATATTTTGTACCGCAAGAAAGACATAATATAGGAAAATTAGGCATAACTTATCATAACATCTGTACCGCAGGATAGACATACTAATATATGCATAATATAACGTAATTAACGTACTGTACCGCAACATAACATAAACATAACATAACCATAACATAGCTTTGAAAACTGTTTTGCAACGTACCGCAACATACCGTAACATAACTATAGCAAAGCCTAACATAATAAATTATTGTACCGCGAAAAAACAATATTATTATATCGTGACTTTCTTTACCGCATAAACAAAAAGCATAGGCATAACATAGCGTAACATATCATTACATAACATCACATCGAATTGCACTACAACACGAATTCATATCCTATATTTTATTACATCGATCATATCTCTAATCGCTTGTCGACACGGTGTTAACGCTGCTAAGACTATAGAGACAAAAACTTCGCGTGCTGCTGTTGAGAGTGCTCTGTTGATGCGGTCATCTGCGGTCTTGCTGGTGCGGTAGAAGCTGACCAGGTGCGATGCCCGACTGTGACGAGCTGCTGGAGGAGGACGAAGAGGCTGCTTCGAACGCTGATAAGGACAAGGACAAGGCTGCCCTGCTCCTGTGGAGCCTCAGAGCGTGGCACAAGAAACGCAACTACGATGAAGGCGGATCGAGAAGGAAACTTCGTCGTCTACAGAGCAAGGTCAGTCGTAACATAACATGACATAACATAACATAACATAACACAGCATAACATAACATAGCATAACATAACATAGCATAACAATGACATAACATAACGTAACATAACATGACATAAAATAACGATGACATACATAGGCGTACCGGAGATTTCAGCAGTGGGGGGTCAAAGATTTTACTTCTGCCCGAAAAATAAATCTTGTGGTTAGAAATACTATTTTTCCCAGAAAAAAAAGTTGAAATATGTCGTGAAAAATACAATTTTTTCGTATTTTCCCGAGTCTCCTTGCCCGAAAAAACAGACTTGCTCGAAATTGGGGGGGGGGGGGCATTTGACCCCTCTGGACTCCCGCCTCGTACGCCTATGATGACATAACATAACATAACATAGCATAACAATGACAGCATAACATAACGTAACATAACATAACATGCCATAACATAACAATGACATAACATAGCGTAAATAACATAACAATGACATAACATAACATGCTATAATTTTTAACATAACATAACGAACAATGACATAACCTAGCATACCATGACATAATTTTTGGCGTAGCATAACATAACAATGACATAACCTAACATAACATAACAACATAAATTTTTGACATAACATAACGTAACATAACAATGACATAGAATAACATACTCTCTATCCGAATTTCGTTTTTTATAATTCCTAAGAATAGCATATAGGTTTAGCCAGTCACGAGACCAGAAGAGGTTACAGTCAGCCCAGATGTGGAGTGACCTGGCTCAAGTGGTATAGAGGTCGGTATACTAGCCTAATAATAATTTTTCCTTTTATTTAACAATCCGGTTGACAGAACGCAACCGGTTACAGTGTACACTGTACAATTATGCAGTTGAAACAATTCACAAGAACGCAGATCACAGAATACACAAATCTTAACTATATACTAACTGAACAGACAGCCTGCAATACGGGGTTCGAACTCGCTACCTCTCGCACTCTACGCCAGAGTGTTATCCATTGCGCAACCGCCCCCTCCCCCTACAGCATCTCAGACGGCAGAGATATTTTACATGCTTGAGCTTGATTAGATTGGAGATCTACGGTCAGAAACGTTTCATACATAAGCTGTATTTGCTCTCTTCTATCCTTCTTCTCTCGGCTCAATCACCGTTATCGATATAACGATATTTACTTTCGTCGTGATTCACTGAGAATCAATATTAGCGAACCAGTCGATAGCTAAATACTCGAGAGATAGTCACTATGGACCTTATTCTCGTCTTTTTCTCGTCTTATAGACCTACATAACCCCTTGTCAGAAACAGTCCAGTTTTTTGCGTCTTTGAGTCTGACTCTGATAATAATCGGGCATCGACTATGCATGTAGCAGAACGTAACAGAGAGTAACATATAGCGTAGAATAGTGTGCCGCTACATAGCATAAGCATAACATAGGCATAACATAATCACAACGTAAGCATGACAAAGGCATTACATAAACATAAATGTAGCCGTAAGGCACGGTGTAGTGGGTGTGTTCGTCGCCTTGCAGCCGAATGGTTGCAGGTTCGAATCCACCTCAAGTCGCCGCGTAGGGATCTTGGGCAAGTCCTTCACTCGCAATTGCTCAGCGCTTCGGTGTGAAACTCCGATGAAAGTGTCCGCTATGGAGTCGGGAGCGCCTCTGAGTAGAGAGCTTGAAGGGAGGCTATAACAAGTGCGCATACAAACATAACATAGGCATAACAAGCATAGCATAAGCATCACATAACGTAACATACTGTACCGCAACACAACAACATTATCGTAAGATATTGTACCGCTACATAGCATAGGCATAACAGCATGACGCACTGTACCTCAACGTAGCATAACATAAGCACAGCATAGGGTAGCAAACTGTACCCCTACATAAAATAAGCAAAACACAATCATGACAAAGCGTAAAACACTGTTCCGTAGCGTACCATAAACATAACATCAGTGGCGTAGCCAGGAATTTCTGATGGGGATTTATGGCCGGATGCTTGCTTTTTCTTATATACCGGTAATTGGACAAATAGGCTAACCTTTAAAAACGTTTTTTCTTAATTAAGCCTATGGGCCCGAATGGGGAGTTTATCCCCCAAACCCCCTTGGCTACGCCACTGCATAACATTGGCAGCAGACAGCGCCAGAGTCGCTCCACTTCGGTTTGTAGCGAAAAGGGTTTGGCATTGAGTCATTGCCGTTCCACCGCCGATCGCTCTGCCAAAGGATTACCATATAGAGCTGCGAAGAAAGCCCTGCGTCTCAGAGTACGTCAGATCTAATTTACGACATTAGCGACACCCAGCGGTGACCAGACACATACAGCACATAAAAATATATGTCTGACGTAACCCAACAGTAAGCAGAAGCAAAACGGCCAGTTATCCCGAATGAAAATCGATTGCTACTCTTGGTCGATACATAATCTGACCAGAGATTCGAATGGGCGCTACCCACAGAGACGGGTAAAGATGGAGTAAAAAACTCTTATGAGACTTAGGGTAGCCCAATAGGATTATAGCTCTGTTATCTTCATAGAAACTGCGCAATGAATTGACAATGAATAGACAGCGAAAATAAAGTAAAACGATGTTAATGGAAGCTGGACACTGGACACTGGACAGGATTGGAGTCGAGATCTAAGGGTGGGCAGCATATCGATTTCTGAATAGAAGAAGAGGACAATAACAATTAGATGATTTGTAAAGATACGACGAAGAGGAATCGAAGTGGTGCAGGAAATTTAAAAAAAGGAAGCATTAAAGGAAAAAGATGTATAAAAAAGTAGAAAGATGAGGGAACGAGTATAAGAAAAAGACGAGGAGGAGGAGGAGGAGGAGGAGGAGAAGGACGAGGAGGAGGAGAGGAACGAGGAAGAAGAGGAGATAAATGGGAAGGAGAAGGAGCAGGAAGAGCAGCAGAAGAGGAATGCTAATGTAAACAGGACAATGGTAAGGAGGAGGAAAAGAAGGAGGACGAGGAGGAGAAGAGAAGAAACATGAAGAATCAGAGAAAGAGGAGAAGGGCAAGAGGAGGAGGAGTAGAATAGGAGAAGAAGGAGAAGAAGAAGAATGCTGATACGAATGGGACGATAAGAAGGGAGGTAAATAAGGAGGAGGAGGAGAAAACGGATAGGATAAAGAGGATGACGAAGATAGAGTGGGAATAAAAAAATAACGGAGAAGACGAGAAGGCTGAGGTGGAGGAAGAGTAGCAGAGGTCATTAGGAAAGAATCCAGTCGTCCATCTCGACCGTCTTTGAAGCTCTGTACTTTATTGCTGCACTGGCTTCCTGATCTAAAGTAACGTTTTTCTCCCATGGTGGATTCGCCGACTAATCCCTGCAGCACCCAATTTTGAGAGAACGTTTCTATTTTGCGAACGTCACTTGAGCTTTGTCGTTGCTCTTGACAGCTGCTCATGAAACCCGACTGACGGCAGAATTGAGCCATGAGCCGAACCGTGAGTAGAACCATGAGTCAAACTGTGAGCCGAGTCATGAGCCGAGACGTGAGTCGAACCGTGAGTAGAACCATGAGCCGAGACGTGGAAACAGCCAATTACCGGGTTCGATAGATACAAATGACTCACACCATTTTACGGAGAGTTCATCGTTGTACCAGCAATATTATTGCTTTAATTACCACTCCATCCCTCCTTACACTAACCGTTCAGCATAGGCGTAGGAGGCGGGGGTGCAGGGAGGGGGGTGCAGCGAGGGGGCAAATGCCCCCCTCAAATTTCGGGCAAGTCTGATTTTTCGGACAAGCAGACCCGGAAAAATAAAAAAGTTTTTAAACAAATTCCTTTTTTATTTTTCCGGGTCTTCTTGCCCAAAAAATCAGACTTGCCCGAACAAAAAGCCTTTCGGGCAAAAAGTAACGGGAAATTTTAGAAGATTTCGGCTGGATGACTAGAAAAAGGTCGTCAGAATTTTCTGGCAAACGTGACGTAAATTTTTCTTCAGATTTCGGCCGGACGAGAAAAAGCTTTCGGGCAAAAGTCTCATTTTTGCCCCCCCCCCCCCAACGCTGAAATGTCCCCTACGCCTATGCCGTTCAGACTGTATGTTTTATGGATGACCCCCTGTCGGAAGATGGACGTCGTCAAGTGACTGCCATGGAGACGGCGTCTGACTCAGCAGCAGCAGCAGCAGCAGCAACTATAGCAAGCGAAAATAAAACAACCATTCTCCTCTCTGCAGTCTATAGTCAGTTTTATGTAGAGAAGCTCCTCTTGGAATTCTTCTTCCTTGGCTCGCTGCCTTTTAAGCAAGTTCATTCTTGAAATGTCGCCATTCTTCTCGTTGTCTACAATGTCTAGTCATATCCTTCCGCTTCCCGTAACCATCCTTCATAATCTCCAGTCCATTAGCATCACACTGGTGAACCTCTTGGGCCATTCCTTCCCCTCCCACCGTGCATTCTTCTCTTTACTCGTAAAATTACCATTTGTAATTGCAGACCAGCAATGGAGGAGGAACGATAAAATATACCGTGTCCCGATTTCCATTAGAATGTTATAATAATATATACATGTACAATTGTACATGTTCTTATTATTATGTAATTTATACAGTTATGCGATTCCTGTCAGAACGGGAAAAAATTATCATTGTTGCAAGTTCCACTAGGACTACTACTATTGTTTACTATAATAGGCTACTATTGTTTACTACTATTGTTTACTACTATTGTTTACTACTATTGTTTACTACTATTGTTTACTACTATTGTTTACTATTATTGCTTACTACTATTGTTTACTACTATTGTTTACTACTATTGTTCACCCGAGGTTTAGCTGGTCCTGTTGGATGCGCTGTAGAATTATGGTTTGGAGCGAGCGCAGAACTGTCAATGGAGAAATGTCGGTGGTTCAAATTTTCACCAGGGGAGACGTTTCATTAAAGCTATCCGCTCCATCTGCTTCGGCATCACACTCTGATTCAGTGTCCGCGCTGTAGTCGGGAGCGCTTCTGAGTAGGTTTCTTGAAGGAGCGCTATAACAAGTGCACATATTATTACAGACAAACTTGAGCATAACCATAGATAGGCCAACAGGCAGACACATGCGCAGGCAGATAAGTTGACAAAGATATAGACAGACAGTTAGACACACAAGCAGGACAAGCAGCCAAAACGTCGATGCTATAGAACGTGAATTCGTTGGCACTTCAAACCATGCAGTGGTCGGCCAGTCAACTTGGAGTGGGTGTCATTTATCCATATCGCCATCATTCTCCTTGAGGAGTTTCTTTTTCTTATCAGCTGCGAAAGAGTATACCTTCTCCCACTTGACCTTAGTCGGGAGCGTCTCCTAGTGGGGCATTGAAGTGGCGCTATATAAGCTTGATTGAGTGATTGACTGATTACTTGCTTGCGTGCTTGATTGCTTGATTGCCTAAGTGTTCGATTGGTTGCTTGATTGGTTGCTTGATTGGTTGCTTGATTGGTTGCTTGATTGGTTGCTTGATTGGTTGATTGATCGCTTGAGTGCTTGAATGAGTGCTTGATTGATAGTTTGATTGCTTGACTTGATTGAATGATTTGATTGATTTGATTGCTTGCTTGATTTACTTAATCAATTGATTGGCTTGATTGATTGGCTAATTGATTGCTTCGTTTATTGATTGATTGATTGCTTGATGGCTTGCTTGATTGATTGGTTGATTGATTGGTTGGATGGTTACATGTAATTGATTGCTTGACTGATTAGTTAATTGATTGTTTCGTTTATTGATTGGTTGACTGATACACATGGCTCGGGTTAATTACATTAATCAGTGTATAGCCCTACCATCCGTCTTCTCTTACTTGCATACAAATAGCAGCATATCTTATGGTAATTGCTATTATTTATTACCGTAGTAACCGTACCTCACGAGTCAACATGCCATGCCCAGGACATTGAAGACGAAAAAATAATTCATCGTTTTATTTATTGACCAGAATTCATGATGACTACAGACAGAAGTCGTGTACTAATGCAATTTGTGATGCACATTGCATTGGCGAAAACAAACCGAGATGCCACCAGAAAACGATGACGTAACATTCTATTACAATCAGAAAGATAATCGATTGTATATATAGGCAATGCAAAAAAGCTATAGATAGGATGCAAACATATTGAAAGAATATCGATCCTTCCGAATGTATATATTTGAACGCACATGTGTGTTCGAGTGCGTGTATGCTCGTGTGGATAGTCTTAAGCAAATATGTATATATATATATATATAAAATGTGCGGCGTTGTGCGCGTATATATATATATATATATATATATATATATATGCATATACATATATATCGACTACATGTATAACAAAATCGATAGAATACGTCTTGCAATGGTTACAAAAATATCGATGCCATATATATATATATATATATATATATATATATATGTATATACTTATCATATTTAGCTGGGTATACACCGGCGTTGACCGGAAAACTACGGGTTTTCGCTGTCGCCCACCCACTGAGCGAGGGGTAGGGTAGGTGGTCCTGCATGGTTGCCCTCTGCATATATATGCATGGTCAATAGATGCACAACTGCACGTGTATCATGGACAAACATACAAACAATCAAACAAACAAAGCATATACATGCCTACATGTACACGTTCGTCGCCTTGCAGCCGAAGGGTTGCAGGTTCGAATCCACGTCAAATCACCGCGTAAGGACCTTGGGCAAGTCCTTCATTCGCAATTGCTCAGCGCTCCGGTGTGAAACTCCGATGCAGTGTCCGCTCTGCAGTCGGGAGCGCCTCTGAGTTGCGTGCTTGAAGGGGCGCTATAATAAGTGCACATACAAACATACAAACAAGAAGAGTGTCACCATCATCTATCTTCTCTTCCGGACTAACAATTAGTCCTACGTCCATCATTCTTAATGAGTTCCACTCCTTTAGACGATAAAACCAGAAAGTGTGTGCGTGTGTGTGTTTGTGTGTGTTTATGCGTGTGTGTGTGTATGTATGTGTGTGTGTTTGTGTGCGTGTGTGTGTGTGTATGTGCGTGTGTGTGTGTGTGTGTGTGTGTGTGTGTGTGTGTGTGTGTGTGTGTGTGTGTGGTCGCTAAGAGGTCTGTAGGTTACCTGAGTGCTGCCAGATGTTACTTTCTAAGTGAGAGATTGAGATGGATTGCCGAATTTTAATCAGCGGCTGTCATCGAGAGTAGGCCTATATGCTACAATAATAATCCAATAACTATTGTTTAGCCACCGTGGATGGATGTAGGACATTTACCCCCCGGACATATTCCCCCCCCAGACATATTCTCTCCGGACATTTACCCCCCGGACGTTTTTCCACCGACCTAGGACATTCCCCCCATAAGGGTCCCTATGTTAATGAATGACTGCACTAACCCTATCACTAACCCTAACCGACCCTCACGATGCCTAACCTGAACCTAACCAACCCTCATGATGCCTAACCTATAATATGTACAGAGGGGGGGGGAATTGTCCGGGGGGGGGGGTAAATGTCCTAGTCAAAAACGGGGGGGGAACGTCTGGGGGGTAATTGTCCGGGGGGAATATGTCCGGGGGGTAAATGTCCGTTCCCCAGCGTGGATGGAGCGCCATGGACACCGATTTCAAAGGTTCTTGTCGCTGGTTAAGGCCGTAGCTAGAAGGTGTTTATCGTAATTCATGTATCTTATGTTGGTTGTTGAAGATAATAAAAGGATAATGATAATAATAATAATAATAATCGTGATTCGGAGGTTGTAATTTATTTCATCTATTCCGCTTTGGTTACATCATGCTTCGTTATTTTCTACGGATTCAGTACAGTATGTGTGTGAATATCTGATTCTTCACTAACGTTTATCGCGCCTTTTAAACTTATCCATCTTGTTTGAAACGGCTTATCTATGACGTAAACGTTACCATGACTACGCATCGTCTAATTACGTCGGATTACATGACGTCGCCCGTAGGCCTACGAACGTCGCAAAAAGTGAAAGGCGTATGCAGTGTGTGTAGATCGGAAAGACAACTTCACAATAAAGACGGCAAAGTTCATCTGCACGGCCCTCGAAATCAGCCATGTCCTGGTTCCCATAAGCTTCCTCTCGGAACGAGCTGCAGCCAGGGTGACAATCCAGAGGTAGACGAACGCCGCCAGTCGGATGAGGTTGTGCAGACGCTGCCGCCACCGCATAACAAGACGGAGCGACTGTCGGTAAACAACGACGACTCTCAGGTCAGAATCTCACATCCATCACTGCCACAGAGATTGCTGAAACGTATCCCTAAAGCTGCTAGACTACAAACCGGACGACTTCTCACCACCATCATCAACAAAATCTTGTGTGACCCTGGAAACTCTACCACTTGGCAGATGCTTCTTACTTTTGGTGCGGCGATCTTAGAACAACCAAGAAGAGGAGGAAAGCGCCACGATCTGTCGTCAACCATAAAGAAGAGGGTGGAGAACTTTCACACATCTTGTCAGCTCAAGGGTGATGAAATCTTCTCGGAAAACAGTAGCAACAGCAACCGTAGTGGTGTCCGAACTTAATCACACGATGACCAGGCGATAGCCGCAGCTGTTGCTTCCAAACTAGAGGATGGTAACATCAGAGCGGCCACCAGAATACTGTGCTCTAACGACATTCCAGTTATGGCAGATTCGGAAACCTTAGAGGAGTTACGCTCTAAACACCCTGAGCATCCAACCGACCGACCTCATTTCACGGTAAATCGCAGCGTGGAGCCCTTCCAAACCACTGAAGAAGAGGTTCTCGGCCGGATTCGTTCTTTTCCGCAGGGTTCTTCGGGAGGACCTGACGGCCTTCGTCCTCAGCATCTATCCGACTTGGTAAATTGCGTCGAAATTAGATCAGAGCTTATCACTGCCATCACCGGTCTGGTCAACCTCCTTCTTAAGGGTGAATGCCCTGAGCACATCAGACCCGTTCTCTTTGGAGGCACCCTCATGGCGCTCAGAAAAGATTCTGGTGGTCTCCGTCCAATAGTCATAGGGTAGGCTACTACTGGCGTAGACTCGCATCTAAATGCGCAAATGCCTATGCGGTTACAAGAACAACCGACTATCTCGCACCAAGGCAGGTTGGAGTCGGTGTGCCGGGTGGAGCAGAGGCAGCGGTCCACGCAGCGAGACGCTTCCTAGAAACAATGCCACCAGGGTCAATTCTTGTGAAGCTTGACTTTAAGAATGCGTTTAACAGTCTTTTCAGAGATCAAATGCTTTCTTCGATTGATGAAATCCTCCCCGAACTTTCTTCATTCTGCCACCTCGCATACGCCGAACCCTCTGAGCTCCGGTTTGGTCAATATACAATTTCATCACAGGTCGGGCCCCAACAGAGAGACCCATTGGGTCCGATGCTTTCTGTCTTCCGTTACAACCCATTCTGCAAGATTTGTCATCACCGCTGGTTCTGGGCTACATGGATGATCTATCCCTGGGAGGAGAGGCAGCCATGGTAGCGAAGGATGTAAGTCTTTTGAAGCAGAGATGTGAACAACTTGGACTGCAACTCAATCAGAACAAATGCGAAATCATCTATCACCATGACCTGCAAGGCATCGACCGTGTTTTTCAGAATTTTATCGTCACGTCGCCCGAGAAAGCCTGTCTGCTGGGTGCGCCATTGTCCACCAGTGAGGCCTTGACAACTTGTCTTGAAGGCAGATGTACCGAGTTGTCGTTGGCAATTAACAGACTGGAGACCATCGCCAAACACGACGCTCTGATCCTCCTCCGTTGCTCTCTCAGCTCCCATCGATTGATGTACACTTTAAGATGCAGCCCCTGCACAGGGCACATGCTGCTGGATAAATTCGACGAACTCCTTCGGAACGGCTTGAGTGCAGTCCTCAACATCGCCCTATCGAACGACCAATGGCTACAGGCATCTTTGCCGGTGAAGATGGGTGGACTAGGAATTCGCCGGGTGGCTTCGCTTGCTCTTCCCGCCTTTTTGGCTTCCGCTGCAAGCACCCGAGCACTCCAGTCCCCCATGCTAGGCAATGCATGCCCCGATATTGACGAGCGTGTGGAACTGATGGGGCATCTGTGGTGTATTGAGAGCCAAACTGGGCTACCTGAGAGTGGTGCGGCTCACAAACAATCAAGTTGGGACAAGCCTCTCGTGCAGAAGATGCTTACCGAGCTGAGCAATGCGCTTTCCGACCCATACCATCAAGCACGTCTCAAGGCAGTCGCAGCGCCTCACGCCGGTGACTGGCTTTTCGCCCTCCCCGTGACATCATGTGGACTACGTCTAGACGATGAGGCGGTCAGAATTGCGGTAGGTCTCCGTCTGGGTACATGCATTTGTGAGCCTCATGCTTGCCCATGTGGAGCTCGAGTGACAGCGAATGGAGCGCATGGACTTTCCTGTGGTCTTGGACCTGGACGGATCGCCAGACATGCCACATTAAACGATCTAATTAGTCGAAGTCTTACACGAGCAGGTTTCCCAAATGTTAAGGAACCACCTGGTTTTTCTAGAACTGATGGCAGACGCCCTGATGGTATTACGCTGATACCTTGCATGGTACAAAGGCCGGAATCTCGTCTGGGACGCCACGGTGATCGACACTGTAGCTTCATCATACGTCCAGGCGACATCCGTTTCTGCGGGTGCGGCAGCGGAAGTGGCGGCTACCAGGAAGGTCGATAAGTACAATCATCTTAAGGCCACCTATCTCTTTGTTCCACTGGCTTTCGAGACCATGGGACCAATCAACATCGACGGATTGAAGCTTCTGAAGGTTTTGGGGCGTCTCCTGACTCAAATCACTGGAGACCCCAAAGAGTCAAGCTATCTGTTCCAACGGATTTCAGTTTGCATCCAACGATTCAACGCTGTTGCTTGCAGGGGCACATTCGAGAAGCAGCCACAGCTATCAGATTGACTACAACTGATTCCATAGTCTTTATATACACTATTCGTTGTCTTGTATACCTTTGTGAATTGAACTACTTCCGATAATTTTATAATAATAATAATAATAATAATAATAATAATAATAATAATAATAATAATAATAATAATAATAATAATATTGTGGGCCTGTTGGCAGAGCAAGTAGGCTATCCTACACAAACAACTCCTTGTTTCTGTCCTCGGCTCTTCTTCAATTAAATCTCTTTTCGCACATTTCTCTTGACAGTTGTAGTTAACTCTTATGATGTGGACGGAAAACCTTTAAGCGGAAAACGGTGTCGGTCACGTCAATGGAGTCCAACTGAAAATAAGTAGATGGGCGGATTGTTCCCTTAGAGAGATCGACCCCTGAGTCCAAGTGAAAACTGCATGTCTCAGGGACAGATGTGCTTGAGGCAAGTGCTATAAATATGGCGATGGCTGCTGCGGCAGAAAGAACGAGAGGACGCGATAGGAGAGATCGACTGAGACAGGGAGATAGGTATAAGAAAACAGAGATCGGAAAGAGAGACAGATAAAGATACAAAGACAGAGAGAGACAGGGCCTGGCAGAGATAGATAGATAGAAAAAGATTATGCAGAGTCAGTAACAGAGAGAAAGAGACAAAAAGAGAAAGGGAGAGAGAGAGAGACAGACAGACAGACAGACAGACAGAGAGGGGCAGAGACAGCGAGCGACAGAGACAGAGAGTTAGAGTCAGAGGCAAAGAGAGAGACTGACAGACAGGCAGAGAGAGAGAGAGAGATGGAGAAGGAGAGAGAGAGAGAAGAAGAAGAAGAGAGAGAGAGAGACAGAGACAGAGAGGGAGAGAGACAAACAGAGACAAAGACAAAGACAGACACCCACACACAGAGGAAGAGACATGCAGAGCAGACAGAAGCAGGGAAAAGGGCAGAGACAGAGACAGAGACAGAGACAGAGATAGAGACAGAGACAGAGATAGAGACAGAGACAAAGACAGAGAGAAAGAGACAGAGATAGAGACAGAGATATATAGAGACAGAAACAGAGACAGAGACAGAGACAGAGAAGTCGCAGGTGCGTTTTCATCCGAGCGGCGAAAAGACGACCATGGCACTTGTCTTCTTAAATTGACCGACGAAGATTCCGCGATTGATGAAATCCGTCGACTTCCTTTGTTGTCGTGGCACCACCACAGTGACCACACTCCACTGCTTGTTGCAGAGGATGCTGGAATTGAAGAGGAGGAGAAGAAAGAAGGCGAAAGAGGATGGATCAAGGGTTGGAAAAACTTGTGGCAATTAATATTAATAACCCCTCCACCAACTCCAGCGACAGAGGATGAAAAAAGAGAAAGAAGTTAAAGCTTATATGTGCACTTGCTATAGCGCCCCTTCAAGCTCTCTCTCCACTCAGAGGCGCTCCCGAATTCAGAGCGGACACTGCATCGGAGTTTCACGCCGAAGCGCTGAGCAATTGTGAGTGAAGGGCTTGCCCAAGGTCCTTACGCGGCGAGGTGGATTCGAACCTCGAACGTTCCGGCTCCAAGGCAACAACGCCACCACTACACCACCGCGCCCCACAAAGAAGTGGTGGAAGAGAAACGGCAACTCCGTCACTAGTTGCACTCTCACAGTGCCAGTCCCAAGCCTGAGCAAAGGAGGAGGGCGAAACTAAGTAATCATTTGTACGAACTGGCATGAGTGTCGTTAAACAGCAACAAAAAGATAAAAGGAAAACCGAAAAAGTGTCGTCGTAATCGTAATTGAATTCTCCGAATTTCTAATGTGCCACTCGAAAGCCAAGCGCAGGGCACCGGCTTATTCACGAGCGTTGCATGAGGCTAACGAGAGAAAGAAGAACATAACGGGGAAAATAACGAGGAAGGGTATGTGGTGGAGAAGGATGCAAGACAAAGAGGAAGAGGTTCCGCTATCTGGAATGGTCTCCCACTAAACTTGCGACTTATGTCTAGACTAAATTCACCTGCTTTTTATAAGTTGCTCAAAACCTATTATTTTAGCTGTGGCTGGACTGGGAGCGCCTCTGGGTAGGTTTATTGAAGAAGCGCTATATAAATTTACGAAATAAATGAATGAAATGAATCAGACTTATTTGGGTAATCGTTGTGGTTCAAAACAGTATGGTCAGTATACTCAGTAGCCATGATGCCTGTCAGGTTTCTATGGCTGTTCTGCAACAGAGGTCCAGATGTTCATCGATATAGCAAGATGGGGGAAGACAAGACGCTCGCGAATAAGACGGTGTCCCGCGCTTGGCTTTCGAGTGGCGCATTAGAAGTCTGAAAATTACGATTACGATTAAGCTTACGATTAAGAAGATAAAGACACAACAGAAGTTCAGTTATATGGAACAAATATAGGCCTGCATGTAAGATAGAATGAGAATCATTGAGGGATTTTTTTCATTTTACCCGTTCAGTAACATTAGGCCTACATGTAGAATTATTGGAGAAGTAGTTGGTCTGTAAGTTATCAATTAAAAATCAAATTACAATTATTAGGCCTATTGCCGATTGCATTTCCTCTGTCGTTGCTGTCTATCGCTGATATGACCGAATGAAAAGATTTATACAGCTTCTCTGTTGGTGTGAGAGTGTGTGAGTGGGACAGGGAGCAATACAGACAGACAGACAGACAGACAGACAGACAGACAGACAGACAGACAGACAGACAGACAGACAGACAGACAGACAGACAGACAGACACAGAGAGAGAAAAATAGAGAGAGAGAGAGAGTGCGTGTGAGAGAGACAGAGACACAGACAGGCATACAGACAGACAGACAGACAGAGAGAGAACAAAATAGAGAGAGAGAGAGAGAGAGAGAGAGAGAGAGTGAGAGAGAGAGAGAGAGAGAGAGAGAGAGAGAGAGAGAGAGAGAGAGAGAGAAAGAGAAAGAGAAAGAGAGAGAGTGCGTGTGAGAGAGACAGAGACACAGACAGGCATACATACAGACAGACAGACAGAAAGACAGACATAAAGACAGACAGACAGTCAGAGAGAAAGAGAGAGAGAGACATACAGACAGACAGAGAGAAGTCATCAGCGACACTTGCAATCTAACAACACAGCCCCACTAATGAAAAAAAACGGATCTTAAGCGCTTATACGGAGGAGTGAAGGCAAAGAAGGACGAAGCGGCTCAAGTCGTCGTTGCTAGACAACTTGGTCCAAGCCGTTGGACGAACCACAGAAACGTTTCTATGATTCCAATCTGTGCTTGTATTTGCTGCACAGTTGTTTTTACTCAACAAGTGCACAAGCATACATGTAGGCCTACATTAGGGTGACAATTAACATTTTTGGTGAGAATTTCCCAGGTCTCACCCTTTTAAATGGTTATGTACCATAATATAACTATGCGTGATTTTGTACAAATTAGTTCATTAACATTTATTGGTGGTCCAACGCATCATAAGTTTCACATTAATGGTCACTGTACAAATTGTACATGCAATGTATTTGCAATATATGGACTCTATGGAGGTTCTATTTAACTGGAATGCTTTCCTTGAAGAGTTTCTTCCACTCAGTTATTTTGTAATGAAAGTTGATGCAAACAGCACACAGAAAATTGCTTGCTCTACAACGAAGTCTGTGTTTAGCCTACTGACAATTCAATTTTTTCCTGTTAAAGATGTAATTTCTCTTTTGTTGCTTCTGTTGCTTAGACTATTGTGTTAATATTGTCATTTAGGCCTATTATTTCCGAATGCATCGAGTTAAAAGAACTCACGAGACAAAAGAACTATTTCTGCTATTGTCTTGTAGCAAAGCAACATGGCCGATGTTTTCAATTTTCCCGTCGACTTCAGTCAATAAATACATCAATGACTTTGGCAGCACACGTGATCGATCACGTGATCGATCACGTGATCGATCTCTTCCGCTAGATTTATTGAAAATACGTGTTGACAATATGTCGTGCTAAAATTATCCGACAGCCAAAGAAAGACATACAGACAGAGGCAAACACACACAGAGGCAGACAGAAAGATAGGCAAACAAATAGAGAGGGGCACACAGATAGAGAGGCACACAGATAGATAGACAGACTGATATAAAGGCAGAAAGATAGAGAGGCAGACAAAAAGAGAGGCAAACAAATAGAGAGACAGTCCGACAGAGAGAGACAGACCGACACAGAGAGGCAGACAAAATAATAGACATGCAGACTGATATAAAAACAGACAGCTAAAGGCAGGCAGACACGCAGGCAGGCAGGCACGCAGGCAGGCAGGCAGGGCAGGCAGGGCAGGCAGGCAGAAAGACGGGGAAACCTTGTCAATCTTTTCATGTTTGAACACAAAGTCATTTTGAATTGATGTCATGTCTTTCGTCAACAACAACGTCAATTGATGAAATGAAAAAAAGAACCAGAAGCTAATTATATTCTCTCTTTTCATCTGCCTTGCTGCTTGTCCTTCTGTCTGTCTGAGTCAATGTATGTATGTGTTTGTGTCTATACATGTATCAGTGTATGTATCTACATGCATAATTATGTATGTTAAGTACATGTGCGACGATTTGTGCGTTCGTGTATTATGTGTATCAACGCACGCGTAGGCTACATGCTTACGCGCAGTGCTCAACGTCTGTCATGTCGTATACATGACAAAGGCAAGAAGTGCTTATGCAACCAACCTCGACTTTTATGATGCAGATCAACCTGTGGCATATTATGAGGTTCTTTGGCCTTTCTGCGCTGCTTTACTAACGACTGTTCAAATGAATAATACCATTCGTGGCAGTTGATTTTTTGGTCGCCCTCCGCCTTTCTCTTGACTTGGGACTGGCACAGCCAGAGTAGTGGCATTGGTGAAGTTTTTATCTATGCAGTCCTTTACGAAGAACTTCCGCAAAGTTGAACTATAATGAATGAATGATAACTAATTATAGGTATTTTGATGCAAGTATACGATTGCGATGATTGCAACACATTACATTACATTACATTACAAGGGTTCTCTGATCGGCTTGATCTCTTTGTTCCCTGCGTCAGGACCCCAAAGGCACAATCCAGATCATTTGCCTGCATAGGTTCCTCCTGTGTATCGGACTCCCCTCCCATCAGTTCGCTCTGACCTTCTTTCTGCATGGCGGTCTTTCTCATCTGTCCCTCGTCTCAAATCCTGTCTTTCCTCTCGATGTTGACTGCACTGTTTGTTTGTTTGTATATGCACATGTTATAGCGCCCCTTCAAAATCTCTCTACTCAGAGGCGCTCCCGAATGCAGAGCGGACAATACATCGGAGTTTCACGCCGAAGCGCTGAGCAATTGTGAGTGAAAGACTTGCCCAAGGTACTTACGAAGTGAGGTGGATTCGAACCTCGAACCTTCCGGCTCCAAGGCAACGACGCCACCACTACACCACCGCGCCCCACAAACTGGGAGTGTGGCTGTGAAAGGCTTTTGCTGACAGAAGCGCTTTATAAAATAATGGTCATATTCAATACATTACGGTACAACAAAATACAACACAATACAATACAATGCAATGCGATACAATACAATACAATACTATACAATGCGATACAATACTATACAATGCAATGCAATACAATACAATACTGTACAATGCGATACAATACAATACAATGGGATGCAAAACAATACAATATAACACAACACTAAACAACAATACAATACAGTACAATACATTACAATGCAATACAAACAAATTACCACAGCAATAATTATGCAGGTAAAGTGCTTAGTTACTTCTTCGCTGCCTCGTGTACAATGTACATAAGATATAGTTTTAGCTGCCACAGATAAGGCGTGCGCCTATAAAATTTCGCGCTGCACCGGAGCAGCAGCAAGAGAGCAGCAGATCCCCTGGGTTTATTAATCGGCTTTGCGCCGTGGCGTCGCGTGATTTGTCCGTTTAAAGTCCACGGGGAACTGAAAAACCAACGCTGATGGTTGATGTACTGTGTGTACTCGGTTAGCTCAGTAAGCCGTGAAGGTTAACACCGTCAGCGTCATTTCCATACATCAGCGACCCACGGGATATATAAATATATATATATATACAGGGTTGGCCCAGTGGCGGATCCAGAACTGTTTCAAGGGGGGGGGGCAAAATCTTAGATCTTGGGCGGGAAAAAGGAAACAATTTTTGAAAGTTCTAAAAATAGTGATCGGTCGTTGAGGAAGAAAGTACTTTTCATCCGCCAAAAAAGTTGATGACTTTTTTTAGTCATCCGGCAAATTTTTCGGAAAAATCATACCGTTTCATCCGCCCAAAAAGTTGATGAACTTTTTTTGTCCTCAACTTGAAACCCAAATGGGGGGCACGTTCCATGCAATTTTCCGAATAGGGGGGGACAATATCCATTACACCCATATTCGTATTGCTCATTTCAGACCAAATGGGGGGGGGCAAGTCCCATGGCAGTTTGAAATGGGGGGGCATGGCCGGATTGGCCCCCCTGGATCCGCCCCTGGGTGGGCCAGAAGTTTTGGTTCAACTTTGAAGGCCTTAGGTTTCCGCCCATGGAGATTCGTCCATTGCCGGCGGCTCAAGGGCCTAGAAAAGGAGATGAGCGCCTTACCAACGGGCCTTCGGCCCTGGGATGTCTTTACTTTTTATACGTGTGCGACTGCAATCATGTTTCTAATGTGTATGCGTGGTCTCTACGCATTGAAATTTTATTACACGAACGGCGATCGCAATCTGCTCTGAAAATAATTGATATATGGATCGAACAGATTGGACGCAAATTCTCATTCATATCATTCTCCTTTATTTCCTTCCTCATACCACTTCCATGTATTTATCTCCTCCATATTTCTTTCCTCATTTTCTTTCGCTTAACGAAACCATTAATTTTTCTGCGCTATGCTTTTCCTTCTGCTTTTCCACGACCTCTACTTCCCTTCCTCCTTCTTTTCCCGATCTCCACTTCTTTCTCATCATCCTTACTTTCTTTCGCATATCGTTTTCGTCCTCCTCTCTTCCTTTTTCCTATCATTCTCCTCTTCCCTTAATTACGCAATTTTTGTTTTCCTTCGCAGCCTTTACCCCTTTCTGTCATGACCCTATCCTCGTCCTTCTTTTTCTCAGCGTTTCTTGCTGATTCAACTTTATCTTCTTCATCTTGCTCCTCCTCCTACTAAGCTTACTAACCTCCTCCTCCTCAATTACTTGTCATCCTAACACCTTGTCACAATCGCCTCCGCAATTTACATTCTACTCCTCGTCTCTCATTCATTCATTCATTCATTCATTCATTCATTCATTCATTCATTCATTCATTCACTCATTCATTCATTCATTCATTCATTCATAGATTTATTTATTCGTTCATTCATTCATTCATTCATTCACTCATTCATTCATTCATTCATTCAGTCATTCGCTCATTCATTCATTCATTCATTCATCCATTCCTTCAATCACTCATTCAATCACTCATTCATGCACTCATTCATCCATTCATTCATTCACTCACTCACTCATTCATTCATTCATTCATTCACTCACTCACTCATTCATTCATTCATTCATTCATTCATTCCTTCATTCATCCATCCATCCATTCATTCACTCACTCACTCACTCATTCATTCATTCATTCATTCCATCTTCCCCTTTGCCTCCTCTCCGCCTCCTTCTTCTCATCCTGTTCTGAAACTTTCAGCTTCACACAACACACTTGTTTTGCTCTAGCAATTCTCGTTCTTTTTACGTCCATTTCTCAATTCATTCGCTTGGCTTCTTTTTCCTAATCTCCCGTCTTGGCGTCATTTGTTTTTTGCAAACGTTATTTTATCTCTTCTCTCCACAGACCCGCGCACACAGACACGCACAGACACACACACAGACACACACACTCATACATATATACATACATACATATATACATACACGCACACCCACGCGCGCAAACACGCACACGTTCATACACGCAGACACACACGCATACACATTACACATAATTATATACACACACAAACACACACAGACACACACACACTCGCCCACATGCACATTGCACACGCGCACTCTCACATTCACTCTTTTCTCTCCTTTTCCCCTCAAAATTTTCTCAGCTTCAATGTCTTCTGGCCTTGCATCTTCAATTTCATCTCTATCTCCCCTAACCATCCCAATCCGCTTCCGTCTTTCCCTCTATCCCGCTTAGCACAATATTCCACTCCTACCCTCCAGCCGACTCTGCAACCCCTCGCAGAGTTGGCCAGGACCCTTCGCGGTTTTTTTTGTATTATGTACAATGTACAATATTGTACATGTACTATAGTATTTGTATTCTGGGACGTAGCAGCGGAAGTATTCCGTCTTTTCCCGATGAGCTGGCCGCTAATTCAAATTGACCTGGCCAATTCTACTGGAATGAACTCACCATCTCTGTCTATCTGTTTATCTGTCTCTGTCTCTGTCTCTGTCTCTGTCTATCTCTCCACAGACACATAGAAGTAGTAGTAGTAGTAGTACTAGTAGTAGTAGTAGTAGTAGTAGTAGTAGTAGTAGTAGTAGTAGTAGTAGTAGTAGTAGTAGTAGTAGTAGTAGTAGTAGTAGTAGTAGTAGTAGTAGTAGTAGTAGTAGTAGTAGTAGTAGTAGTAGTAGTAGTAGTAGTAGTAGTAGCAGCAGCAGCAGCAGCAGCAGTAGCAGCAGTAGCAGTAATAGTAGCAGCAGCAGCAATAGCAGGAGCAGCAGCAGGAGCAGCAGCAGGAGCAACAGCAGCAGTAGGAGTAGTAACAGTAGTGACAGTAGACTCAGAAGTAGAAGTACATTGTAGAGAAAGAAAAAGAATAAGAATAAGAAGAAGCAGTATCAATAACAATAATTTGGTTATTTCAGTGGCTATTTCAGTGGCTATTTCAGCGTTGTTCAGCAGTGGATGTTTCTGATAAATGTATATATTATTTTTAAAATTATTATATGTACTTGTAGGTGAGAAATGTGAGCGAGAGCTGTGATCTGTCGGAATCTGACGAGCCGTGGTATGGTTCGGTGCTTCTCACGCAGATTAAGGAGTGCAGCCATGAAACGGCCAGCTTCCGAGAATACATCTGGAAAAGTGCATTGATACTTGTCAATACCGGTATATTACATTACATCATATTACATTACATCATATTATATTATATTATATTATACTATACTATACTATACTATACTATACTATACTATACTATACTATACTATACTATACTATACTATACTTACTATACTATACTATACTATACTATACTATACTATACTATACTATACTATACTATACTATACTATACTATACTATACTATACTATACTATACTATACTATACTATACTATACTATACTATACTTACTTACTATACTATACTATACTATACTATACTATACTATACTATACTATACTATACTATACTATACTATATATATACTATACTATACTATACTATACTATACTATACTATACTATACTATACTATACTATACTATACTATACTATACTATACTATACTATACTATACTATACTATACTATATACTATACTATACTATACTATACTATACTATACTATACTATACTATACTATACTATACTATACGGACAATTCGGAGCGGGACAATTGGGAGTGGACAATTCGGACCGGACAATTCGGAGACGGACAATTTGGAGCGGACAATTTGGAGACGGACAATTGGGAGCGGACAATTTGGAGCGGACAATTCGGACCGGACAATTCGGAGACGGACAATTTGGAGCGGACAATTTGGAGACGGACAATTGGGAGCGGACAATTTGGAGCGGACAATTCGGACCCGGACAATTCGGACCCGGACAATTCGGAGCGGACAATTTGGAGCGGACAATTCGGAGCGGACAATTTGGAGACGGACAATTCGGACCGGACAATTTGGAGACGGACAATTCGGGCCCGGACAATTCGGACCCGGACAATTCGGAGTGTATATAAAACAGTTGTGTCGAATTGAAACATCAGAAACATCACATGCCTGCGTCAATCAAAAACAGTGTGGCAATAAAATACTTAAAATACAATTGTGTCGAATTGAAACATCAGAAACATCACATGCCTGCGTCGATCAAAAACAGTGTGGCAATAAAATACTTATACGGCACCAAACAAACGTCCTACGATCTTCAAGACACTGCATTCAAAAGCTTAAACTAAGCAACTGAAATTATTAGTTAAATGCACTAATTTACCAATCTACACTGTGTCCACGATAAAGTAGACCACAACAAAGAGTGTCATAACTCGGTCAAAACTTTTAGGATTTGTCTGAAATTTTAAGCACAACAACGGTGGCCATATATACACGAGATCCGTAAGCCGATTAGAAATATTCCTGAGTTTGTCAAACTTATGAGCGTTTGAGTTGCACCACCGAAAAATGCAACTTTCCAACATGGAAAAGCTTAAAGGAAGCGAAATTCAGCTCTAAATTGTGGTCAAACTGTTCTTTTTGCTCACGAGCACACAGCCGTAGACATACACGCTACTGTTTGATGGTCAGGTCGATGATCACCTGGTCAAACAGCTGTCACTCTTCAATCAGACGCGCCCTACGGTTATCGATGTCATGAATACAGGAACGAAAAACGCGCTACTCCGGTACATGTACCCGGTTCGAGATCTGGACTGCTAGACGGCCACAGCTGCGGATATGAAGCCGAGTGTCTTCCGGGACAGCTACTACACTAATACGTCTACGGTCGGGTGTTCGTGAAAAAAAATGACATTTTGACCACCATTTATAGCTGAATTTCGCTTCCTTTCAGCTTTTGCATGTTGGAAAGTTCAATTTTCGGTGCTCCATTTTAAACGCTCATAAATTTGGCAAACTCAGGAATATTTCTAATCGGCTTCAGGGTCTAGTGTAACTATGGTTATTGTTGCTGTGTTTAAAATCTCAGACAAATTCTACAAGTTTTGACCGAGTTATGACACTTTATTATGTGGTCTACTTTATCGTGGACACAGTGTATATAGGCAACTCGATTAAATCATTGCAGCTTTCTTACAACCATAGTCCTCTTCCTTTATGCTTGTTAGTCAGGTTTCTGATTAGAGCTAAACTATTAATATATTTTACTGCAACTTAAGGTTTAAATCTAGGTTAAAGCAGGAGCCCTATGACTACTGCCAAATCATCGAAGACAAACGGGCAAAAGACATACGAACAAGTAGACGTAGCCTACACGAAGACTGAGAGACGGTGGGTGCTAAGCTGACTAATTTTAGTATTGACTCTAATGTCCAGTGGCCCATCCGGTCAACCTATTCTATTCTATTTTTGGACTTATTAAGAGCCTCTCACAGTACCGGTACAACCTAATCAGAGGCACTTCCAGTCCCAGTGCGAAGAACTCCTGGAAAAAGAAAAGTCTTAAGACACCTGGCAGGAAAAAGTAAAGCCTTCTGTATAGGTCTATTTGGGTGATGGAGATGGGTATGGAAATCTGAGTTCCATCATTAATTTTGACTGTTATGCATTTCCTGCTCCGAATTATCCGCTCCAAATTGTCCGCTCCAAATTGTCCGGTCCGAATTGTCCGGTTCCGAATTGTCCGCTCCCAATTGTCCGCTCCAAATTGTCCGCTCCGAATTGTCTGGGTCCGAATTGTCCGCTCCAGAATTTACTCCAAATTGTCCGTCTCCGAATTGTCCGCTCCGAATTGTCCGCTCCCAATTGTCCGGTTCCGAATTGTCCGCTCCCAATTGTCCGGCCCGAATTGTCCGCTCCCAATTGTCCCGCTCCAAATTGTCCGAAAACCACTATACTATACTAAACTATACTATACTATACTATACTATACTATACTATACTATGCTATATTATATCATATTATATTATATTATATTATATTATATTATATTATATTATATTATATTATATTATATTATATTATATTATATTATATTATATTATATTATATTACATTACATTACATTATATTACATTAATTTATATTACATTATATTACATTATATTATATTATATTATATTATATTACATTAATTTATATTACATTATATTACATTATATTATATTATATTATATTATATTATACTATATTATATTATATTATACAGAAATTGGGAGGGACGGACGGAGGGAGGGATGGAGGGATGGACGGAGGGACGGACGGAGGGAGGGACGGAGGGAGGGACGGACGGAGGGAGGAAGGTACGGAAGGACGGAGAGAGGGGGGTAGGTGGTCTGGCTATCTAAGCCGATGATCATCGGCGCTTTGGTGGACAAGACCAATATCGATCAGGAACTATATTCAGGACGTCGATTCCGATTTTTACAATTTTTACATCAATGAGAGAGATCGATATTCTGTTCCACCGTTCACGGTGGCTGGTCCTATCAGCTGATGGGCAAGTCGCTGGCCATGGCTATAATTCGGTTCGCCCAGCTATAGGTCTGGCAAGTCATTCTCGTCTGAGGCCAAGACTCGCCTCTTTCAAATTGCATTCCCAGCGTCGTCCCGTTTCTCGTTTTTCTCGTCTATCGGATTTGAACCTGGGTCTTTTTTCCAGTGGATAATGAGTCTTGTCTGCGATTTCCCCCCCCCCCCGACCCACCCACTCTGACTGCCAATGTAAATGTGATAAACGTTTCGGTGCCGCAGAAAAGCAGCGTTTTACAAACTAAAAGCGGCGCTATATCAAATCAAGTCTGCAGTAACCAGCCGGCTGTGTTTCTTCCCGGTCAAACGCCGAGATGGTCGAGTCTATCGCCCCCCATTGATGCATTCGACATTAAGACAATAGCATCATATTAGAAGTCATTATATTAGATAGGATTAAATTATAGATTAGATTAATCCATAATAAGATTTGATTAGGCCTAGATTAGATCAACTTCAACTTCAACTTGTTTTTTATCCCAAAAATTTAGACTCTATCAAACAGACAATTATGCATTCATAGTAGTACACAAAGTAATTAATTGCAGGTAACAATTGCGATGGAATAGCTTAGATCAGAATATAGATATATTAGATTCGCACAACCCGAACAACGTCACGGTTGTAGTCTATGGCCAATCATTTTGTTCACATTGACTTTGTTGACATTGCCTTGCAAAACTTAGTTCGACCTGCAGATTACAGAGATAATTATTTATCACCAGTCGCGGATATCATCTCGAAAGAGCCACGGAAGATGAGAGACGACTAAGTCCTAATCCCTGTTTCAAAGCCTTTCTATATAGCCATTCAACGTAAATTTAATGCAGATACCATCCACGGTAGCCTACCTTCATTACGGATAGCTAAATTCCAGCGGTGACCGGGCGGTGCAATTTATGCTCTTGGATCACGCTCCTTATATCCGAGTTAAGACACGAAAAGATGGACCACCTACATGTAATGATGTTATGAAGAGCGGATCGAAACATGAAGTGGAAAACAAACAATTATTTGCTGCAGGAAAACTACTCGAAACATCACGCGATCATGAACATATACAATTTTGCATGCTACTCGACTGGATGTTGACAAAAGAAGATTATTATGGAGGACTGAAGAGAGAGGCACAAATTGGAGATGAGTGGCGTCGTTGGACATGTGAACGTGCCAAATGAGAGCATGCAGAGAACGAAAGAGTAGCATACACATACATCATAGGCCATATTTATGTCCTAAGACTTATATCACTGGTAGATATACATGTAGACCGCCATACAATACTAATCTTTGTATCTTAGTATGGCAATGCAATTGTAGATATTCATCACATCACGTCAATATTTCAATAATACATACTTACACGCACACATACATGCACACATGCATGCATACATACATGCATACACACATGCATATATGCATACATGTATGCATACATATATGCATACATATATGCATACATAGTTACATACATACATACATACATACATAAATACATACATACATACAATGTACATACATACATACATACATACACGCAGATACACATACATGTGTATACGCACATACATGTACTAACAGGAACAGATACGTAAATATGCACGTACTTGTGTGTGTACATATATATATAATTATATATATATATATGTACATTTGTACATACATAGGCTACACATGGACAACAAGACATTTGACACAAGACGATCATTATATCTGTCATCATCATTTTTTCATGAATTAATAAATATTGTTATTATTTGATTCCATCGCTCACGAGATGACAACTCTATGGTTCAACATGGCGGTTATTTTTTTTAAAACAAAAACATGTTTTAAATAATTTTCGTTTAGTCACTGAATGGCTAAATTTATGTAATTCAAAATTATAAACGACGTAAAACCTAGAAAAAGTAGTATTCAAAAAAGCGCACTGCAGCCCGTTTACTGGACTAATCATCATGTCGAAAAAATCTTTCAAGGTTGACGAGCTCGTGGAGGCAGTAGTAGAGGAGAAAGTCTTAGACGCCATTATCGCTCGTCTAGATGAGAAAATCACTAAGACTATTCAGAAACTACTTAAAGCTCAGACCGATGAATTGAAAGCTTCTATGGAGAAAATTGCCTGCAACGTTGCCGAGAAACTTATTGCGCCTGTCAATGACAAAATAGACATTTTGTCAAAGGAAAACACCGTGCTTAAATCTCGCATCGAACAGCTAGAGGTATACTCGAGATCTGACAATCTAATTTTCCATGGGCTGCCAGAGTCCGATACGTCAGAGATCGTCTCCGGCCATGATTCGCATGCTTCCCACGCTACAACGCCAGCGGAAAGCCACGGTCGCACGGAAAAAGCAGTCATGGATCTCTGTGAAGAATCTCTCGGCGTTGTGCTAGACCTTGCAGACATCTCAACAGCACACAGAATTCCACGTGGAAAAGGAGACAAAGTTCGTCCGATCATTGTTCGTTTCACGACACGGCGCATCAGAGATGATGTTTACCGTGCACGGCGCAAACTTCGTGAACGTCAGTCTACGCCTGTCTACATCAATGAGAATCTAACAAGAAGCAATGCTCACATCTTCTCGGAAGCTCGCCGTCTCTTAAAGATTAAGAAAATTTCTGGAACGTGGACGAATGGGGGTTTCGTCTTCATCAAGAGAACCACAAATCCTGGTGAGAAGCCTGACAAGATAACTGATATAGAAGACTTAAAGAAATATTAATCAGCTGTTATAGACACTACTGTATGCTGGTTTCTCGACTACCTGAGCTTAGTGAATCTTTTCTATGTGTAAACGTAAAAATTGACAACCTAGCCATTCTTGCCTAATGTCTCTTTCTCGTAGCTCATGCTCTTATTGTAATCGATTTGTCGATAACAAATGTAAGAGAGTGCTTTGCACTATATGTTTTTCTTTGTGCCATATGTCTTGCACTGACCTGGTTGGTCGTTTTAGTTCCTTCATTGTATCACAATGGTTTTGTATTTTATGCACAACAAGTATTTTTCCGTTTAATCATATCGAAGATGACCAAGAGTTTTTAGATTCAGTTTCAAATTCAGTCTCAAATGTAATAGGGTGTCATGACATGACATTTAAACCAGTTGAACACTATGACGATGGGCGTGCACTACTGTTAGACGAGGATATTGATGCTGATGCTAACCTTTTCACTGGTAGAACAGTATGTTCAAGTACATATTTAAATATGGAACAGATATTTGAAACAGTAGCAAAGCTGGAATATCATGATGGTTTTTCTGTTGTTCATCTAAATTGTAGGAGTTTATTTCATAAACTAGCAGATATTCAATTGTTGCTTTCAATGTGTAATGCTAATATTCTGGCAGTCACTGAAACTTGGTTGGATGCCAGTTTGGAAAAAGCAGTATCAATCCCTGGTTACAGCTTTGTGCATAAATGTAGACCATATGACAAGGGTGGTGGTGGAGTAGGTTTCTTCATCAAGTGCGGTGTTTCTTTTGAAATTATTGATTCAGAGTGGTCAAATCCCATAAATTGCTTTGAATACATGTTCATTAAAGTTCACCAAACCAAGGGCAAGGATATTGTAATTGGTGTCCTGTATCGTCCTCCTGGTGATCCTGTTGACCAGTTTAATATAGACATTGAACGCACATTATCCAAGTTGACTAGTACTAATCCAAAGATTATTCTTGCTGGTGACTTTAATATAAATTTGCTGAAACTGGATGAACATCAACCCACGCAAGATTTCTTTAACATAATGACATCCCATCAAATGTTGCCATCTATACTGCGGCACCCCGTCATAATAGCCCGGTCAAAACAGCCCCGTCAAAACAGCCCCGTCATAATCGCCCAACGACAAAACAGCCCCGTCAAAATCGCCCAGCGACAAAACAGCCCCGTCAAAATAGCCCCGTCAGAACAGCCCGGGGCTATTTTGTCGGGGACCGACAAAGTCGCGAAATAACACGATTTTCATGAAAAAATAGACCGTCGAAATTAACGTCTTTTTAAGGAAGCAGTCCTTTCGCCGAATTGATGAAAATAATGTTTGTAGCCTAAAGTTTAAGATGACTTCCGGAAATTATCGCGTTAGTAAACGAACTTCGCGTTTTATCATACATCCAGCTTCTATTTAAAATCGTCAATCTAGCCTGTATTTCAGATCTATTAAACTTTCATCCAGCTTCGATTTTTCAAGCGTTTGATCATCCATCCAGCTTCTATTTGAAATATAAATACCTTCATCCCGCTTCCATTTCTTAAGCGTTTTACCATTCATTCAGCTTCTATTTAAGATCTATAAATTCTTCACCCAGCTTCGATTTCTCAAGCGTTTGATCATCCGTCCAATTTCTATTTAAAATATAAATACCTTCTTCCCGCTTCCATTTCTTAAGCGTTTTATCATTCATCCAGCTTCTATTCAAGATCTATAAAACCTTCGTCCAGCTTCGATTTTTCAAGCGTTTGATCATCCATCCAGCTTCTATTTAAAATATAAACACCTTCATCCCGCTTCCATTTCTTTAGCGTTTTATAATCCATCCAGCTTCTATTTAAGATCTATAAAACCTTCATCCAGCTCCGATTAATAATTAGATCCTTTTTTAAAAATTGATCCAGATAAAACGCTTCAGAAAATTTAATGGTAGCTGGATGAAGGTTTTATCGATCTTAGATAGAAGGTTGATGAATGATAAAAAGCTCAAGAAATGGAAGCTGGATGAATGTTTTTATATATCTGAAATAGTTGTCCGAGTCGTCTATGACTGGACTGTTTTTGCGAAACTGCTTGCACGGGCTGTTTTAACGGGGCTATTTTGACGGGGCTATTTTGACGGGGCTATTTTGTCGGGAACTGAATTTTTTGGGGCTGTTTTGTCCTTGGGCGATTATGACGGGGCTATTTTGTCGCTGGGCCATTATGACGGGGCTGTTTTGACGGGGCTGTTTTGACGGGGCTATTATGACGGGTCACCCTATACTGCATCCAACTAGAATTACTTCTGTTACTGCTACCCTCATTGACAATATATTCAGTAATTTTCTTACAGATAAGCAGGAGTCTTACATATTACTGAACGATATATCAGATCACCTACCTGTTATGCTTTGTTTAGATATATCTGTGAAACGGACTCAGCCAACCTCCTCTACCAGTAGGCTAATTAACGAAAAGACTATTACTCAATTTGGTATTTCTTTGGCAGAGACTGATTGGTTTGAAGTTGAAAGGTTGTGTGTTATGGATAAACCGTGTGCTGCTTACACCTGCTTCATGGATACCTATAAAGATCTTTACAATAAGAACTTCCCAGTGATAACTGATAAAAAAAGAGGTTGCAATGTAAAACAACCTTGGATGACCAGTGCATTACTGAAATCCTGCCAAAAAAAGTCAAGACTTTACTCTAAATATCTGAAAAATCCCAATGATTCTAATAAAGCCATTTTTGTTAAATATCGGAATAAATTCAAACAAATTAGAAAACATGCTGAAAAAATGTACTATACAGACAGATTCCAGAAATGTGAAAATGATCTTAAAAAAACTTGGAAAACTATTAGGCTTTTATTAACTAATAACGATAATATTCCCACCCCTGACACATTCAAAATAGACGGAGCAGATGTCTCTAATAGACTAGAAGTTGCTAATAAATTCAATGATTACTTTGTAAACATTGGTCCGACGTTAGCTGCCAAAATTGGTGAAAACTCAGAAGCATTTGAAACATTCTTAAAGGACTCGCAGAGTTCTTCTTTCGGACTTTTTCCTACCAGCAAGCATGAAGTGATTGATGTTGCAAAACAATTAAGAACAACTTACAGTTCGGGTATGGACGATATTAATCCTAGTGTTGCAAAAGCCACAATTCAGCTTATTGCCGAACCTCTGGCTCAAATTATAAATAGTTCATTTTTTACTGGCATCATCCCACCAGAAATAAAAATGGCTAAAGTCATACCTCTGTATAAATCAGGTGAAAGACACAAAATAAATAACTATCGACCCATCTCTATACTTCCATTTTTTTCCAAATTCTTTGAAAGGATCATGTATAACAGATTGATGGATTATTTCCTTAAAATGAATGTACTATCACCTAATCAATACGGCTTCCAAAAACAACATTCCACATATATGGCACTCCTGGAAATACAATGTAAAATCTTAGAATCTATGGATAACCGAGAACTTTCTCTAGGAATATTTTTTGATCTATCCAAGGCCTTTGATACTGTAAACCACAAAATTTTATTAAAAAAACTTGAACACTATGGTATCAGAGGTGTAAGTAAGGCATGGATTTCTGATTTTCTTCACAACAGATCACAACATGTTTATTTTAAAGGTCATTTATCTGTTGGTAAACCCATCAGTTGTGGCGTACCTCAGGGTTCAATTCTGGGGCCATTATTATTTCTAATATATGTAAATGACCTGACGACTACTTCCAAAGTGTTTCACTATATATTGTTTGCTGATGACACGAATGCCTTTATATCTGATAAGTCAATAGAATCATTGTTTGAAAGAGCTAATCATGAGCTCATCACCATTTCTTCCTGGTTTAGAGCTAACAAATTATCGCTTAATATTAATAAAACAAACTTTATTCTTTTTGGATCCCGCCGTAAACTAACGCCAGTGTGTGATTACAGATTGACAATGGATGGTCAAATGATTATGCCGACTGAATCGTGTAAATTTTTAGGTGTGTATCTGGACCAGCACCTCACCTGGAAAGAACACATTAAGCAGATATCTAAAAAAATAGCAAAAAATATTAGCGTGCTATCAAGAATCCGTCACTGTCTCTCTCAAGCTACATTACAAGGCTTATACTATTCCTTAATTTTTCCATACTTGTCATATTGTAACATTTGCTGGGCCTCAACTTATAGTTTTTATTTAAAAAAATTGGAGAGTTTGCAAAAACGTGCCATTCGAACTATTTTCTTATTATGCTGGTCTGTCAGTACCAAACCAATTTTTCGAACCTATAACATACTACGATTATCAGATATATATAAGTTTCAAATCAGTTTGTTCATGTTTCGCTATCATCACAAATTGTTGCCTAGGACATTTGATGGTTATTTTTGTCAGGGAATTGCTGTACATAACCATTTCACTAGAACTCTGTTACACTACCGCACCGATGTTGCACATACTAGGATGAAATTATTTTCGATTAAATGTTCTGGCCCTATGATATGGAATAACCTCCCAAAATATATTACACTTATACCCACCATTAACATGTTTAAGAAAAAATTAAAAGACTGTTTAATCTCTGTTTACTAGATTTAAACAATTGGTCATAATTTGTTTTTTTCTTGTTTTTTGTTTTGTTTTGAAATCTGTGTGTCATTTCATTTCAGTTTGCTTTCGTTTCATGTGTAAGATGTTGTGCTTTGCACTGTTTTTTTTACAATAGCCAAATGTTATTGAGAAAGGAAGGGTCAATCCAGCCTCAGCGGGTCCATACGACCTTTTTGGATTGACCCTTTGACTTATGCACCAATCACTCGAAAGTCATTGAATTTGTACTGATTACTGCTCTTTTGTACGTGTTTGATGCTTTGTCAATAAACGGCTTACTTATGACAGTAAGCTCTCGTTACAGTCGTTGATATTATTATTTTCATGAAAGGATTATTAAAAATAATAATTATATCCGACGTGATTTTTCACTAGATCCTAGTAATGACATCCCCGTCATTTTCTCTGAGATAGTAGGCCTAATTATCTTATTTAATTCCGGAAAGGTTGACTTCTATTGCAAATGCAAGGACATTAGTCATGCGTCGAGTGTAGGCAGACAGTCGTCGATTGGTTGATTAAGTGGTGGAACAAGATCAGTTACATGTAGGCCTACACGTATACCATCTGGTTGCCAATGTCATGTCCAGTTGACAATTTATTCATATACGAGAAGAGCAACTCGGAATGCGACTAGAAGACCCTGACAGTCCGTATACGTCAAAGACAATCCTCAACCCGGACGATGATTAAATATTACCATGTAGCCTACATGTAGATGGATGCACCAGATTTGAAGCTTCGAGAACCAAACAGTGGGGACTGAGACAGTGGGGGACTGAGACTGTGTGGAGAATGGGGATCGATAACGAGTCACTGTGTCCAGGCAAGTCCAAGACAGATCAAGACTTAGGCTTTTTGGTTTTTTCTGCTTCCGCTGTGTGGCCGGGACAGATTAGAGAATAAAAAGAACTTGAACACAAATCCCATAGCAATTTTTCTTTCAAGGTTCAAGTTTGCACTGTCTGCTATAGGGTCTACATAGTAGCCTACAAATCATCGAATTCAGCCGACCATCATCTGAGTAGCACAAAGAAATTAAATATTTCATGTCATCCTGAAATCTTCTAAACGATTCTAAAATTTAAATCAACGATATTCCATAAATTTACAACATAGAGCTCTTACCTTGAGAAACTGGATGTTGTTACAAAAACGTCGCATAGCCTACGGCGGCTTTGCAACAGCGGCAAACGTAATGCCGTCTTTATTCGTTTGTTCATGACATAAAATTGCGCGAATGCAAATTTGACTATTTCAGATTCTTTATGAGACATTTTGTGATTTTTGCACTGATAGAAAATCGAAATCAAAGGAAAATCCTTTCCCAATATATATATGCAGGCCCGCCGACAGAAATTCCGGGCCCCTGGGCAGGGAAGTGACGGGCCCTAAACTGTCTTTAGACTTTTTATAGCAAATTTGAATATAAAAAAAAATAGAAATAACAAAAGTGCTAGTGCGGATGTGCGATTATGCATAGGGGCCTACATTTAGGCTACGAATCAAATCAGTTATTAAAATGTTAAGAATTTAATTTTGAAATAAAAAATATGATATGATGGTCTAATCAAAAAGCAACCCTTTCCGGATTTAACTTCAGCAAAAGCGTTTATGATATCCTGGTATCCATTTTTTGATTTTTGTCTGGGAACCTTTAAAATGCACTTAGGAAATGCTCTTTTTATCGCCTGGTAAATTGTCCGGATGTCTTAGATGACCGTTTCTTATATTGTAGCCTAATTCTATACGGTCTCAATCGTTTGTGTAGACAATGGCCCTGGAGGCAGAGTGCCAACATAAAATAGCCCTCTCCATGGTATTTCAACTTATTTTTAATGTGCAGTTAGTTGATTCGAAGCTATGGATATTGAGTTACAAATTCATTATGATCTTATGTCTTTTACAGTTTATATAATTTCAGTATTTTCGTTAAGTCTAATAATCTTTTGGAATAATGATGCCACACCACAAATTTCATTTTCATCCAATCGGCTATGACCATCATAAACCTTTAATTCGCTCGAATCAACCGGTTTACGGACTTTGAGTTGTCTTCTTTTGAAATCAGACAACGCATAATAATACGCATAATAATTAGCAGAAGAGCGCTTCTTTGAGACGGAAGTGAGCGTGTCCTTTGGAACCTGATTATAGTATAAGGTAATGGACAGTTGCTTGAAAATTGAAGCTTAAACAGTTGTATAATGTATAGCCTACTTGTGTGATAGCTATTATTCAAAACGGCATAACTCCTAAGCTTTCTATATATAGGCTAAGTCCCATAAGTGTTTATAGGCTGGGCCCGCCGCCCGTAATCAACATTATGACAAATATTATAACTAGTGTGGCCCGGGCCCCCTCCGGGCCCCTAAAAGTCGCCGGGCCCCTGGGTTGTTGCACCCTCTGTCCCCCCTCTCGGCGGGCCTGTATATTATGTTCAGTTAGTGTTAGCCAGAAAGAGTTCGCTGTTCTAACCTTCCTGTGTGCTCAGCACTTCCAACGTAACCTAGCTTACCAGTCAGTAATAATATTGGAGCAGGGCAATTTTCCAAAAGTCAAGAAATGATTGCTAGTCGGAGACAAATAGTTAGTGAGACAGCAAGAGTGTCTATCTCAGCGCTCGAGACTTCTAGAGACCGAGGCATTGTTTCAAGACCTTGCAATTCTGATATGCAATAGGCCTACAGAATGGCGTCTTCTAGTTTTTCTGATGGATGTAGAATATGGTTCTCCGATTAAGAATTTAAATAAACCATTATGTCAAGTTAAATCTTTTATATCCGGCATTGTATAAACTTCTCCGCAGTGTTGGTGGAAGTACGACAAAGAGAAAATTGTACAGTTATAGCCTAGGCCTATATTTTTAATACACTTTTGTGGTGAAACCGGGCAAAATCCAATACATTGCTATTGTTGTGCTTTGCTGATTCAAG
>OX243827.1:11165730-11300730 GCA_945859605.1 Lumbricus rubellus | reverse complement strand
CAAAAATACTATTAGTCTTTCCATATCTGGATTTATTAAGCGCCACATACATGTAGCCTAAGCAAAGGACTATAAGGACTAAGCACCAATGGACGACTCTGAGCAATTGCTTAAGCCTAAGGACAGACCCAATAAAAACTCAATCAATCAATCAACCAACCAACCAATCAATCAATCAATCAATCAATCAATCAATCAATCAATCAATCAATCAACTAACCAATCAGCAAATCAATCAATCATCGTATTTCTGTCAGATTCCTGAGAGAAACATTGCTATACCTGGTAGCATACATAGTCATACTTCGAATCCATGTGGAACCAACCCATTGATAGCCTACACTACGGCACGTAGCAATTGTTGCATTGCTAGACAAATGTGGGGTTACATATTTTTTCCGCAAAGGACATGGTCAAGAAATACATTGTACATGTACTATCCTATACACAGAACATTTATTTGATAGGCCTATTTATTAGGACTAATTCTAGTTATTTAGTAATATTTAGTTGCTTAAGATTAGCCATAGGCGTACTGGAGATTTCAGCAGTGGGGGGGGGGGAAGATTGAACTTCTGCCCGAAAAATATATCCGGAAAAAAGTTGATGACTTTTTTAGTCGTCCGGGGGTTGTGTTTGCCGGAAAAACCAGACTTGCCCGAAAGTTGGGGAGGGGCATTATATCTAGCGGATTAGGCATGGACCCCCGCCTCGTACACCTATGAGATTAGCTAAACATTTCGGAAATTACATATTGGTGGTTGTGCGTGAGGCTGTGAGCCCGTGACTCCTCTTAAATTATGGGTATGTCTTATGCAGCATTAGACAATAGACAGTAATGCTCATGGGTGATGCTGGTGCAGATACATTTTATCACTGCAGCAATTATTATTGCTTTGCCTTCCGACTCCAGTTATTCAGCGTGTTATACACCACTCCTTCCATAGCGACGCACTACGGAAGTCGTGCACTTTGGACGAATACGCTGGTACGAACTGTATTTAATTAACCAGACAAATACTGGAATTTTTATAGCGCTGATACTTAGAGATTTGCTCCTCGATCAATGGGTTGGAGAGTTCAGGTAGAATGGTCCACGGTACAGAAGAGCAATCATTCTTCAAGTGTTCAAGGGGGAACTGAAGAGCTGTCTTTGTTTGTATGGAAGGTATTGAACCAAATACACATGCACCAACCTGTACATGCAAACGAACGAATCGTTCGATATCGATCACCGAGATCGATCAGGCAAACTATATCGATCTACTTCGATGTGTATTGATTTCCGGTGTTGCGGATATTATAAGAGGGGGGTATAATCTATTTCGTGACACCGGCGTCAGCGTTTAAAAATCTATAGGGGCCTACCGTGTGTGGAACGTTTATAATTGATGGCTCGATATTCGATGGCGTCACAGATCAGAGGAGCTATAGGCTACAGAGGCGCTATATGAATTCCCGATTACAATCACCACAATAGATTGGAGCAGCTGAATGCATGGGGTGCACTGGGTCCGACTTTTATGCTCGTCGCTTTGATATTAATTCACCGGCGTTAAATTAAATTAATGAGGAAAACCAATTAGACTAGAGTCGATTTGATCTGCAGATTAGAAATTCTATATAATAATGTGGATTGCAGTGGCGGCGCCAGGATTTCAGTTGTTTTTTTGGAGGGGGGGGGGGGCTCAAGTTGGTTCATGAATTTTTCAGTCCTTTTCTAATTTTATTAGCCAAAATTTTTTACGACCTTTTTTTAGTCATTTGGTCTGAATCTCAAGAAAATATTTCATTTTCCCCGTCAAAAAATCTGACGGCCTTTTTAGTCGTCCAATGGTTTGAGGCTTTGTTTTTCCAAATTTTGATCTTTGTCAGATCAGCATACGCTATGTACCCATGGTTGTAGACATTTTCCGCATTTTATTTGGGGGCTAAGCGCCATTTAGGGGGCTTAGCCCCTCTAGCTTCTGATAAACTGCGCCCATGAGCAAGGGCGGATACAGAAACTTTGCACAGGGGGGGGGGGGCAAAAATTCTTGACCTTGGGTCTGGGAAAAATACAAAATCGTATCCGCCAAAAAAGTTGATGACCTTTTTCTAAATTAGTCATCTAGCCGAATTTTCGGGAAAATCATACCATTTCATCCGCCCAAAAAGTTGATGACCTTTTTTCTTCTTATTTTTAGTCATTAAGTCCAAATCCTTGAAAATATACCAAATTATAAGCTTGTTGTATCCAAATGGGGGGGGGGCACGATACATGGACATTTCTACATGGGGGGATGGCCGGATTGCCCACCTGGATCCGCCCCTGCCCATGAGCATCTGTAAAGCGAAAGTGTATCTGACATCGGAAGACCATTGGCAGCAGCAGAGTGGCATCCCTGATTATCCAAATGATTCATTGGATTCGCTCCATGAGTTGAATCTCATTGACAGTCGAGAGGCGTAATTGGGTCGTATACAGATGGGTATCGATTGGCCCCATGCAGTCTTTTAACACCATCCTAGATCACCGTATATATGATAATTTCGATGACCTTCAGCCGGTCACAGAGTGAGAATCACCGGGAGTGGGGGTGGGGAGGGAGGGTTCCCCACTCCATCAGTCTTTCTTAGGGCTCCATAGAAAAGTCAGTTTTTCACGCCCCAATTCCAAGTGGATCATAGTTCAACCTCCCCCGTTATTTTTTTTACAATTCTTACACTGGCTGGTCAACATATGACCACTATTTGTTTCCTTCCTGCATTCTTCCTTCATTCTTACGTATACAGAGCCTCTTTTGAAGAATTTTTAGAATTGCTCAACCATTCTCTCTCTCTCTTCCCCATTATCGACAGACTTTTCGCGGTCAGAAACTTTCTGACCTGCTCCTCAAGTAGGATGCGATAATAGGCTCGTATGTACATTGTACAATTGTACATGTATGTATGTATGTATGTATGTATGTATGTATGTATGTATGTATGTATGTATGTATGTATGTATGTATGCATGTATGTATGTATGTATGTATGTATGTATGTATGTATGTATGTATGTATGTATGTATGTATGTATGCATATACAATATCGTAGTTCGTAGACGTACATGTATATACGTTGTAGGTCTGAAGTACCTGGAGGACTGTCCCATCCAGCCGAAGATCCCCATCTACCTTCTGGTCGGCGGTTGCTTCGGAATGCTCAAGCTCCTGACTCTCCTCTTCTACCAAGTCCGATCTCGCCACTACGAGAAGCTGGACGACGAGGATGGCAGTCGCGGTCTGTCGACCCTCATCACTTCGTCACGGTTCATGGACGTCCTTCTGACCGCCTTCCTCGCAGCCTGGTTCGCCTGCGGCAACTACTGGGTGCTGTCCATCTGGCAGCCGAGCTACCACCTGTCCCTTGATGATCCGACCCGGTGGTGCAACAAGACGGCTTACCTATTCGCCTTCGTCCAGCTGATGCTCTGCTATGGTCTGATGGGAGTCGTGGCGGTCACGCTCTTCTTGCTTGCGCTCTGCCAGGTCGTTTGGAAGCAGACGGCGCCCTGAGGGATTATGGGGACTGTTGTAGGGACTGAATGGGGGGGGGGGCAGCGGCTCGTGCTAAAAGCCAGGGAGGGATTGACTATGCCGGTGTATACTGATTTATTAATGAGAGGAAAGAGTACCTGGATTTGTGCAGGGAGTTTATCTTAATGCTTTCGTCTGGAAGCAGAGAGCGCCCTGAAGGAGGGAAGTCAGGGAACCATTATATAGGGACCGAATGACCCGGAATGGGGGGTGGGTTGTACTAAAAGCCAGATGAAGGGTTGACTATACTGGGGTACTGACTTATTACTGGGGGGAACGTGCAGTGGGATTGTAGAAAGGAAGGAGCACAAGGATTTGTGCAGGGAGTTTATCTTAATGCTTAATATATTAATATTTGCGTAGTTTGGAACGGTGGGCGAAAGGGCGCCCTAATGGAACTATAGGGACCGAATGGGGCACGCACTTAATGCCAGAGGTTGAATATGATATACATGTAGGAGAGGAACGTGCAGCGGGATTGCCAAAAGGAATTATCTGGATTATAAGCGTAGGAAATTAGATGCTATGAGCATGCAGGGTGAGAATTGCCGGGGGTTGGGGGGGGGGGGTGTTAACCCCCAGTCTTTCTTAGAGTTGCATAGTAAAGTATGTTTTTCACACCCCAATTTCAGGTGGATCATAGTTCATTAGTCCAACCCCAGTTATTTTTCACAATTCTCACACTGGATATGAGTAAGCTAAGGGTTGATAGAGAGGAAGCTCAACTTTTTTGGACATGTGTGCAGAATGGACAACAGCAGACTGGTGAAGCAAACTATGTTCGGGGTAATTGACGGCACAGGGGTCAGAGGGAGGCCAAGCAGGGAATGGCTGGACGACGTCAGAGACTGGTGCGAAATGGACGTACAAAAACTGAGCTGGCTGGCACAAGAACGCGACAAATGGAGGATGATGGTGAAACATGCGATCGACACCAACGGGCATTGTGCCTATGGACTGAGATGATGATGATGATGAAGGGTTGATATGCGAACCTTATGGAGTTTCCGAGTAGGCCTATTGGGTTAGGTTAGAAGATCTATAGATCATAATTTTACTGGCTGTGAATAGGAAAAGTGAGCAGGTATGTGTGCATGAAGTTTATCTTAATGTTTATGTTGTAGGCGATACAGTACAATATTATTTGCAAAGATTGGCGCGGTGGGCCAAGAGGTGGGAGTGACTTTTGGGCAGAGAAGCAGAGAGCGGCCAATGCTGGACAAATTACAGGCCTACACGTGAAGTAGGCCTAAGCTAAGCTTATCAAGTTTTTGCCTTACTTCGTTCTCGGTGTCAATTTATCTTCTTTCGACCTAGTTAGGCCAGTTAATTATATGCCTATCTGTTTAAATCACAGTAATTGTGTGCAGAGCTTGAACAATTATAATCAGTCGCCTCCCATATCTGGACGGTATATAATAATATTATAGTCCTCAGAATGGATAAAAAATGATTGACTTGGGGAGGTGCGACAAAGAGACGTAAATGCATGTAGGCCTCAGCAACAGAGCACTTAGAACAGTGACGAAGTCAAGGTCTACCGGAACAATAATTATTAGGCCTTAGCCGAGGATCGACAAATTTCAGGAAGCAGTAAAACTTATTGTTAGGCCTATTTTAAATTTTATTTAAAAGTGCGAGTGAGCCATATATCATTAAAGACAATTAAACTTGTCATAATATATTATGTAAATTTGAGTTTTCCTAATTGTAATCAGGCCTACATTATCTAGATTGAAGACTATAGAATAGACCTATAGGGTCATTCCGTGTCAAATCAACCAATTTTGTTAACATTTTCCCACCTTCAACTTTAGATTTTGCTGAAAATTTTATCATTTGCTTGCCCACCAATTCTGAGCTCAAATCCAAAATTTTATTAAGATATTTAAAAATTTGACCGAGATATGTCGTTTTAAAGTGAGGTGGGGTAGGCGAAAATTTGCGATCGATTTCGCGAAACGTTCTCTGCGGCTATATTCAACATGAAATATCTTGAGAAGTAGTGCAGGTAGAGACATAAGGTTTTCACTGCTGTATTCAGCAAGTTGGTGGTGACACAATGAGCTTATCACACTGACTGTGTCTTGTGTAGGGACTCTACAAGACAGCGGCCAATATGCCATCTCAGAACCCGCAAGCTGAATTTCCTTGAATTTTCATGACCAATATGAGAAAATGTAGGTGCAAGAAATTTAAAATCTGTTCATATTCTGATTCAGCCAGTAATTGGCTCCTACTGGATGTACTTTTTTAAGGTATTTGATTGCATATTTTTTCATACTAACATGCTAATCTTTGTCGAACTGACGAACAAGGAATGTCAGGGATCAACTTCACTCGGCAATATTGGGAAAATGGACAACTGGAATTTATCTTAACTTCATATTTATGAAATGTGCATGTCACAAGCATTCTGGTGATATAAAAATCATCTTGGTGCTCAGAAGCATTCCGGAGTATTGCTTTGTTGAATATTAGCTATATTTTCCATGTCGCGACTAACCAAAAGCAGGCTATTGCTAAAGGTGAAGAGTAAGATTCTGAAATAGAGCTGCATACTTAGGAAACAAATATATCAGAAGACCAAGAAGCACTGTAGAGTATGAAAGAAGCCAAACTTGATACTGTGAACAGAGCTTTTGACTAATGCTGGGTTTCTCTGCTAAAATCAATAAAAATTAACAGCTGAGATAAATGGGTGTGCAACGAGAAAAGCAGAATAAATAAAAGAACCAGTAGATTTTTGTGTTTCATGTGCTACTAGCACAAGCAGATAATTGCAGCAGCTTGTGAGTGAATTGAAGATGAAAAAGTCTTGCATGGAATCTAAGAAAAATGGTTTTAACATTTCACTGGACTAATGAAGGAACTATGGCGGAATTTGAAGTGTATCTGGTAACATGGTTAAGCAAGCTCTGAGTCTGCCCAAGACTCTGTATTGTGGCAGACATAACAGTCCCACAGATGCAAAAACACTCCCAAAAAGTAATTTAGATAATGACACAAAACAGGATTATATGTTATATGCCTACCATAAATATTTAAGTTCTCAAAATTACTGTAATTGTTAATTTTAAAAGTAACTGGATTTGTTCAACAAAATTATGATCTCATTAACCATAATGTTTGAATGGACTGTCTGACCATATACATGTATGTCCTGTCTTAAAAACCAAACCTATAAACTCACAGCAAGCAAAAAATATTAAACCAAGAACTGCACAAAACATCTTGAGCAGGTCACTGAAAAAATTATAAAAAATAGATATTCTGGTCATTTTATTGCTCACTTTGATTTTAAAACCTTTCCCAATATAAACAAATATAGCAAATTTTATATAGGTGCACCTAACAGTGAAAAGTGATTGGTCAAAAGGCAACAGCCACAAATAGGCACTCATTCTGGTTAGTCGCGACATGGAAAATAAAGCTAATATTCAACAAAGCAATACTCCGGAATGCTTCTGAGCACCAAGATGATTTTTATATCACCAGAATGCTTGTGACATGCACATTTCATAAATATGAAGTTAAGATAAATTCCAGTTGTCCATTTTCCCAATATTGCCGTGTGAAGTTGATCCCCGACATTCCTTGTTCGTCAGTTCGACAAAGATTAGCATGTTAGTATGAAAAAATATGCAATCAAATACCTTAAAAAAGTACATCCAGTAGGAGCCAATTACTGGCTGAATCAGAATATGAACAGATTTTAAATTTCTTGCACCTACATTTTCTCATATTGGTCATGAAAATTCAAGGAAATTCAGCTTGCGGGTTCTGAGATGGCATATTGGCCGCTGTCTTGTAGAGTCCCTACACAAGACACAGTCAGTGTGATAAGCTCATTGTGTCACCACCAACTTGCTGAATACAGCAGTGAAAACCTTATGCCTCTACCTGCACTACTTCTCGAGATATTTCATGTTGAATATAGCCGCAGAGAACATTTCGCGAAATCAGATACAAATTTTCGTATTATTCAACAGGGCAATGCTCCGGAATGCTTCTGAGCCCCAAGATGATTTTTATATCACCAGAATGCTTATGGCATGCACTTTTCATAAATATGAAGTTAAGATAAATTCCAGTTGTCCATTTTCCCAATATTGCCATGTGAAGTTGACCCCCGTTCGTCAGTTCGACAAAGATTAGCACGTCAGTATGAAAAAATTTGCAATCAAAGACCACAACAAAGTACATCCAGTAGGAGCCAATTACTAGCTAAATCAGAATATGGACAGATTATATATTTCTTGCACTTTTATTTTCTCATATGGGTCAGGCAAATTCAAGAAAATGCAGTTCGCGAGTTCTGAGATGGCATATTGGCAGCTGTCCTGTATAGTCCCTACACAAGACACAGTCAGTGTGATAAGCTCATTGTGTCACCACCAACTTGCTGAATACAGCAGTGAAAACCTTATGTCTCTACCTGCACTACTTCTCAAGATATTTCATGTTGAATATAGCCGCAGAGAACGTTTCGCGAAATCGAACGCAAATTTTCGCCTACCCCACCTCACTTTAAAACGACATATCTCGATCAAATTTTTAAATATCTTAATAAAATTTTGGATTTGAGCTCAGAATTGGTGGGCAAACAAATGATAAAATTTTCAGCAAAATCTAAAGTTGAAGGTGGGAGGGTCTGGTTGATCTGACATGGAATGACCCTATAAGCTTAAAATATCATATCACTGGCAAAGCAACAGGGTCCAAAGACGGCACACTATGCAGGTATACTAAAGCCTAATCTGACTAAGGAACTCAATTGGTCTATGAGAAGAAAAGTGTTGCTCCCCTTCTCCGAGACTAAGGCAATTAAATCGCTAACTTTTCTTATCTATGGCAGCCTCTTTTTCTATGTAGGTCTGAAGTAGGTCTATACGTAGGCCTACTGCACTTGGAGGACTCTCGAACCCAAAAAGTAGCCCAACAATAATAAACGAAGGCGGCGCCAGGAACCACCCATAAAATACGACCATGCGAAGGCCAGTAGTCATAATAATAATAATTTTATTATTGGCGCCAAATAATGACAATTTGCAAATACTGTTGAGAAAAGAAAAAATAATGCCGATCATGGCAATGTAGGCTGTACATGGCACAGCCCTGCCGAAAAGTGCCATAGTGTGTGCGTATGTATGTATGTATGTATGTATGTATGTATGTATGTGTGTGTGTGTGTGTGTGTGTGTGTGTGTGTGTGTGTGTGTGTAACCTGAAGCAATTTCACGAGATTAATGTTGTGCAAGAAACCATCGGTGACAGGACCAGATTACCACGAACCGTCACCTCTTTATTATTGCACTGTCACTTTCAGCATCGTATGTCTGACCCAGAAATGACCAGCGTAAACCTTAGGTCTACTCCTACAGGCCTACGTAAGCAAGGCGGTTGGGTAAACGTGTATTTTGGCGTCGTAAATTATACGGCAGTGGCAGCATCATTATGATTAATCAATCCAACTTCCACTTTGGCAAGAATCCCTCTCGTCGATCCAGCTTCTGTTTAGGCAAAAACTCGTTTTCATCAATCTAGGCATCAATTTATTTTTCATCAAAGCAACGTCTATTTAATTAGAAATGATTGTTCATCAATCTAAAGCTTCGATTTCATTTTCAGCGAGATTGTTTTCATAAATCTCACTTCTATTTAAGTGAAATTTATTTTCATCAATCCGACAGCTATTTAGCAAGAATTCTTCTTCGCCAATTATATATCCGACTAGTCTATAGTGTGCCCTATTCGACCACCACTGAAACTCATGCAATGGCGAATAGTTAAGGACGCTAAAATACACGTTTATCAGTGGCTGGCCACAGTGGCGGATCCAGAACTGCTGGAAGGGAGGGGAAAATCTTTGGTCTTGGGACAGGGAAATATTTCGTCATTGGTCGCCAAAAAAGTTGGCGACCTTTTTTTAGTCATTGGTCTTTGGCTGTGAAAAAAAGTACCTTTTAATCCGCCAAAAATTTTAAAGGTTATCAACTATTTAATAGTTGATAACCTTTTTTAGTCCTCCGGCCGAAAACCGAATGGGGGGGGGGGGGTCATGTCCCATGCAATTTTTTAATGGGGGGGGGGGGTCAATATGCCTGACACCCCTGTTTGCTAATTTGCTAATTTCAAACCGAATGACATTTTTAAACGGGGGAAGGCATGGCCGGATTGGCCCCCCTGGATCCGCCCCTGGGCTGGCCAGTGGCCATGGAATATTAAACGTATCAGGCAATAAACCAGGCCTCTTAAACAAAACTCATCAGCATCGTGTGTTTGTCCACTTCTGCCATACGATAAAAAAGACAACTGTTTATAGAAATAGCCTACACTGAGTTTGTGCCCTTCTGCCGGTGTGGTGTGGGTCCTTAGGGGCGAATTTCAGACGGATTATATCTATACTGGCGATTTGATGACTAAGAGCAACGTGTTGATGAGATTTCATGGAACGCCATTCCACGTATACCCACTCCAGCTCAATTCCATGTAATTTTCTCGGAATTGTCTATAGCAAGGCTGCAGTCAGGATTTTATTTCGGGGGGTGTTTATTCGACCTTGAGCAAGCCGACAAGCAACCGAATCAACTGACTGCAAGGGGCTTGGAGGAGGATTTAATCTATCCTAAAATATCACATATAGAATTAAGAGCTTCAAAGTTAAATCCCCTTAGTCCTTACATGATGTAAGGACTAAGGGTCATGATGATTGTGCTAGTATATGCATTATTTCATGGTAACATTCTTTAATTGGGGGGTGGGGGGGTGTTCAAACACCAAAAACACTCCTAGCTACGGCCTTGGTCTATAGGCCTAATGCATGGAACGTTGAGTCCGCATAGGGCTGCCAACTTTCGAGTTTGCCATTCCTGGACACCCACAGTTACTCAATATACGGAATATCATTACCAATAATATTTACACTGTCCAGCGTCCATATAGACCCAACTGCATGAGGCAACAAATGTTGTGCCAGTCCAATGTGCCCTATTATGCTCTACAGTTAACCTACCGAAAATAGTCGTCAATAATTTTGCAGATAAATCGCCAAAAGACAAGTAGCCCAAATTTAATATTACAGTCAACTTCAAGAAGAAAGCTTTTTAATATCCAGTAACTCAGGCCTACCAGCTGAGACCTACGAGCCCAGGTCTTTGCATTCCTATTTTTAAAATATGATACGATTTATTTTTACTTTTCGTATTTTCACATTATAAGCAAATGCAGTAGCAAACGGTATAATAAAGAATATACTCACTTACTTAAATAAAGAGGATTTTTTTCTCTCGAGCAGACATGTGGAATTGGTCATGTTTCACAAATCCCTACAGAGTAATCCCCACAAAAACTTCTGCATCTGAAAGCCCAAGGGCGTAATAATTCTGAAGCAAATTCCAGTCATGCTTAAAAAAGTCTTAGTCTACAAACAACATTGGACAGCAGTTCCGATATATATCCAGTAAGTTGACATCGATTCATCAAGCCTAGGATGACGTAGTTTAATCGTCCAGATGTCAGTTCGATGTGATTGATGGGTTGAGCTGAGAGGAGACAAAGTATGGTGATGAGGAGGTTTGATTGGCAGATGAATTTGAGACCAGCTGGCTGTGACGGTTTGAGTCGTAATCCTTCTGACTGGTCAGACTTATATCGAGTTTATCCGATTCCACATCCTACAAGCAGCAAATTATACATATAAGAATGCCATAGATGTCTGCATACATGTATGTATATATTTAGATTTGTATTTATGCATAATATTATATCTATGTACGTATCTAGGTAGAAATTTATGTGTGTATATGTACATGTGTATGCATGTATAATGTATATATGCATGTATTTATGTGTGTATGTATTTATGTAAGTATCTATGAGGTTCTATGTATGAATTCGTGTAATGTACTTACATGAATTCATACATAGATCCTCATAGTTTGTGTAGTTTGCATACACATGTGACCATGCATTTATATATGCATGTGTTTATGCATTCATGTGTATTTATGCATGAATGCAGTGTTATTTTAGTTCAGAAAATCATTTCTATTTTAGTTTTTATTTAGTTCTTCATCAAATCATTTCAGTTTAGTTTTAGTTTTGCTTCTGGTAATCATTTTAGTTTTAGTTTAGTTTTTATTCATAAAATCATTTTAGTTTTCGTTTTCATGAACTAAAGACTAATCTTTTTCGTTTTCGTTCACGAAATTAACCCTTTGAAGGTGAAGTGAAGCATTGGAAATTTTGTGATGAGGTGGGGTATGACATGATGAATGTTGGCATGTATTTAAATGTACGAATACACATAATACCTCACCCTGGAAGTATATCGCAAAAGTGCTTCACATGTGGCTATATCTGACTGATCAAAACATGATGTTACAAAACAGTTTGATAATTTTTGATGTACACAGCTAAACAAAGCAGAAAGTAAATATGCAATGGAAGGCTTTTCAAGAACATAAAAATTGTCGTGGAAGTATCTGGTACTTACATCGAACATCGCTGGCAGCTTGACATCTAAGTATGCATCCCCATACTCATCTAACTTAGACATTATTAGCCTACAAAAACAACAAGAAATGGCATAAAAATCAGAAATGAGAACAGTAAGTTGTTTGTATGTTTGTAGGCCAAAAAAAAATATGTTGTGTTTCCGGTAACAGAGCTAAAAAAATTGGGTAGGTAGGTCGGAAAATATTTTTATTTTGTAAAATATTTTTATGCAGTGACTATCCGAAAAAGTATACCCCACTAGTCTTTTTTGCACGCTGAAACAAAGTACGTGTTCTAAGGAAGTATAAACTGCCTATTTCCCCGACTGTCTGCACCTAAAACTGCTCTAGAAACAGTCCTATTAATTTCATTTTGTTGACGTCTCTTATGTTATGTCAATACAAATGTTTTTTTAAAAAATTTGAAAAAAAAAAAAAAAATTTTTGAAAAAAATTTTTTTTTTGAAAAAAATATTTTTTTTAATAAAATTTTTTTACAAAAATATTTGGGTCGCGGCCCTAAAAATGGGTCGGTCGCGTTACCGGAAACACAACACTTTTTTTTACGCCTTTGTATGTGCACTTGTTATAGTGCCCTTTCAAGCTCTTTTTACTCAGAGGCGCTCCCGAATGCAGAGCGGACACTGCATCGGAGTTTCACGCCGAAGCGCTGAGCAATTGTGAGTGAAGGACTTGCCCAAGGTCCTTATGCGGCGAGGTGGATTCGAACCTCAAACCTTCCGGTTCCAAGGCAATGACGCCACCACTACACCACTGCGCCCCACTTTGAAGAGTTGACTGAGCTGAATATCATATAGACCATGAAATTCACAGGACATTCCATTTCTTAATCCATGTTTAATATTTCAACATTTTGTGACATTTTCCTCAAGACTCCATGAACATTTTAATCTTATAACTGTGACAAGGCATCAATAGTTAAGCTATTTTGAGTTCAATTCACATAGTATTTAGCCTGGGATTTAAATGTACAGCTAGAATGTTACGAACAGTTTAAACTTGAAAACATAAAACTACTACATCAGTCAAAAACATTTCTGCAGCAGCCCCCTTCTGCTGAGAAATTGGGAGGTGGGTACCCTCAAAATTGTAGAGAAAGCAGTCCTCACTCACTTCTTTTCTTTCTTTCTTCTCCGAAGAATTCGCTTGACGTGCTGTATCCTGTTGACTAATTTTTCATTAGTCTGTAGAAAAAAGAAAAAAATCATGCATCACTTGCATAATGTAATAAAACATTCTAAACGAATTTAAGTACATAATCTAAACTACTCCTACAATCTATAATTTTTGTAGCACTACAGTAAGGCATCAATTAATTCCAGCTTAAAGAGACTTGAAGACAAATCATAAAAAAATTCAGTGGATCATAAAATTTAATGACGGGCTAAGAGCAGCAGAAATCTAGAACAATACATTCAGTCCCAGGTAACTTGCTCCACCTGCCCACAATTGCAATTAATCCGCAGTAGTAAATAGGCTTACCCTGTATTTATGGGGTGCGGTGGTGTATGGGTATGTTTGGTGCCTTGTAAATATTTTGATATTCTGAATGGCTACCATTTAAGGTCCCTGTGTAGGCTGTGTAGTGTGTACTGACTGTTGCAATCTTAAACTTCAAACTTTTAAAGCGCCACTCAAAAGCCCAGAGTAGGGCAACAACCTATTCCGAAGCATCGTGCTTATCATTGTTTTCTGCACGGTTTCTAAGCACGCTCTAGGCTAGTCTAAGGGTTCTAGGCGTCCATTTGGTTTAATATGACAAACGGAAAACAACCTTATTTTCGCTCAAAAACACCAACCTGCTGGACTTCTTCGCACTTTCTTTTTAATGCATAATATTTTCTTTGATATAAATTTGGTTGATCTAACAGTGGGTTTAACGTGTGTCCGGAATCTTCCATTTTAAACACTAAATAATATTTTAATAACTAACAGAATCTAGTTCTGAGCAGTAGCATGCGTTTTGTAAACAAAGTGAGGATGCGTTTTTGCATCTTCTCCCACAGTCATGGTTCATCTAATCTATTTTCTATCAGAGATAAAAGTGGAAGTTCTCAATTGGACAAGTAAAGGTATAACAGAGGTTAAAAGTTAAGAGTTTTAAAATAATCGTCAAAGACAATTATTTCAGAAGGGTTTTATGGACAAGATTGAGAAAAACCATAAGAAAACGGGGCCAGGCCTACACAGATTTTAAATCTCGTTTAAATCTCGTAAAACAACAAGCTAGGATATTTGAGTTTAACACAAGTGTATTAATCGCCAAACCTGGTGCAGTGGTGCCATCTAAGTAAGTAAGTAAGTAAGTTTATTCTTTATTTCTTAACCAGCTGCCAAACAGCACTCTAGCTATTGGCCAATGAAACAATTGTTCAATGCAGACTCAAAAAAATGGAAGAATAAAATGATAATTTTGCGTAGCGTTTGGTCAAATTCAATTAGGGAAATATTCTCATGGTTGATAACAATGTCTATGTTTAATTCCTACGCTAAAGTCATGCGATATAAAACTAAATGGTTGCTTGGTAGGTCGCTTGATGGCGCTGACATGGCCGAAAATAAAGACTACCGACTCTCATGCTTTATAGGCAGTGATGATAATATATTTTACATAAAAGTCGATATCATTTTTTAAATCTGTAAAATAATGTTGCGTGTAAAATATATCAGATAGCTCATACAGAATGGCAAAATACACGTCGTTGCCTTCAAAAATAGGCAAGTTCATAATTATAGCAGGTCGTATTGAGAAAATAACTACCGTTAGATGTATCACATAAGAAAGTAGAACCTCGGCATGGTAGACAGCTTACTATAGGCTAACTATGCCGACTGCCCAGCGTTAAGGAACTGCTTTTCGAAATACTCAACAAATTATGTCTTTGACTATTAATGTAGCGTAAATCTTGTAATGCGTACCGATTGATGACATGGGTGAATAAGCTGGTCTTCATGACGTGGGTTTTTATATTGTATTTGTCTTGTATTTTTTATATGCTTGTAAAACAAAGTAGGTTTTTGCAGCTGGTACATTAAAGAATATACTGATTTTTTGTGGACGCTGAGAAATTCTCTTAGATTTGCAACTAGAATGCTGTATACATACCAATTACTTCGTTTAGTCTTGATAGTTTTTGATGACTTATCATCTTATGTGAATTTTATATGTGAAGGTTTGTTAACCAGAGTGCTGTTTTGCCGCTGGTTATATTAAAAATATGCTTACTTGCATTACATTACGTGGTATTTGTACAGTTCCTTAGCCATGGCCTCTGATTGCAGAGTATTATTGGCCATGATATGTTGGATGCACAAATATTTAAGTTACATTACCACAATCATTGGTCAGAACTAAGTGTTTAGAGAGTTTAGTAAAAGCAAAGATATTAGAGTCGTAGACTAAGATGCGCCACATAATGTATCATAATGTACCTTAATGGTCACCTCACCTACCTTGTGATGGGTTTTTAGCGCTATAAATAGAACGAAATAGCATTGTCCAGATGCCTGTAAGAGTCGCACGTTTTAAACATAAACCTTCTAATAAAATACATTAGAATATAACAGTTATTATTACTCATCATATTTAATGTGCAGTTTAAATAGTTATGTTAGTTTACGGAGGCTGCAATTGTCCAATCGTTGGCGTATATATTTATCCATTTTGCCCATGGCGTCTATGGTTACTAGGGCGGTTGCTAGGAGCCATCAACCCCGTCACAACGTGGCGCCACGGTTTGTGTGCTTTGACCACCACCCAGACCAAATATACAGCGAAGATAGGAGGTGTCACATCTTAGTCTACGACTCTAATATCTTTGGTAAAAGCTTTTGATCTTTCATGCTTTTTATGTTAATTTTTTCTGTCCGAGGTGTTTTGATATTGTTATTTTAAAGACCATAAAATTATCTTTGCAATATAAGGTGGTGGAAAAAGTGTTGCAGTACATTGTGTCGTACGAATATTTATGCATAGATCTATAGTTAATGTTACGTATATGCCACATTTAATGACTTGGGCATTTGAAATGGAGAACACACATTTGAATAAACTTGATGGAGGACTCTGTGATGTGAAATCACTGTAAAAAGGATAATGCTGAAAGTCTACAATTTATACTACACACTGCAGTGGCACATGTACTCCTTGGGATTTCATGTTCCCCATATAGCTTTGAGGACATGCCACCACTTTGCATAGAGTAGAGAGATGCATAAATTAGGAGCATGTAAACGAGTAAATACTGCATTATGCACCAGAAAATTGGAAACGGTAATTAATGCTACGCACAAAGTTAAGGTAATTTCCCCCTTCTCATTCACCTGCTAGTCCTAGTCCATTGCTCTTTAGTTGAGGGATCTTCAAACCAAGGGTGACGCACAATCCCTACTTTCTGGGGTTATTACTGAAACATTTTTTTTATTAAACTCAAAACTGTCCTTTTTTGCCATGCTAGAGTCGGGAGTGCTTCTGAGTAGTCCCCCTTGAAGAAGCACTATATAAAATCTTGAATGAATGAATGAATGAATGAATGAACAATCCCGTTGCTTGTTATACGGCTTCATAGTAAATTGCCATTTTGTTTGAATTTATGTTCCTTTATTTTATGTTGTTGGTAGTCTAGGCGTTTAGCGTGTGAATTAATTTCCGAATGAATGTCTTGATTACAGACGGCAAGCATGCGCAGGACGACTCTGATGGAGTCGCTTATCAGCCCAAAAGGCGATTGCTAACACAAAATGATAGCAAGGATCATGAGCCAAATGAAAAATCTGCTGATTGCTTTTTGCATGCGAGTAAGTCAGACAATTCGAAAGCTAAAAGAAGCAATGCCAAAGGTATAATAGTTTTCAACTTATGGTAACTTAATTTGAAGATAGATTTACGACTCAGAATTTATGAGCCATTCTCTGTTATCTTAAGTTGGAAGATGGTTGATGAGGATGTTGGACTGTGTGTCTGTCTGTGTGTCTGTTAATACAGTTTGGACTTGTTGACGAGCTAAGACATTGGGGAATACCCTAGAAGCCGTCCATATATTACATACACACGGAGGGGAGAGGGCCACAGATTGAGGCGATTTGCATATGGATGCTTACTAGTTGCTTACCAGGTTGCGGGAGGGAGTGGTCTCGTCATGATGTACGTAGGCACAATAAGTGCCTAATTATAGCATCCACGTTAGCCTATTTAAAACTCTGTATTATCCTATAGTTGTCCGATAGCATTTGACTACATTAAAATTATATTCTGTTCAGATCTAAAGAGTAAACCATAGAAGCTCAACACATTTTAAATATGATGTTTAACAAAAATAAATAATATCGTACGGTGAAATACATGTTTCATGGACGACAGGGTGGATAAAAATCGTGATTTTTTTAATAAAAATCAAAAAATCGGATTTTTTTGATTTAAATCGGATTTTTTTGATTTAAATCGGATTTTTTTGATTTATATCGGATTTCTTGCTTATAGTTCGTATTTTGTATGTAGTGCTTTTTGGGTTATCAAGTCACATGCTTCATTAGGTAACAGTTATTACCTTTAATTCTATGGCTATACAATACAGGGTGGATAAAAGTCATGATTTTTTAACTAAAAATAAAAAATCCGATTTTAAACATTTAAATCCGATTTCTTTCTACTAATTCTAAGTTTGGATTTACTGCCTCCATGTGGGTATCAAGCCACTATGCATTATTGTAACTGATATTTGGTATTCGGTAACAATTATTACCTTCTTTAGTTTTGCAGTTATACAATACAAATTAATACCTTTGAAGTGGTATATATACTTAATACTAATAGTGCGATCGATGAACAATCAGTTAAATGACTTAAATCCAATGAAGAAGTCAATGTTCTGTTAAACTGTGAAATCAGATCGCTATGTAAGTGGTTAAGTTACTGAGTCAGTGAGTCAGTCACACCTTGCAAACTAGAACACTAGGGTACCAATATTATTAGGTCACTTTAGCACTACACTGTGCAGCCAGATGAGTCAGCCTGCTGGGCATGCTGAATGCACTAACTGGCAGCTGCATTGCTGCAGCTACTGCAGCTAAGGGAAAGGAAACAAACCTGCAAGTTGTGTGGCACAAAAGCATTGATTGAAATTTATTTTCACTATTCGATTTAAATCGTGATTTTTATTACCGATTTAAATCATGATTTAAATCAATGATTTAAATCAACCGATTTAAATCATCTCCACCCTGATAGACGACTTCAGCTTAATAGCCTTTGAAAAGTGGGGATGAGAAGCTTATTTGTATGTACGCGTGGGGGTGTGTGTGTGTAAAAATGTACGGGTGCCTATGGGACTGAGGTCTGAAAATACGATTTTTTGCGTACATAATATATATGTATGGCTCCCTCTTAAGTGTTAACCAGACTGTGTAAAAATGGATAACATTGAGACAGTCAATATTTAACAGTTCTCAGCAGTTCTTGTACATTGCGTTATTCACTATGTGTACTATTGTGTAGTTGTGTATAGCTTTAGGGGTTACAACACACTGCCATTGGGCCGTACGTAAGCAAATTGGCGTGGAAATTGGGGTCACATGTAAATTTATGATTCGTCACTATTTGCTGTGTCAATCAGGTGACATTTGCTTCCAGCAGCTAGCATGTCTTCCAGTGTGTGTACTTGCAGTTTAACGTCACTGTGTGGTAACAAAGACCATTAGTGATGCCCTCCTCCTTGATCCAGGCTTGGGACTGGCACTGGCAGAGTGCAACAAGCGGTGGAGTTTGTACTTTGTAACTGCCATTATATTTACCATGATCACTAAAAGGGATATAAGTTTTGTTCTGTTTGAAATTTTTTGGTTAAATTTGGCCATCGTACGTAAATATGAATTGCCTCTAAGTCTGTAAAATTTTATTTGAAATTTCTTACTTATGACCAAGTTTTTTGGCCAAACCGTGGGGGGTGTCTTGTTTATGGCCCACCCTGTATAAAAGCAGCACAGCCACATTTTGCATCATCCATTAAGTATGTTGACAAAGCATTAATTAGAAACATGAGGAGTCAGCTTGATGCAGGCAACAGGGTGTGCCAATGAGAAGTCCACATAGATCTTAATTTATTTGCAAAATGCACATGTATGCAGTTATTTCATATTGTGCTTCGAATACGTACTTCAGTCATTCGTCAGCCTGTGATGATGCATTAAGAGTCCCTTGCTGGATGCAGTCCTGAGTATAGAATTACACCCTCTGTAAGAAAAGTTAGCCTTGCATGGGGTTAGCTCCAGCGCTAATTTTGAGCGTGGGTCTCCACACAGGAATGGAGAGGGTACTGCCAATATGGACAGATGTGTGCAAAGGAATGGAGGGGTGTAAGATGGATCATTTTGGGAATTTCAGTTATGATGGATGACCTCATTTGAATTTGGACAATTTGCCATTCCAGAACAACAGAGCAGATGCAAACAATGCAAATTTCTTGGTGCCCACTGTGAAAGTTCAAGAGCTGCCTATTGACTTCACTGACCAGGCCTTGGGAAACTCTTTAAATTGCTGGTACTATTAAACCAAGCAATCTTAGAGAGAAAGTCATGGTAATAATAATCAATCAAGTTCCGAAAGTAAATTGTTGAAATTTTGAGTGTTGAACTTAACTGCTGGCATGTTGGTTATCTGCGTATGTGTATTAAATGGGGAATTGCATGGTGTAGGATGGACACAAATTGTGAAAGATAGATTTTAGCAGCCAGCTACTCCCAACTGTTCTTATAGTGAAATAGATTTAACCACTTTAGCATTTCTTTTTTTGTGCATGCGCTGGTGTTTGTGTTTTAATTTTTAAATCACTGTTTTCATTGATTTTTTCATTTGCTATTGAATCTGGCAGGCAATTCAGTTACTGGGTCGATAACTGTTCATGTGACACAGCCATATTTGGTTAAGACACTGATTGCACAGCATTGATTTGACTTCATGGTTCAGCAGTGGAGAAGTTTCACCATCAAAACACTTATTTTGAATTATTTTTAATTGTTTAATTATCTGCTACTGTTTCATGTGAAGTTACATTTATTCATTCATTACGAAAATTTATGTAGCACCCTTTCAAGATTTCTACTCAGAGAGTAAAATCTAAATTGTCAATAAGATCAGTCAGTCAAAAAATGAACACAGCTTGAATAATAGATATAGCTTACTGGAAGAGTCACCAATTGATGCCAGAGTCCAACACAAATAAAAGCCTAGTTAACCCTTTACCAGTTCATTTTGAAATTTTAAACCCGTTTTCAGCGGATATTCTCAGGGCAAACGGGTAAAAGATTAACGGATTCTCATCCAAAGTTGTTGTTTGGTTTGTTATTCAAAGGTCTTGGTACTGTAGCACCAGAGAACATAATGGTGAGGTCATTTGTGTTACAGATACCAATACTTGTGGTTAACTTAATTTTGAGGTAATAGTGAGGTCATATACATGTGTTACAGATACCAATACTTACGGTGAACTTAATCTTGAGATGCTAATATTATTGTCTGTTGTTGCTGCAGCTCGTTGGTTCCATTCGAACAACCAGCGAATGGCAAGTCTTCTCATCTGCCTCACGATCGTCAACATTCCCATCGTCTGCATCTACATCGGCTACATGATCGGTTCGTACTTCATGCCGCCCGCGATCACCTTCCCGTCCCCGGGCATCATCATGGACATGAGCAGCATGAACTACTCGTGGTACAACTCGCACAACATCACCGTCGAGTTCGTCGGCGGACTCGGGAACCAGATGTTCCAGTACGCCTCGCTGTACGGCCTCGGTAAAGCCAACGGCCTCAAACCGCTCGTAAGCGATGTATCTTTAGTCGCGCAAACGTTCCGAATGTTGAAGACGCGCAGGACTAACGAGACGAACGCAGGAAAAACGTACGGTTTCTACCACGAGCGACGCTCCAATGCGTTCGATCAGCGGACGTTCTCGCTGAATTTCATGCGGAATATTCGACTGGAGGGTTACTTCCAGTCGTGGCGGTACTTCGATCACATCCGGTCGGACCTCCGCAAGCAGTATGCCTTCAGAGCCGGTGCGTTGCGACTAGTTGATGAATTCCTCCACGAGGCGCTTGGTAATTTCTTACTGAGTCGCCACAACGAGATGCCAACGGATGGAAAAATCGATGTAAAATTCATCGGTGTACACATTCGAAGGGGTGACTTTCTCGACAGCTATAATGTTCAGAAGGGATATACTGTCGCCGACAAGGTGTATCTGTCGAAGGCGGTTCGCTACTACGAGAACAAGTACAAACGAGTGATATTTGTCGTTTGCTCGGACGATATGCCGTGGGCGCAGGAGAATCTGGTGGCCAGTAGCGGTATGATCGTGTACTCGAAGTTCGAGAACCGGCCGCAGCTCGACATGTGCGTTCTGTCGAAGTGCAACCACAGTATCATTACGGTCGGAACGTTCGGATGGTGGGGCGCGTGGCTTGCCGGCGGGGAGACGGTCTACTATCGCGACTATCCGCGAGCCGAGACTATCCTAAGAGACAATTTTCGAATGAGCGACTACTATCTGCCGCAGTGGATTGCGATGTGAAAGACCTTGCAGGATTTAGGTTGTGATCTCGATATTGTGCATTCCGTGTTTTGTAAGAGTCGTAGCAAGTCGCAGCAGTGAACCATTCCTGGGCTTTTTTAACGTGCAATTGTACACGGATTCGTGCACTGTGCAGTTGTAGAAGCACTTCTGTGCGGTTAAAACTACCAGAAAAGGTCATTGTCCTGCGATTGGAAGTAATTTACCATGTAGGATGGGAAAGGAAAGAAGGGGTTGCGCCGTTCCAGGTTTTTTTAATGTACACAAAATGTGCAGTTCTGCATGGATTTGTGCAGTTGTACAAGCACTTCTGTGCCTATGCAGTTAAAACTAGCAAAAAAGGGGTAATTGTCCTCCGATTGGAAGTAATTTACCATGTAGGATGGGAAAGTTGCAGTTCTAAAAATTCCTTAAAAACAGCGCTGAACCGTTCACTACTGTTGAACCATGTACGATCAATAGAATCATCTTTATCGTGCAGCAAATCGCCAAAATTTCTCTGCACTGCCAAAAAACACGTTCAGCTGTTCTTACTAAGCAAATGTTCCAAGATAAATTTTTAGCTTTCTTCTGGTGCCATTCTTTTTTACTTGTAGCTACCACACCATTTATTTATATTTTTCCTCATTGTTCATTGGGCAATCTCATGTAAATTTTGACAGATTTTAACCGTTTAACGACCAGTTTCATATGTTTTCAATGCATTTTAGTACACCCTGGTCGTTAGAGGGTTAAGCATGGTCCGAGTTACTTAGGCAACACAATTTAGACAAAAAGTTATGAAAAATCATGATATATATATTGTCAGTGGGCTATTTCAGTGGTTCGATGTTGTGGTGATCATTGTGATTCTGGTTGGGTCTTTTCATTGTTGATGCAAGATTTGCATTTGGCTTGGTTTCTGTAGGCTCTTTACAGTTTCAGCAGGCATGTCGCGGTCATGGGGGTTATACAGCAGATTGATGAAATTGAATGTAAAGAAGATCTTACAAATTTTAAACATTTTTGGCAGGCCATTAGGCAGGTCAAAAGTAAAATAGGCAGTATGTCAAATGACCTGTTGTGACCTATGATAGTGCTGCCACTTGTTCCACATCTTCATTGTCATTCCAGATTGATGGCTACATTTATTTCTGCTCAACAATACTCGATTAAGACAATGCTATGCTTTTGTTTTGTTTTTTCAAAGCGCCAAGAATTTACCCGCACATTCAGACACACATTCCTAGACTGATGCACAAACTGTCACTGTAGAATAGTTTGTTGAAATGCATATTTAACAATGAACTTGTGTTTGGGGTCTGTCAATATATAACGCATGCAGGGAGGTAAGGGGTCACCGGATATAGGCATTTTGCATATGGGTGCGTACAGTGGAGGGGGTCTAGACAAAATGTATGTACACAAAATAAATGTCTAATTATGACGTCCATAATGGCCTGTTTATAACTCTGTGTTGTCCAATAGTCATCCTATGGCATTTGATTGCGTTGTAATTAAATTCTGTTTGGATCTATTAACAGGAAACCATAACAGTAAACAAACTTTAGCTATTAAATATGATGTTTAAAGAAATAAATAGTAGCCTTTGGTAACATAAATGATTTATAGATGACTTTAGCTAAATGACTTCTGTAGGGGGAGGGGTAGAGTAGCTTATTTGTACATACACATTGATGGGGTTCCACAATATGTACGAGTTTCAACAGAGGGGAAGGGGTCGAAAATATGATTTTTTCGCATTCGTAATATATGGATTGATCCTTTTGATAAGTGTAAGTTATTATTTTGTATTTGTTAAGCACCAAATATCTAATGACCAAGCATCTAGCTATGCCACTGAGCAATTGTGAGTGAAGGATTTGCTTAGATCTGTGAAAACAGCGGCGATTTAGGAGATGAGATAAGCGCCTTCGAGAGTTTATCATAAGGCGCTATGTAAATGTTCACATACATACATACATACATACATACATACATACATGTACTTACATACATACATGCATACATACATAAATACATACATACAAGAGACATTACAATACAAGGAGCGCCGTTGCCAATCTGGTACCATGCCCCATGTAAACCAGCAGATAGAAACTGCTGGGTGGCATTGTTTTTATGTGCCGAATTTTGATAATTGCAAATTTTTCTTTATATTGTGGCAGTTTTAATTTTTTCAGATTGCGGATGTACGTATAGAAAGTACTTATTTTTAGCTTTAATAGGAGAATCGTGTGGTCATCCTCATTGTTGTGATGTTTTCTTGTTGTGTTATGGTGTAAAACTGTTAACTTTTTAATGGACCACGATGAAATCTTGATTATCGTGGCTTATTCAATTAAAAGGTAAACTCGCTTGCACGGCGCTGTGTTTTTTGCAACTAGAGCTGCAAGCCTGCAAAAAACACTACCAATGTTGAATTGTTTAGACAGTGTGAGAATTGTTGAAAAATAATGGGGGGGGGGTTGGACTTGGAATTGGGGTGTGAAAAACTGACTTTGCTATGGGACTCTAAGACGGACTGAGGGTTTCAACCCCAGCACCTCCCTGCGGCAATTCTCATCCTGCGTTTTGGTTCTGCGATTTCTTTTCCCAGTTTACTTTGTTGTTGATTTTAATGTACATATACCTCTGTGTACATTTAGTGTAGCACCTTTTCAGTATCGCACAGGGGCATTGCCTTCCTCAACCTTGCTGAGATTAAAGTCGATAGGAGAAAATCGTTAATCACCAAACGAGCAGACGTGCTCAAATTACTTGAGGAGTTTCCACTGGTGAACTCTCACAGGCATGTAGAACACGACCAAAGGATTACCATCCAAAGCTGGTGGTAGACAACTTCTGACCTAATTTATGTCTTGAATTACCGATTATGACTTCCATGTGTTGTAACAATCAGGACTTAAGGTGTGACTGGACAGTCATGGACGGCATCCTGGCACTTATTTTCAAATCCGAACACCGTCCTGCCACTTGTTAGGCCTGGAGAGGTAAGGGGCGTCCATGCACTTCTTTTTTTACGCTTTATTAAGCACTCGTAACAATGTTTTATGTTGTATGTTCTATTGTGTGTTTGCAAGTGGAGTGATATAGAATATGTTTGCTTTTACAAAAAAATGTTGAACTAATATATCATAAGCTCAGTTGGTAGTCATGAAACGTACAAGTTATGCTCTTGAGGGTGGAGAGGTGAACATGTAAACTTAGAGTGATGCATGCTGGCTACATTTTATCAGTCTCCTAAGCTAGCAAAGTGTGTGTGAAGTGTTAGCGACTGGGGATGGGTTTAGGGTAATGGTTAGCACTCTGGCTCAAAGAGCTTACAGATGCCGCTTCCAGCTACCTCCATAAGGTCGACTGAGCCTTGCATTCGGCAGATGGCGTTGTTAAGCTGAGTAGTAGGACATTATGGGCGCCCTGTTAGCTGCCGACAGTTAAATTCGACTCTTGCAGTAACTTGTGATCGTCCATTATATACTATGAACTGTAATCATTCTGTGTTGTGTCAGTTTGAAATTAAACAAAGATTATTATTGTATAAATTCTTGTTATTATAAGCATTCGAGGGTCTTCTCCCTCACTTCTCATCTTTCCAGTGACGGCTTATGACCAGTGTTAGGGGCGGATCCAGGGGATGGATCCGGTCATGACCCCCCATTTAGAAATGCCCATGTATCGTGCCCCCCCCCTCATTCGGTTTGAAATTGGTCTCTTTTTCAGAATTTTTGATCGGATTTTTTGAAAAAAAAAAGTCATCAGATTTTTTCTGCCCAGGATCAGCAAACATTTTCGGGACCCAAGGTAAAAAAATTTGCCCCCCCCTTGGAAAATGTCTGTATCCGCCTCTGACCAGTGTACTCATCTTAGTTGAGTTTACTTGAGCTGCAAGGTTGCTGAAAGTCTCAAAGAATTCCTTGGAGAGATTTGTATTTCTAATGTTTTGCATTACGATCAAGCATGCTATGCTAATCACTAGACAACTGCATGCATGTATACCCAGAATAATTTTTGACTAAGGTTCAAGATCCTGAAGATTTTTGCCTTTTCTGCCAATTTCGCAGTTTTTGACAGTTTAAAACTAAAGAAACCATAATTATAATGAAGGACGCGATATAGATGCTAAAACACAAAGCCAATTTATTAGCAGTAAACACAGGTTCAATTTCAATCCCTATAGGCCTATTAGCTGTAGGCCTAAACTTAATTGGGCAAATAGGCTAAATGAACTGGGTACAGCATAACAGAACAATTATTATTAAATAATGGAAGAAATTTTATTCTCCACAAAAGTCAGTCTTGTCATCAAACTGGCGTCCTTTACGCTCGCACATTCGAAATCTGAATGTAAAGATCAGTCAGACATTCCACATCGAAGATGAGAAGAATAAAGGCGAAAATTCTGGCTATAGTTCTCGTTGCCTGCTTCATATCGAGGGACCAATGTTTTCGATGGTTAGGACGGCTGCGTTGTTTACGACGGGACCCTGCGCCACGGCCTGCAACGCAGCCAACGCTTGCATCTGTAGAAGTCTGTTCGCAACGTAACGCGTTAGCTCGAAATATCTGATCATGATCACGCAGCAACACATGACGAAACTCACGAGTCTGGCTGCGAGATGACAAATCTTGAATTCGAGGCGGTACTCGGGCGGTACTTCCTTAGTGAGAATCACCTTGAAGGTCAACACCTCCCATGCTGATGGGAGGAAGTAGTACATCAGCCAACATGCGAAGTAAAATCGACTGATGATGACTAGTTGGGCAGCGATTGCGTAAACGTGAGCCCTCATCTCATACGACCTGTGGTACGTCTATTCCGATAAGACTGAAAACCTAGAAGAAATAACACATCCGACGGTGAAACGAGACGTCTATCCACAGTGGCGTCGCCTGGGGGGCTAGGGGCTAACGGTTGCTAACCCCCCCCCCCCCCAAAAAAAATCGAAGCAAATGACTTTAAAAAAGGTCGTGAGAAATTTTGGCGACGAAAATGGAAAATTATCCTGAGATTTCGACCAAAAAATGGCTAAAAAGGTCATCATAAAAACATTTTGACGACGAAAATGGGAAATTTTTCTGAAATTTCTACCAAATGATTAAAGAAAAGGTCAGAAATTTTTGGGCGAATGAAAATGGAAAATTTCCTCCGTGAGTTCGGCCCCCCCAAACTGACATCCTGGTCTATCTTCATGAAAATAGTAGGCCTAGGCCAACTGCTAATTATTCAGCCCCACGCGAAAATCAAGACTTTTTAACGCGCAGTTGTACACAAAATGTGCAGTTCTAAATGGACTTGTGCAGTTGTAAAAGCACTTCTGTAGGCCTACAGTTAAAACCAGAAAAAATGTCATTGATCCCCAAAACTGAAATCCTGGCGCCGCGCCACTGTGAACTGCTGGCATTGTTCTCGTGACCTTGGAACCACTGTGCGATCTATCAGCCAGGCAGGGACGTAACTAGGATTTTTCGTTTGGGGGGGCTTAAGCCTTAAGTATGACCAATGCTTAAAGTGTGAAAGAAGAAGTGCCCGGACGCTGTATTGTAATTGGTCGTGAGTGGCGGCGCCGAAGGCGCGAAGTTGCGAGTGCCAAAGGCACGAAGCCCGTCCCGATTAGGGGGTCTGGGGGAGCGTCGTAAGCTCCCCCAGCGGGGTCTGGGGCGTAGCCCCAGCGACCAGCGCATTTTTGGCTGTGTCAACCTCAAATGGAGCCATTTGAAGGCTCTTGTTTGCCAGCTATTTGTGAACGGAAAAGTTGCGAAAACTTAAAGAATAAGTCGTTTTTCAGTGTCGCAAGGCTCAAGCTACCAGGATAACAATAAAACTAAAACTGCTACTGTAAAAGAGAAGAGTTTTGTATTTACCGTAAGGTCCCCCAGCGGAGTCTGGGGCGGATCCCCAGCGACCAGCGCATTTTTGGCTGTGTCGACCTCAAATGGAGCCATTCGAAGGCTCTTGTTTGCCAGCTATTTGTGAACGGAAAAGTTGCGAAAACTTTAAGAATAAGTCGTTTTTCAGTGTCGCAAGGCTCAAGCTACCAGGATAACAATAAAACTAAAACTGCTACTGTAAAAGAGAAGGGTTTTGTATTTACCGTAAGGTCCCCCAGCGGGGTCTGGGGCGGAGCCCCAGCGACCAGCGCATTTTTGGCTGTGTCGACCTCAAATGGAGCAATTTGTAGGCAGTCATGGCCGGTCGTCCGTAACTGCATGTACGCCGTCCATGCGGTAGTCTATTTAAATTAGCCGTAAGCATACAACGGCTTGATTTCATTTGGGGGGGCTTCAGCTTCGTTTGGGGGGGGGGCTTAAGCCCCCCCAAGCCCAACGCTAGTTACGTCACTGCAGCCAGGCTGCCCTCACTTTTAGGGCCTAAAGAATCGATCCGCCTGCTGACCTCCTGACGACAACCGACCATCACGACGCCTAACCTGACCCTAAACATCGCGTCGATCCCTCGATTGATAGGCTACTAGTTATACCAATTTTAAATCTTTAATCACCCGCGTTTTAATTCGTCACCAACCTAAACGCTTTTTAAAAACAACTGATGCTAATTATTGTGATGTAAACAATTATGAATCAGCCGTTTTCCTGCTATGCCTTACGTACGTAGCGTTAGGCTACTGCGTTGGTAATCCACGTAGGCCTATAGCGTAGAAAATTGTTGAAATACTGACGTCATAATAAAAAAATAGACTACGACGTCACTGTGAAGTTTGTGATAGATAGCCTCATAGACGACGGCGACATAGGCCTACGTGTAGTGCCATGATGATATTATAGACCGAATAATAATAATAATATAATATTTTTTAATTCAACGCCTACAAACGCACTGCGCTTTACATGGGGGAGACCGGGGTCGAAAGTAACACGGGTTGAATGTAAGTTACTGGTAACAAATGGAAAATTATTCTCATTGTCCTGTAATGAATGCATGGAACTTAATAGCAGCAAAGCAAACAGCTTTGGGCAGGGCCAGAACCAGAGGCTAGTGTTGGAGGCGATGAAACTTATCGCATTGTTTCGGGTCACCAGAGCAGCAGACAAAGACAGCAGTACCATTGTTTTCGGCCGACGCTGTTGTGTCTGGTTCTCTGTCATTGTTCCGCGCATTCCGCGATGCTGGACCAGAAATTCTGCTCAGCGCGTCAACTGTAGGCTAAACTAGACTTTGTGTAAAAATGGTCAGTCGTCGAGTTTAGCCTATTAATAATTCTTACAATTCAGTTATCGGAATTAATTTATTCATTCATTTCAAGAATTTACATGTATATGGTGACTCTCAATTAAGAAGGCCACTCAGAGGCGCTCCCAGTCACAACCACTTTTATGCAAATGGACCTTTATAGGCTAAGTATGTGAAACATTGCTGAAATTAAAGGCTAAGTATGTGAAACATTGATGAATCAACCATATAACCATGGGCGGAGTTTATCAGGGGCTATAGGGGGGGGCTAAGCCCCTCCAAGAAGGCCAAGATTCAACTTTTTACCATGAAAATGGTATCATTTTCCGGGGTTAGCCCCTCCAAATAAGGCCCAGACCCAGGGTTAGCCCCCCCCCCCCCAAGAACGGAAACCAAACTCCGCCCATGCATATAACTAATCGACGTAGGCTATCTCAAACGGAATTGGCTATTCCAAATCTACAACAGGCCTATAACGTGCTTATAATTGACCTCTTTAAGCTGGATTAGATTTAACACGCTTTGCGTGGAGCTACTGGTGTAGCCTATATTGGTGTTTAGTTTAAAATGAATGTAGGCATAATTCTTTTCAGGGCTGGTTCTAGATTTCACAGGATAAAGCGTAGGGCCTAAAATTTGATTAAAATCAGTTTCAACTTACATCTGACACAATCAAAGACATCTATTGTTTTGCCGTCGGCATCAGTCTGAGAATTAAGCTCACTTATTAAACACAGACCATGGCATAAGCATCTTAGACTAAACATTGTAAACAACCTTCAAACTTAGACCTATTTATTTGTAGGTCCATTGGATAGAACAACGCTCTTTAGAGAGATTTCTGAAAGAACACAAACAAGTGATAATTTTCACTTTATTACAATTTGTTACCGTATCTGTTTTATAGTTTATAAAAAAAATGTCGGCGATCGAGCGCTTGTCTTGCAATGCCTTGAGCAAGAATTCCTGTTCTGCAGCAGATAATCCTTAGAAATAATTGTCAATCGAGTCATGTAGGCCTAACTGCCGCCTAAGCTAATGACAGGGGCGGATACAGAAATTTCCGAAGGGGGGGGGGGTTCAATATTTTTGTCTTGGGTAAGAAAAAAATCAGTTTTTGCGCGCTCTTTTGATCGGCGTCTTAAAACACGCGCCTGTATAAAAGGCACCCTTTTGAACCCGCCATTTTGATCATTGTCGCCCTTTCGAAGTCGCCCTTTTGATAGTTAATCGCAGCAAGCGATTTAGTTGTTTTCCAAGGTGAAGATGTCCAAACTTGAAGGACGAAGCCTGATGAATTCTTTTCGCTTTCCATCGTAGTACAACGCGTTAAATAAGTCAATAAAGTGTCTGAAACTGAGTCTGGTCAATCGGGTTCGAGTATCCATGTTAATCAAGTAAAAATGCCTATTCTGCATATCAGCGACAACGAGATTATTGCTGTCTGCATCTAGAAACAACCGCATTTCCTCGTAGAAAAACTCTTCTCTGAGGACGAATTGTTCCGCTAATTGACCACTGCTGCTTAGAACACTTATTATACTCTGCTCTTTAGAGCGACGAAACAAAGTCGACCTGGTCTTGTAACCGTGGCTGACGATGAACTCTCCGTTCGGTTTCTGAATGGCATTCAAGCGACCTATGAAGCTATCTGAGATTTCAATACTTCTTAGAAGTTTGGCGTTTTGATCGTAGATTTCCAGATACTTCGGGTATTCGAAGCTCCTCAGCACAAGAAGTTGTTCATCATTGGTCACTGACAAGCTGAAATACCGACCTATATCCACCAGCCATCGAGAAACTCTGTTATTATCCACGTCTAGCTTCCAGATACACCTGGCGGGATGGTCACTGATGTATAGCGTTGTTGGGTTTTCCATGCCATCCATGTCGTAAGTTGATAGGTCTTCGTGCGTTTGAATCTCTTCCACGATGGTCAACCAAAGCAGGTCGTAGGGATAGGCATCATCGTAAGCTCGTAATGTGACTTCAGTCTGAGGCCTACCATAAGGGCTGAAGCATAGTACGTAGATAATGCTTCTTAGTCTCATGACACTCCTGGGCCTGCAGAGACGTGTATCAAGCTGTGTGAGGATATGAATGGTGTACGCTGCAATGAAGAAAAATAGGCCTATCAGTTGAAGCGAAATGCTTTATATAGGCTAAATTATGCTGCTGTGAAACTTTATCGATGACATGTAGGCTATAATTATTGTAAAGTTCTCATGTTCCTTCCTTATTTATTATGAGCATATGTTGAACGAGATTAAAGCCTCTGCACTGTTAGTTTAAATCTTCATCGCCTACAGATAGGCAATAAAAAGTGAAAAATGTCAAACATCTCACCTTATAGTCTTACACATTTGTACAGGCTAACAAGTTAACCACAAAGCATAAAGATTATAATTATGAGTAATGCCATATTCCGTAAGACGCTATAGTAGGCCTATAGGCCTACGCTTTATACCTATATTACCTAGGCTACATGTAGCCTAATTATTATAGTATGCATTTATGTATGTATGTATGTATGTATGTATGTATGTATGTATGTATGTATGTATGTATGTATGTATGTATGTATGTATGTATGTATGTATGTATGTATGTATGTATGTATGTATGTATGTATGTATGTATGTATGTATGTATGTATGTATGTATGTATGTATGTATGTATGTATGTATGTATGTATGTATGTATGTATGTATGATTGTATGTATGTATGTATGTATGTATGTATGTATGTATGTATATAAAAATAATATAGTCGATGCCAATTTATCATACGATAATTAACATAGTAATGATAGAAATTGAATACACTAGTATTTGTATAAAAAATAGATTCAACAAGCAAGGGATGCGCCTCATCCATGGACCGCACGCCACTGAGCGTTAAGAGAATGATTATATGAGTAGGCCTAGTTCTATAGGCTATCCTTGATTTGCTTTTGTCCATAATATCGGCAGCTCAACGCTTTCGGCGGCTAGCCTATAATTAATCAGCACGACGAATTTCAAAATTATAATGATAATCATATGCCATCTTTTGAGATTTAGGCCTAAGATAGGCTTATGTCTTACCAACGCAAATCATAAAACTGCTTGTTTTGACGGCGGACCACTCGACATATTTTTTAATTGACCAATTTCTATTTAGCCTACGTAAATTTTGTCTGTACATGAACTTTGTGAATGACGTAACGGCAAAAGTCATTGGTCACGTGGGCAACGTCTGCTAGCAACTCAGGTAAGTAGCCTAGGTAAGAGAGCTCCATTCTGCCGGTGTAAAGGTTTCAAATTACCCCCTCCTAAACATTACCCCCCGGTAACTTGAAACCGGTTTCAGATTACCCCCCGGAAACTAGATTTGCATCAATCATCGCATTTATTGCACTAAGAAATTCAGAAAAATCATCCCGCTTCTTGTTTTGGTCTGCAGAATATCATCCGTCATCCCACTTCGTGTTTTGTTATCAATATTTTGATCGGAAAAAATAATAGCCTCGAAGACATTTTCTCCATTGTAACTTCAGCGGTGATTAGTATTTTAGTTACAGATGAAAATATTGATCACAAACCACGAAGTGGGATGACGGATGATAATCTTCAGACCAAAACAAGAAGCGGGATTATTTTTCCGATTATTTTAGTGCAATAAATGCGATGATTGGTCCAATTTACAGTTTTCAGGGGGGTAATGTTTAGGAGGGGGTAATCTGAAACCTTTACACCGGTCCAGCTACTTCAAAGATCCTATTCCCAAATTGCAATTATATTAGTTTTAGGTCAGTTTAGTTTGAGAACATTTGCTGAGGTTTAGGAGGGCGTACGCCGGCTCCGCCCCCCTCTGAATCCGCGCCTGCCAATGGTTCTCATTTTCATCAGCGTAATTACGTTGATGAACGTAATAACGTTTAAAGTTTAAACTCGGTGGGTCATAATTGTATCATTTTACATTAGTGGGTGACACTGTGGGTCTATGATTAGAATTCCAACTATAGGCCTGCGCCTAAAAAGAAATAATTACGGTACTTGTTATTGACCTAATTTATTACGGGTGTTATTGTAGGCTATAGCCTAAGGAAAAACCTGCATATAGGCCATATAGGCTACTCACCGATTGCCAGCTCCATAAAGACGACAATAATTAAGCAAACAGGGACACGAGTTAAACCAAGGAACATTTTAGCGCATAATCTTATGCGCAAATTTTAAAATTATTTGTCGCAAGATTAGACAACAGTACTGTAGTTCAAACATCCACGACAGTAGCCTAGGCCTATATACCCACTCAGTCGGAATGATGAATAGCTGGCTGGACAGTTATAACAACAGAGGTCATTGTCAGAAAGAATGACAACTGAGTAGGCTAAATTGACTTAGCCATCAAGTTAGCACGAATAGGCCTAAATATTGTTCTTGACATGCATGGCGTGATATAAATTGTTATATACACCATAGGCCTACCAATTAAGAATGGCTAATATTCACAGTAGTATTATTTTAAACTAGAGTTAGACCTAAGTCGGAGAAACCTAACTATAATTAGGCCTATGTGATTCGGATATAGAACAAAGACGATATTGTAAATTGAACTTATATATATATATATATAAATATAAATAAATATATATATATATATATATATATATATATATAGACCCAACTCTGGGCTATTTATTTGCATCAACAGACTGATTCAGGCCTGTAAATTATGATTGTCATTTTCTGCGTAGGCCTATGTAATTCTGCCAGCACTTAGGGTCTGGGGGTGTGTGCGGGCGAGACAAAAAATCGAGGCCATCTTCATCGGCAAAATTTTCTGAGGACCTTTTTTGGTCTTCTACCTCAAATTATGAGAAAATCTAGGCTACTATTTCCGCTATTGAATCACCTGATGACCTTTTGTCTTTTTTAGTCTTTCGTCTATCTTGTCAAAATTTCACATCATACTATGGGCTATAGGGCCTAAAAGGCTACACGCATAATTAAATTTCATCCATGTACACAAGCCCCCTGGGGGGATTCCTACACATTTACTTTTCTGAAGGGGAAATGGGACGTAGGCCTATTTACATGTATAGGCCAGGGGCGGAAACCTGGTCCGAACTTTGGGGGGGACGAACGAGCGGCTGAAGGACGATCGCTGAAGCGTGAAGCTCCGAGTTGGGAGGGGTGTAGGAAGGCTGTTTTTTTTAATATTCACATCTAATTGTAGCATTCTAGCTGTCATAAAAAAAGATCCATTTTCTCAGTCCCGATAGAAGTAGTTCAAACTGTAATTTGTTATTGAACACGATCGGAATGCAGCTTGCATTAGACACCTTTTAAAAGTTTAGATTATGAATTTATATAATGATGGAATGTGCCAAATTTCGCACAATTGCTTTTCGAAAACATTCGAAGAATTTAACATAGACACCTCTGTAATGCATTAAATAAACGGTATGAACTGTACATAAAAAACATGCAATGTTCTGATTTTTACTCAAATTAATGACTAATATCTTTGTGTTAATTTTTTATATGCAATTTATGTTTAATAGAAAGACTGGAAAGGAAACACTGATAGAAATGAAAACATACTCATGTCTATAAAATTATATCTGCTATCAGAGCATTTCAACGGAAGTTTCAGAACTGTATGACTCTTTCTCAGCCATTCGATCTTCCCTAGTAAATAACTGCCAATAAGATGACAATGGATTTTTGAAACTATTGTTAGCTGCCAGGATGTTATTTTACAGCTCTCTAAGACCAGTATAACTGCTTTTTTAAAATCAACACATCTATGTGAACTTGCACGTTTAAAAGCCCTGCCAACTTTCACAATGTACAGCCTAAATCCGTTCAAGAGAACAAATCGTGGGCGGAGTTTGGTTTCCAATCTTGGGGGCTAAAAACAGATGACTTGGTCCAGATTGAGCAGCGCCGGAATTTTTTTCTCGATTCAAAAGTTAATGAGCTTTTTAGTCATCAAGTTTAATTGAAATCTAACAAAAACCATACTATCTTGCGTAAGCACCTTTTTTAGTCATCTAGTTTATTTGAAATGTCATAAAACCTTACTGTTTTTCGTAATAATCTTTTTTAATCATCTAGTTTAATTAAAATATCATAGATCCATACTATTTTCCGTAAACACCTTATTTAGTCATTGAGTTTAATTGAAATTTCATAAAAACCATACTATTTTGCGTAAACACCTTTTTAGTGATCGAGCTTAATCGAAATATAATAAAAACATAATTTATTCAGTAAACGCCTTTTTTAGTCATATAGTTTAATTGTAATAACATATAGATCTATACTATTTTTCGTAGACACCTTTTTTAAACATCAACTCATCGAGTTTAATCAAAATCTCATAAAACCAGCCTATTTTGCGTAAACACCTTTTTTAGTGACCGAGTTTAATCAAAATATAATAAAAAACCCAATTTATTCCGTAAGCACCTTTTTTAGTCATATAGTTTAATTGAAATATCATAGATCCATACTATTTTCCGTAGACACCTTTTCTTAGTCATCAACTCATCGAGTTTAATTAAAATCTCATAAAACCATACTGTTTCGCGTAAACACCTTTTTTAGTCATTTAGTTTAATTGAAATCTCATTAAACCACAAAGTTTTCGTAAACACCTTTTTTAGTCATGGAAATTTTTTATATTCTCATAAAAACCATACGTACTTTTTGCACATCGAGTTTAGTTTAAATCTCACAAAAACCATAATATTTTTCGGGCAAAAAATTGTGTTGACCTTTTTCTTAGTCATCGGGTTGAAATCTCATAAAATCCATTCTTTTTCCTTACACACGTCGAGTTTAGTAGAAATCTCATGAAACCAGACTAACTTTCCGGACACACCCGTTTTAGTCAACGACTTTAATTGAAGTCTCACAACAACCATGCTATTTTCCCGGAAAAAAGTATTAATCATCGGATTCAAGTTTCATTCGTGAAAGTTTCTTGGGGGCTAACCCCGGAGACTATACCATTTTCCTTGTGACAGCCCGAATCTGGGCCTTCTTGAGGGGCTTGAGCCCCCTTAGCCCGTAATAAACTCCGCCCATGGACACACCGATGTTCTGTATCCCATTGTTCGTTTTCAAGAAGAATAATAAACAAAATACTTACTTACTTACGTATTTACTTTCCATATTACTTCTAATGTTGAACATGACGCTGATTTGAGCTTGAAGAGAAGCTGAATTGAATGTAGCAGAAACCCGATGACATTGTAAATTTGTGACGTTGGGTGTTAGCAAGGCCTTTGTAATAATTAGTAACATGTTAAAAGAGGTGTCTTATTTATACAGTATAATGTTCGCAAACTACCCAACGTTGGACTTAACCCTCGGGCTACCAGGGGGGGGGGGTGGTATCCACCCCCCCCCCCTAGGTTTTTCCCAAATCAAACTTTTTTCGTTAGGAATAAAGTTTTGACGTTTTAGGTAGCTGTAGAGGATTCATTTGCACACATTTTGAGCTAAAATGTGTGAGGATATACCATACCATTCAAAAGTTATACCCGATATACCCGAGGCACCAGGGGGGGGTGGATACCACCCCCCTTAGATTATCGGCTGTATCTTATCCGTCCTTTGACATGAAGAGACACCAATTACACCATTCTGTAGAGGGAATGTGGGGCTACATTGTGGTGGTCACGGAGTTGTCTTTGGACAACCGGAAGTGCTCAAAATAAATTAAAATATAAATAAAGGTGTTTTATTTTCATGAAATTTTCATGTTTTTCCTATGAAAAATTATTCATAATTTATTTTTTAAGAGAAATAAATTGTGTCATTCTATAGAGGGCAATCAGGGCTATTTTTTGATACCAATTAATTTGACATTTGATGACCGGAAGTGCTCAAAATAAATTTAAATGTGGGAAAATGTTGGGTTTTTTTACAACGCAAACCGATAAGTCTGCGTAAACGTTTTTCAGCATGTTTTACATGTTTTTTCTCTTTTTATTGTAACTAAAACTAACTTATTACTAGTTTTTATAGTTGAATATTGGACTTTATTATATGTAAACTATTTTTAATTAAATAAATTATGTTAAAAACACACAGAATCTAATATTTTGCTTATATTTTGTGGAATCGACGGGTGCCTACGGTAAAAAATTCATAACTTCGGGGTGCCTTCATATATTTTAAACCTAAATATACCATTTTGTGCAGAAATGAATGCTGAATCCATAGGTGTATTACAAGTTATGATATCTCAAACCAAACCCAAAATCCAGGGGGGGGGGGTGGTAACCACCCCCCCCCTTGGTAGTCAGTGTTACAAAAAAAGCTTGGTAGCCTGAGGGTTAATAACTTTTCGTTAGAGCCTGGATTGCTCTGGAATTCATATCATTATAAATATTTACTTCATCTGCTAAACATTTTTTTCTCTCTAGTTCACTACTGAAGATTGTGTACATGTCCTAACGCTTGAACATTGGGGGGGACAAATGCATGGGCCGTCCCCCCCAACGTCTTCATTGGGGGGGACCGTCCCCCCTGTCCCCCCCTAGGTTTCCGCCCCTGGTATAGGCTATAATAGGCCTACAACACCATGCGATTTTTCCTGAGGGGGAGTCATTTTCTAGGAGGAAACCTTCTTTCCCAGAGACGTCTACAGAATAAACACTGAGTGACATCATTGTGGTAAACACTTTCACTGCGCACCATGCAGGTAGGCCTACTGTGCCATTGGTTTCCCAATCACTTTTATCACGTTCTCGTCAATAAAGAGAAATGCAAACGGTATACGGATCGTCGTCACAATTTGCACCAAAACTTAGGTGTGGATATTATTGTTGCTGCCCTGCAGGGGCGGATCTAGGGGGTCAATCCGGCAATGGCCCCATTTAAAAATTGCATGGGACGTGGCACCCCCCCCCATTTGGTTTCAAGCTGCTTTTTAAAAAATGGAGTGGAACAAGGCCAGATAGAAAAGTAACAATAGCCTACGACTAGAGAGAGAGGCCAAAGCATACTCCGAGGAGAAGAGATTACACGGCTGGATGACTAAAAAAGGTCATCAGATATTTTGGCAGGGAAAATGGTATATTTTTCTGAGATTTCGGCTGGATGACTAAAAACTTTTTTTGGCCCCCTTTTCGAAAATTTCTGTATCCGCCCCTGTTGCTGCCTCTGAATAGACACCAGCAGGCAGGCCTATACATCGTGATGTGCCCTGCATAATGGGCTATATTACCGTGGCATAAGCTTGATATTAAGCATCCATTCATTGTAGGCCTAATAATTATGCCAGATTATAATAAAGATGACGAGTAGCTAGGCCTAAGCTACGTGTTCCTTCATGCTAACCGAACTCTTTGTTTTCTAAGATGCTGTGGTTTCACATCAAAAACGTTCTCTATAATAATTAACGTTTCAATTATTTCTGCTATGTTTAGGCCTGCTCGCATGCATTGCGCTGCACGGTGTAGGCCTACTGGCCTAACCTACAACTGTCAATCAGCCTACTCTCTACGTTATGTGCGACACTTTGAATTTCTTTACGTACCGGGTGCATGCGTTCGATATCGAGTAGGCCTACCGTTGCTGAATACTGGATAGTTTCATTTCACTCGGAACAGCAGTGAAGCATGCCTACTGCTTAGGAAGAATTAATGTCTTAATTTTGTTTCTTTCTCGATTTTTCTGGACCATGGTAACTAAATCTACAATCTATGTAGTTTGATTGAGGAAAATTACCTAACTTAAATAGAAGTTTCATTGATGTAAAATTTCTAGGTTCAATAGAAGTTAGATTCATGAAAATTATTTTACCTCAAAATTAAGCGGGTTTGATAAAACAGATTCTTGATTAAAAATTAAGGAGTTGCGTTGATGACACAATTATATTATAATTTTTATTTCAATAGAAGTTCGATTGCTGGAACTTGTTTGCCTCAACAAGACCTGAGATTGACAATAACGACTCTTGATTAGGCCTAAATAGGAAATGCGCTGATGAAAAATAGTTGTTTTTTTAAATAGAAGTTGGATTGGTGTAAAAATAATTCTTGGTCCAATGGAAGCTGTATTAACCAATATATATGGCCTAAGCTTAATTCATGCCAATGTAGAACCGTAAAATTAGGGCTGTTGATTTAATTCGCGTTAACGCGTGCGGTTAACGCGTTAAAAGATTTTGCGAGTAAAATTTTTAACGCATTAATCGTACGCGCTAATTAGATATGATTAAAATGAAATCATAGGCAGAAAAACTCGTTTTAAACGGAAAAAATCATACTAAAAACTAGTGATACATTAATTCTTTGGCAAATATTCAAAGAAAGAATTTTAGTAGGCCTATTATCGTAGCAAGTCGTAGCTCATGAGTTATCGATAGGGCTGCCAGCCGTCCCGGATTCTCCGGGACAGTCACGGAATCAGCCCTGTGCGTCGATCCCGTGTCCCCGATTGATCTCAAATTTTCCCGGAATTTTCCCGTAGCGACCACTTCCCAAAATGTGGTTCTTATTTTGCACTCTAAATTCAATGAGTCGAGGGATCTGCTTTCTTCATGCGCTATATTAGATCTATAGGCCTAACGTTGTTGGCTGAACATCGAGTGTTGAACAGCGCTGGGTTAAGTGTTCACAACTTTAGAAGCCACTGATAGTCTACAAACTCTACGCAGTAAGCTTGTGGTGTCATGTTGTGGCCTACGTCTTGTCAACCTTTCTCGAAAGCTTTTGAGAGATCGTTCAGCTTTAATTAATTATATTACTTTATGAACGACCTGTTGTAGGCCTATAACAGGCGCAGTTAGGCTTACCTGAGCAATGAGCATAGACCTTGTTAAAGCAAATCTGGTGATAAATTTTATAGGCCACTATAAATTTTAACATGACATGGGCTGATTAAATTTCCTAGGACTTTGTACCCAATAACACTCTGGAACAGCTTGAAGTTCAGCACAAGTAGGCCTATAAATTTAAGATAAGTTCTACTTTCCGGTCTCAGTCCTAATAATTTAATAAATCATAATGACATCTGCAACCAGCAACCTGCATGTAGGCTATGACGCATAATTTTATTGAGCCTAGGCTACCTATGAACTTCGTTCGTGCGGGCTCATAGCATGGTCATCCATCCATCCATCCATCCATCCATCCATCCATCCATCCATCCATCCATCCATCCATCCATCCATCCATCCATCCATCCATCCATCCATCCATCCATCCATCCATCCATCCATCCATCCATCCATCCATCCATCCATCCATCCATCCATCCATCCATCCATCCATCTATCTATGCAATTTATATAGTTCAAGGAATCTACTCAGAGGCGCTCCCGACCGAGGCGGCAGGCCCGGTCAAAAAGAAAAGTCTAGAGCAATCTACAGAATGTGCCAGACATGTTCCGAGGTTGGGAACGCAGCTTAAAACTTTAGAAGTCCGGTTAATGGTTACTCTAGCAGGCCTAGGTTCCTGGAATTTAAAAAGCTCTCTTCTTGAAGTTGATTCCAATCTTACATTTAGGCTAGTTGTCTTTTTTATACATAACTAGCGTTCCCGGCCACGCGTTGCTGTGGCTGAAAAGAGCGTCCAACCATCCCTCCCTACCTCCATTCCCCTACCCCTCTCCTACCCCTCCCCTACCCGTTCCCCTTCCCCACTCTACCTCCTCACCTTACCTTCCACATCCCGTTCACCACCCCTTCCTCCTTCCCCACCCCTCTCCCTTCCAAGCCCTCTCCAACTCCCCTCCCCTTCCCCTCCCCTTCTCCTCCCCTTCCCATTTCCCACCCTTACCCCTCCTCTCCCCATACCCATCCCCTTTGCCCACTACCTCCTCCCCTCCCACCTCCCCTTCCTCTTCACCTCCCCCTCCACCCTCTCCTCCTTCCCCTTTCAGTCTCATTCTCTCCCCTACCTCTCTCCCTCCCTCTGCCTTCCGGCATCCCTCCCTTCTCCATCCCTCTCATCCGGTCCCTCCCCTCCCTCTTCGTCCGGCTCCCTCCTGCTTCTTTCCTCCCTATGTATATATATATATATATATATATTTATATATAAAGTGAAAAGCGATAATCATTATGCACATACTTTAGAAAGTTTAGACATTCTAAATGAGTTAATAACTGTGAGCATATACTCAGGGCCGTAGCAACAATGAACGTGGCCCCTCCCAGCATAATGTCCTGGCCGGCGGGCCCCTTAAAATGCACACATCGGGATGCGGTATTTTTTGGGCCCCAAATTTCTGACGACCTTTTTTGTTAGTCATCTGGCAAAAAGCTCGAAAAAATTTCACCAATTCGCCGTCCGAAAAAGTTTATGACCTTTTTTAGTCATTTCGTTCATTTTTTGGCACTTTTGGGGGCCCTTCTTTGCGGGGGGCCCCCTTCGGTCGGAGGGTACGGAGGGCGGTCGCTACGCCTCTGCATATACTGTTTCTTAATTGCCATAGCAAACTAAAACAAGAGCACCACTGAAGAGATTCCTGAGAAGTTTATGTTTGGTTATTTTTCAGAAACGTCTGACTGATTCGCAGCCTTTGCTTAGCAAGTGTAGACAAAACAAGCGTTATCCCACGAATTCGTTATTGGCGCTCATCTTACCCGTATCTACATAACGATCATACACGACTTGAGAGGAGACGGTTCGCACACCAACCGCACAACTTATAATTGTCATTTTGCATCTAAAGTTGAATGGAGGCGTTGAAAACGTTTGGCATTACAATGTGTCGACCGCGATGCGCCTTGCGCAGGTTCACTGTTTGCAAATTGCTCGTCATGAACTGCGCTGTGCTTCTACTGAACGTCCTATTGTACTTCACGAACTACTACTGTCATCCACCGAAATTCGTGGACCCACGCCCTTTTCCATCGATGGTTGAGGTTAATTTCCTGACTCCGCTCGAACCAGAGCAAAGGGCTTTACTCGACCTGACGTTCCAGGCATTTACCGAAGCGATGGACTCGAACAATGTGACGTTCTTCGTCGACGGTGGTACCCTGTTAGGTTCCTGGCGCCACCACGATCTCATCCCGTGGGACGATGACATCGATGTCTTGATCAATGCCTCCGACCGCCAGAAACTCAGCCGAGTTCTGCGAGCGAAGGATCCGGCTTTTTTCGACCTGTACGACCGGTCGCCGAGTGGTCCAGGCTACGCTCACCACTGGAAGTTCTATCCACAAAACGGTCGCAATTTGTCCGAACACACCTACAAGAGTCCGGCCATCGACATATTTTTCTACCTAGAAAACGATACGCACATCTGGAACGTATCGCCATACTTCCGCAAACAAATCTTTCTCAAGAGTCACGTGTTTCCGTTACGAAGACGCCCGTTTGGCAACCTTATGGTCCCAGCCCCTTGCAACCCGGAAGCCTTTCTTGGGGATCATTATAACGTTTCCATGTGTAAGTCGAGACATTACAACCATATCTACGAAACACGTATGCCAAATCGGGCAATCCAAGTCCCGTGTTCTCGACTGGCGCATCTCTATCCATTCGTTCATCGGGATAACACGGCAAGTAACGGTTCAGAAGAGTTCGTTCTGGAGAAGTTAAGGCTAAGAAATTCAACTCTACGGCGATTCAAGGCAAGAAAAAGCTGCTAACCATGATATACAGCGGATTTCATCTTTAGACTTAATTATCGTTTTCCTGAACAGTGAATTTCTGATGGCAGACCTGTCACAGTGTATGTCTGAGCTTGACGTTGACGAGACAGGAACTATATATATATATATATATATATATATATATATATATATAGTATATATAGTATATATATATATATATATCACACCTGTAGTTGGTCAACTATAGCACACTATATATAGTGGCGATCTACTATTAAACAGTCTGCACCCAACTGAACTGGTCGACGTGGAGGATAGCCGCTGCTGGGCGTATCTCGCTGCTGCCTTGACTGGTTCAGTTGGTAGTCGGGATAGGCATCCGGAACTGCACCCAACTGAACTGGTCGACGTGGAGGATAGCCGCTGCTGGGCGTATCTCGTTCTCGCTGCTGCATTGACTGGTTCAGTTGGTAGTCGGGATAGGCATCCGGAACTGCACCCAACTGAACTGGTCGACGTGGAGAATGTTGCGTAGCCCCCTGCCGGGCGTTCATCAGAACTGCGCCGATATGTGCTTGTCATAGGCCTACTGATGGTTGACTGGCCACACCGTACGCAGCAACTCGTCTGGTTACTGGATTGGCTGTGGGCAACAGTCTCCTCAGTGGCGAGTCTGGATATGCATCCATCTGAACTGCGCCGAACTGAGATGGCCAGTCGGTCGATCGTTGACTGGCCGTAGCATTTACAACAATGTTTCTTATTGCTGGCTTGGCTTCTGGCTGAAGTTTCCTCAGTCGGCAGTTGGGATATGCATCCTCTGAAACTGCGTCGAACTGAGATGGCCATTCTGTAAATCGTTGTCTCGTACCGTTCTAATTCTATTATAGGCTATTCCCGCCTTCTCTTCGAAACGGAATTAAAAACTTCGCTTATCGCATTTCTTATCTTATCGTATCTGCTTATTCATTCAAGCGCGTAGGTTCAGTTCTGAGTAAATAACCATGATGGTATGCCTTATAAAAACTCAATAATAATAGTAATAATGAGTCTTAGATGAGGACTGCATAACAAAATCCTAGTGTGTAACATCTATTTATTGACTATGGCTCCTTAAAAGCCCTCAGGTTGAACGAACTTAAAAAAGCATAATTAGCGAAAGAAAAACGTATATAAAATTTGGTAAGTCAATCTGACCAGAGATGCAGAGTACTGTATTAATTAAAGGCATTACGAAACTAAAGTATCTTAAAAAATAATTGCTTTACAAAACAACAGACAAATGTCATTCAACCATGACAATGGATGGGCAAAAGTATTCAGATCTCACTAGAAGTCATCGCGAAGTCAACAAATTGAACAGCTTCACAAGATGCAGTAGTAGAACTGTGGAATCTGACCACGGGTCTGGCACGTCGTTGGCGACTGCAAGTGGTTGACAAACTTAAACGTGACTGCCTTCGTGGTGCAAATCTCTCTCAACATTTGACCGCAATGGCGCGTGTGACCGCGACAAAAAGTCTTCACCGTATGAAGAACTCCGGCCTGAATGGCAACCGGTTCTTTCAGTACAATTTTCACAATTTTCATCTGACTCGAATCGGCAAAACACGGAACGGGAACTGTCTTCTTGCACAGAGAATTCATGGACAGCAGAATCTCCACGTCAACATCGTATCCCTTCTCGCTCTCGGCCGCGTACAGACCGATGCCGGTTAGAAGTACGTCTTGAGTAGTCTTAAAATCGATCGCATCAAGGCACGGTATCGAGTGACATTGCGTTATCACACAGTTCACCGCTCGGTCTATCCACGTTTCCTTCTTCATCCGTCGCCCGATCGGAAACCTCAACCGACCGTCCGATGTCCTAGTCGACGAGAATCGGCAAATCGATTGTTTTTCCTCCACTGTCAGAATGTTATTCTCCGCAGTAATCCTAGCGAATTCCGTCGGTTTCATAGCCGGAAAGCGTATCTTGTACAGAAGGTCCCCAAGCGCCTCCCTGATCTGTTGATCAGTCGGACGTTCCTCTGAGGACTCCTCCTCTGGTGTGGCACCACCGTGAAGTCGGCTTTTAGCCCACTTGATAGTCGATTCGTACACGAGCAACTCTCCGACCGGAATACATTTCAGTTCGAGAATGGCATCCATTGCCTGCGGCGAGGCAGACAGAATCTCTGTTCCCGTGAAAATGGCTTTGGCGTTCACGGAAATCAGCCTGAGGCAGTCGTTCTTGATTGATTGGTCGTCGAAATACAAGCTCTGGTTTAGAATGTCAATAACGTTGTATACATTGAGAATCTCCCAGAAGTATTTGCGACATTCGGCGACTAGCTTGGACAGCATGTATTTCTTGGCGGCGTACATCATCTGCACCGCTGTGTCAGGACTAACTGACACGGTTTCGGAATAGATGTAGCTGCAAAGACAAATACCCAAATGAGTTTAATTCTAGATTTCGTAGTAATATCAAATTTTCAGTATTTAATTTATTAATAAGTCACTGATACACTTTCAGAATAGAGCAGAAGGGAGACTAGAAAGAGGCAGGGCAGCTGTTACGGCGGCTGTTGTTGAATATGAGAAAGTGAGGAAGGCAAAGGAGGATATAAACCACAGTAACTATCAATTGATCCTTCTGCATATCGACAATGGAACTATAAAAGTCATTAGATAAGATTTCCATTCGGGTAAAAAAAGATAAGAATCATGAAATTTACAGCAAATTTCGCATCATGTAGTATATGAGATTTTATAAAGCTTGGCAGAACTGAGGAATAAGTAAGTCTTTTAGCAGAAAAGGGCTGAAGATGACACCCAAATTAATCTCCCAATAATTCTTCTAAACTCATCAGCAAATAATGCCACATTAAGATAAAAAAATATATACAGGCCACAAAAAATTGAAATCTTTTGAATCACATAAATTTGTAGTCGTCATATAATGTTAAGTATCATGATAGCTTTTGATACTGTTAATCATAAAATTCTATTAAATAAATTAGAAACATATGGCATACGTGGTCTGCAACTCAGTTGGTTTGCCAGTTATTTGGATGGGAGACGTCAATGTGTTGAAAATAACGGCAAACGTTCCACTTTAAAAAGGATCCTATATGGTGTCCCACAGGGATCAAATCTAGGACCCCTATTGTTTCTCCTCTATATCAACGATCTCCCGAACGTCTCTAACCGCTTGTTCTTCATCCTTTTCGCAGATGATACGAACGTGTTTTATTCACATTCTTGCTTGCATACGCTATTTCAGATCATAAATGTGGAGCTGGAACTTATTGCCGACTGGTTTAAAGCTAATAGATTGTCTTTAAACTTGGAAAAAACTAACTACATCCTGTTTAAATCGCATAGGAAAAAAATTCCACTTGGTGAATTTCAATTAAAAATTAACGGCATCTCTCTCGCTTCTGTAGAATCTACTAAATTTCTGGGAGTTTATGTTGATAGCCATTTAACATGGAATGAACATATTGCTCATGTCGCCTCAAAAATAGCAAAAAATATTGGAGTAATGGCTCGAACTGCTTACATTTTACCATCTAGTATTAGGATTAAACTATACTATTCCTTAGTACATCCATATCTCTCTTATTGCAACATAGTGTGGGCTTCTACTTATGTCACAAGATTATATAGAGTTATTATTTTGCAAAAAAGAGCTGTTCGTCTTATTGTGGGAGCTCCATACGGCTCTCACACTGCCCCCATATTTCTCAACCTTAGAATTTTAAAACTCAACCAGATTTGGACTTTGCAAATAGGGGAATTTATGTACCGGTTTGATCGAAGCCCTCTGCCACCTATATACAAAAATTATTTTCAGCTTTCATCCCAGGTTCATTCTCATTTTACAAGATACTCTTCTTTGTACCGCCGAACCTATGCTCGCACTAACACGCGCCAGTTTTCTATTAAGTCTACTGGGGTTACCACTTGGGAAAAAATTCCAAGGGAAATAAAATTGAGCCCCAGTATTTGGACATTTAAGAAGAAATTTAGCGCCTTTCTAATAGAAGGTACCAAATAAAATTAAAGTAGTGTTCGCTCAGTATGTGCATTGCAGTTGGTCTCTGTACAGTACAGTTCAGTAGCCTATAGTTAAGATTTTTTGTTCTTTTTCATTATTGTTTGTGACTCAGCAGTGTTGAGGTTTTCAGTTTCCTATTTTTGTGTTTTGTTTTTTCTTCCGTTCTCTAGTATAAGTTGCTTTATCTTTTTTGTCAGTCACTGTGTTGATTTTGCAAAGACTTCGTCATGGCCACCTTGCATCGTCAAGTCATTAATAGTTGGTGTCCCTAGACAGCGGGATTTTTTAAAATCCCTTTAGGGCCTCCCTTTTTTGTAGCCAATGTGAACGATGTGTGAACCTTTCATGTATACTGGTTGCAAAATAAAAATATTTGATTGATTGATTGATTGATGAAAAATTGCATAGTTAAACAATTTAAGAAATCTGAGATTACTCAAAGTTTTAATTGGCAGCCCTTCAAATGGGTCTGTAGTTGGTTAGCATTAGCATGCCACTGGTGGCCCCAAATGTAGACCACTGTTTACAAGTCACTGCATGGTTTATCACTGGACTGCCTCGGATAATACTGCATGCAGACAGCAGTGCTGGACTTGAGCTAAGACGTCGAGTGTGAAAGGTGACCTGTATGTCCAGAGGACGAGGACAGTCAGGACACGCCTCACAGAATGAGAATTTCAACTGCAGGTCACAGTTGTTGGCACAGTCTGCCTACCGCTACTCACACAGCCGACTCAGTTAGGTCTTTCGATTCAAGACTGAAGACATAAATAAATAATTATATTTTTAATTATGTGTTTGCTTGTGCCACTGTCTGTCAGTTGCATGTCTTTGACTGATTGCATGTGTGCTTTTGTTTGTCAAAGTGTCCTAGTAGCGGCATGTGCTGTGTTACGATGCCATAGAAATTGTCGTAATTATAATTATTAACAGAATAGCACATTTTCAAATGTCTTAACACATTCACCGCCTACACGCCATGTTAAATGACTGGTTTAACTACGAGATATCTCGTACCTGGCGGTCAATGTGTTAAGACATTTTATGAATGCCAAATCATTGATATTTACTTGGATTAACTAACCCTAACCCTAATGATGGTTAACTTAAGTCAGATGCTAATTTGGTTAACGATCAGTTAGTTGCGAGAGACTTGGGACCAGCATTGTGTCTCTGATTAATTAGTTCTGTTGTGCGTGAAACTATAACTTTACCAGATATGACACAGCAAGATGAACTCTCACAAATAATTTCAACCGCACAATGCACATGCAAATTTAAATAGTGAAGATCCATTGTTAACTTACTTAAGGACCTCTTTGAAGACAACAGCATCAATGTCTTCGATGCGGACCCTAGCCTCAGGTCCACTGCACTCGAGCATTCCACTGGAGAACATCGCCTCAAAGACAGGACTGCGTGCGATCAAAACGTACTTATGCGCACGGAACGTGACAATTTCACCATCGGACGGTCCAACTTCAAAACAGACGTCCGTTGATATTTCGTTGTCTAACATGTATCGCATGCACTCTGTCAGGGTTCTCTCCGATTGCCATCCATACTCAACTTGTGTTGCCATTATCTGTAAGAACAAAAGAAAATAAATGAATAATAAAAGTATATGGTTTAGTATCACACTTCTTGAGCAATGTTAATTATTAGAGAAACCCAGAATATACCTTAGTATCACATTAATTATTAAATTAATTATTAGAGAAACCCAGAATAAGGTGTGCAGAAAGTTTCACTTTTGTGTCCGCTTCTCCTACCATTGGATTTTGCATAAAAGAACGTTGGAGTTTTCAGTTGGAGCCAAGAACTCGACTATGAGCCAGTAAAAAGCTGCTTCTATGGAACTATATATAAATTAGTAATAATAATAATATCATTATTTGGCAAACCTGGTAATGGCGGTCCCAAATTATAGCAGTAAGGAAATCGATACATAATATTGTGTTGACATAGAAAATGAATGTGAAGACCATGTTGTCATTAATTTGACAATGTAACACGTCATTTGCCATAGATAAAACGTGCAACTTGTGACTATACCTCCACAGGAATGCAGACAAATATTTAGCTTGAAAATGACACCCTGCTAGTTCCACTTTGGTACCGTAACAAAATGAATATAATGACCATGATCCAGCTTTTATTTCATCAATAAAGAACCTTCATCCAGCTTTCATTTCTTGATCGTTTTTTCCATCAATCCAGCTTCTATCTCATCAATAAAAAACTTAATTCAGCATCCATTTTTAAAGCGTTGTTTCATCAATCCAGCTTCTATTTCAGATCTAAAAATACCTGTATCCAGCTTCTATTTCAGATCTAAAACTACCTCCATCCAGCTTCTATTTCACTTGCTTTTTTCATCAATCCAGCCTCCATTTCACCTGTAAAAAAGGCTTCATCCAGCTCCCATTTCTCAAGCGCTACACTACCAACTATCGTTCATAGCTCCATAAAAAGAAACAAAAAGTTTCTGATGCTAGAGGTCTATAAGAGTAGAGTACAAAAACAACATCGTTTCTCTGCGCCAATTCAATATTTCGCACTCTTACCACGCGCAAAGTTTATAGCCTTCACAAAATCTTGATTTCCTTAATGCTATAATTTGGGACCGCCATTACCAGGTTTGCCCATTATTTTTCTTTAATGAAACGCCTGCAAACGCACTGCGCTGTACATGTACACGTTAGGCAACAATCTTAATTAACATAATCACATAAACGTTAACTACTAACTCAACAGACAGACTGCAATACACGGCGCTAATAGTAGCCTACAAAGCACGTCTGCAATACGGGGCTCTATCTCGGTGCCAGTGTGTTATAAACATTGTGTCTTTAACTAGAATCCAGTTTAGGTCACTCAGTGGAAGTGAATAATTTAAATGCACTATATTAGATGCACTGATCCAAAAAAATAATAGCCTATAAACTGAATAGCCTCTGAATAGTCTGTACGAGAAACGCTCTGTACATTTTACATACAATGATATGATACGATGCCAGTACAAACGATGCTGGAAACAATTCTCGTATCCAAACAAATCAGTTTTCGCTTTTGCAAAGGTGCACAATTACAAAAAAATTTGGCAAATTTAGCGTATAAACTCTTTGCATGGATAATATCTAAGATATTAAACTTTCGTGCTTTTATTTTAAAGAATTAAACCTTTATTTTATGTATAAACCCTCGATCGACGCGCTTGCAAATTCAATGGGGAAAACCCAGAGTACAAGTTGACCAAATAAAGATGATTCATCTCCTTTCCATGCAAGTAAGTAAGTAAGTAAGTAAGAAGTCTTTATTTGCATTCCACAAGCGCAAACGCATCACGCTGTACGTCGACGCGACGTTTAGACTTATAAGCAATTTCCTTTTTAAAAAGCACAGCGGTAGCAGGTTATAAAGTCCCACATGAACATCTAAAGATACATCGATCGCGCGGCATTGAGTCGGCGAGCGATGCACGGCCGTCTTCCATACAAATCATTGCAACCTTTTTGTGTAGGGTAATCGTAATATGTTATCGTAGTCTAAAAATTTCTATTAACCACCCCGATTTCTCGGCTATGTCTGGGAGTCCGGATTAGACTGCCTGTAGCCTAACTGAAGAAAGAATTGAAAGTTTTCAAAACCATAGCCTATTCTTCAAAATATCAGTGGTTCGCTTAGGCTACATAATTTTTGAGAATTAGGCCTATTCACAATAATAATTATCATGCAGTTCTTCAGGGATAATAATATTATATGTCCTAAAATTTTTGAGACGCCAGTAGGCCTACGAGACAGAAGGCTACTTGCCGAAATAAAAAAACGAAGGCTCTTCTTCTTCTTCTTCTTCTTCTTCTTCTTTATTCTCTTCCGAAGAAAAACGAAGGCTGACGCTGAGCAAAGCCGTCGACTGAAGACGGTGACGAAGAGAAGACTGACGATTGACTCGGGCAGGTGACGAAAGATGACGCTAAAGTTCGTCTCAAGCGCAGAGCCACGTGAGCTCTTTATATAGCATCCCTGGTTGCGGTTCTAAGCTAGCGAAACGATGCAGGCCGAAGCGAATCAAGCCAGAAAGCGATGCAAGCCGGAGAACGGTAAAGAGAAGCGATGCAAGCCGAAGCGATGCAAGCCGAAGCGATGCAAGCCAGAAAGCGATGCAAGCCGCAGAATGGGAAAGAGAAGCGATGCAAGCCGAAGCGATGCAAGCCGAAGCGATGCAAGCCGAGGCGATGCAAGCCGAAACGATGCAAGCCAGAGAGCGATGCAAGCCGAAGCGATGCAAGCCGAGGCGATGCAAGCCGAAGCGATGCAAGCCAGAGAGCGATGCAAGCCGAGGCGATGCAAGCCGAAGCGATGCAAGCCAGAGAGCGATGCAAGCCGGATAGCGAAGACAGGCGAAGCGATGCAAGCCGGATAGCGAAGACAGGCGAAGCGATGCAAGCTAGAGAGCGATCGGTTCAATCCGGAGAGCGTAGGCAGGCAAAGCGATGAAAACCGAAGCGAATCAAGAATTGAGAAATTAGTTTTCAACCTAAACTTCGTTTTAAGGTGTTTGAAGGTGATTCCATTATAGCGTTTGACTAGGCTAGCCCTGCTGCTGTATCCGAATCCGTCTTGTCTATCGCTGTTTATATTGTTAATTTTCATTCGTTCGTTCGTTCGTTCGTTCGCTCGATCGATCGTTCGTTCGTTCGTTCGTTCATTCATTCATTAATTTTGAAGGGGCGTTAGCCTATTGTATACAAAATGTGCAGTTCTAAATGGATGTGTGCAGTCGTAGAAACACTTCTCTGCAACTAGAAATAGTCTTTGAAAGGCTCGATCATTGTCATCTGATTCGATTGAGTGTAGGCCTTCTAATTCAGCACGGAGGAGGTGAAGAAAGAGAGGAGTGGTGGTTCAGTTATAAAATTTCATTTAAAAGGTCGGTAATTGTGAGTAGGGATATAGGACTAGGCCTACAGAATTATCATCGTTCTATGAATCATGTGAAGATTCTCTTTCATTTGTTGTCAGAATCCATTGCTCAGATTCTGTCTTTCATTCCATTACAATTTACAACACGCTCTTCCTGTCCATGTTCGCGTTCAATTTTTTCCTTTTCTTCTAGGCCTTTACCTAGGCTATATATCGCTCGCGAACAAGCTGGTGCCCTAGCTGCGCTTGGCCTTCGATAACCGGAAGCACCTTAGAAGTATGGCGATTATGATAACAATAATAGAACGCCAATTAGGCCTAGTAGGCCTCTTACTAAATTTTATTCGCCATGCCAGTAGCACTGCATGGTATAGGCCTGTCATCTTTTGCAAAACACATTCGAAAATTTATCTGAATGTAAAGATCAGTCATACATCCCACATCGAATTTGAGATCAAGGAAGACGAAAATTCAGGCGTTATTCTCCATTGTCTAGGCCTATTCCCAACGGTCCGACATCTTGGATGGGCATGACGGCTACATTTACAACGGGACCCTGCGCCATGGCCTGTAATGCCTGCCATGCCTGCAATGCCTGCATCTGTAGAAGTCTGTACGCAACGTAATCCGTTAGCTCGAAATAACAGAACATGACCACACCGTAATACGCGACGAAACAGAAGACTTTCACAGCGTTCAGGAAGCTAGCATATTCGATCAGGTACCAAGGTCCCTCAGAGATCGATATTTTGAAAATCAATATATTGCATAGACCTGGGAAACAGTAGCGCATAAGAAAACAAGCGACGAAGAATCGACTGAAGATGACGAGGTGGGCAGCGATTGTGTAGACTTGAACCATGTCATCCGACCTATCGTTCGTCTATTCCGTTAATGGATGTAGGAACTCCGGCGAAGTCGCCGTACGTTGGCTCGAACCGGAATCGAAGCCTGAAAATAAATTAATCCGTGAAACTACAGCTGAAAATTTCGTGATTGTATCTCCACCCCTGAAATAGGCCTATTAGCCAACCGTACCTTATTACAGTGTGGCAATGATGAATTATGATGATGATTATATTTGTTTCGAGCTCTTGCTGATGATGTAAATGGAAAATGACCCCACCTGCGGCATAGCCAGAAAGTTACAACAAAAAAATGATTAATGAAAATGATAAAAATTAAATCCAATCGGTGCAAAGTCAGATAGAGGGGTCATATGGCCAGTGTCTCTATAGTAGGCCTACTCGGGAAATATGATTTAGTCTGTCCTTTATTTTGGGGTTTGAAGTTGCGAGAACGAGGACGTGGACTATGGACTCTCGGTGGGAACCGGTGTAAAGGTTTCAAATTACCCAGGCCCGGATCTACAGTTTTGGGGGCCCTGTGCTGATCGAATGACGGGGCCCCTTACAATTTTAAGAAGCCAGGCAGACATACAATAACCCGAAGCATAATTTGTTATACTTTACAGCACATAAGAAGTATAGATAGGACAATTGTCACGAGCTCACGACTCACGCACTGACATCATGGGCGGAGTTTGGTTTCCGTTCTTAGGGGGGGGGGGGGAAACGGGCTTAGGTTGGGTGGAAACTTAGTCCAGAGCGAGCAGCGCCGAAATTTTTTAATCCTCGGCACAAAAAGTTGATAGCCTATTTTTTAGTCATCAGGTAGAAATCTCAAAAAACCATGCATATTTTCTCGCCCAAAAAGTTGATAACCTTTTTTAGTCATCAGGTCGAAATCTCATAAAACCATACTATTTTTCCCACCAAAAAGTGACGTTTTTAGTCATGAGGTTGAAGTTGCGGTTCGAGGAAAAAAATTTCTCGCATATAATGAGTATTTTCGAGTCTGGGCCAGGGCCTTCGGGGGGAGGCGGACTAAGCCCGGGAAAAGGTACCATTTTCATGGCAAAAATATGACTCTGGACCTTCTTGGGGGCTTAGCCATGCATCCCCCTTAGCCCCTGATAAACTTCGCCCATCGTCCATGGTTCGGCTTCCTTATAATATTATTGGTGATTATCCACGTAACCTTGGGTCTTCTTCTCTATATAATCGAGAGTCCCTAGCATTTTCTCCACAAAAGTTATCAGTGACTTGTACAGTTTGAGAGGGATACATCAAAGTGATGCCATCATATAGGTCTGCTATGACATTATTTGGTTATATATTTAGTCAGAGCTATGATTGCTCTTTTGCTATGCATAATGCATTGCAATTTGCACTGTTTCTTTCCTGAATCCTCACTTTATTTATTTTTTACTTTTACAATTTGGGGGCCCCACCGAAACTTGGGGCCCTGTGCTGCAGCACAATCAGCACCGTGGTTAATCCGGGCCTGAAATTACCCCCTCCTAAACATTACCCCCCCCTGCAAACTGTAAATTGCATCAATCATCGCATTTATTGCACTACAAATATCCGAAAAATCATCCCGCTTCTTCTTTTGGTCTGAAGATTTTCATCCGTCATCCCACTTCGTGGTTTTTTATCAATATTTTCATCTGTAAATAAAAGACTAAATCGCCGCTGAAGTTACATGGAGAAATGGCTTCGAGGCTATTATTAATTTTCGATTAAAATATTGATAACAAACCACGAAGTAGGATGATGGATGAAAATCTTCAGACCAAAACAAGAAGCGGGATGCTTTTCCTGATTTTTTTAGTGCAATAAATGCGATGATTGATGCAAATCTAGTTTTCGGGGGGTAATCTGAAACCGGTTTCAAGTTACCGGGGGGGTAATGTTTAGGAGGGGGTAATTTGAAACCTTTACACCGGTTAACCATGATGTGTGAGTCAAGTCGCACAACACGTAGCTCGCAATAGTTCGTCTTCAATGACAGAGTACGAGTGCTTCTACAATCTACAGGCGACAATTTGCATATCATAATGAAAACAAGTAGCCTAGGCTTACAGTAAGGACGTCGTGCTTTCATGTACATTGTACTTTATACTTGGGCCCACATTTTTGCATGCCTACCTGCGTTTTGAATCGGCACTGACTTGTAATAAGTTTCTTTTGAGAAAGTCTTACGCTAAACATAACAGTCTCGTCTGCTTCTCTGCGAAGTCTTACGAAGAGCTTCGTTGTGACTGTCCATAGTAACTGAAAGATGACGTCATAATCAAACACAGACCAGAACACAGATTGACGTCATAATCAAACAAAGACCATAGACACAGACAATCGATGAAAGCGAAATATTTAGCGCTGCTATTAATTTAGCTGGTCTTTCCAAAGCTGATTTTGTGCAGCGCCGAGAGATCTAGGTAGACCTGGGAGTGACTTTAGTCAGCCAATCTGACCCCACTTGACCCTAAAGTGACTTGAGGTCGACTTGAAGTCGACTTCTTGGAGTCAAAACGACTTGACCCGACTTGGCAGAAAAACAACCGACTTCCGACTTGAAGTCGACTTCTGACATGGTAATAGCCATTAGCCTAGGTCTACGTACGGCTACTAATGGTAGAAGTCAAGCCAATTTTTCCTGGCAAGCATTGATTTCATATTGGCCTAAGCCTACCAATGAATAATGAGGCCTCAACTCTTAATTGATGCATGCATTTGTTAAAGTTTTATTAAGTCCATTTCAGACTTTTGTGTTTCAGTTTGAGTAGTTTTGTGATGCCTTGGGCCAATCTAGGAGCCTAGACTATGGGACGACAAATTATTAGGCCTGTAAATTTTACCTTGTCCATTATCTGCGATTATTCAGATTGCATTCATTATTATTTTTTAAATTATTAATATTAATATTAAATAAATTTGCAAAACGCGCAAGGACTAAGATAAAATGGGGGACCGCGGACTGGTTGCACTGAATGGCGTGTTGTGATAGGCTTCATCTGTATGCCTAATTCTGTTTTCATATTATAATTGATCGGCCACTAACATCATTCCGCAACCTATAGCAAATAGCATTGCAAGCGCATCATCCAGCAGTAGGCTACTAGGCCTACTATAGTAGCCTAGACCTATACTTACTGAAAGTAAAGTCTCTCATTGTTCAATTGGCCCGTATATAATAGCTTTTCCCTCTGCAGACAAAAACTGCAGATGCAGCGTACGTACCAAAGTAGCGCCAAACTATCGATTTATTATAAGCTTAGGCCTTGTAGATCCATCTTTCTTTGCGCCGAATTCACTGACCGCTAGAAGTTCACTGATTTGCTCACGTTCATGTCTTGATAAGCACACGTGCTAATATTTTAGTAACATTTTGTTTCACAATTTTAATAGGCTAAGTACAATATAGGCCTATAGCACGTTTTAGCATAGAATAACAAATTATATGAATAGATCGGCGGAATGGCAGTCTGCACGATAGCCTACCGGTAAAATAAGCTTAATCAATAGGCTACAGGCTAAGTCCCTGTTTAGCAAAAGTGACAAATTTAACTATGTTTGTGTCTCAAGTCGGTTTAAGTCGACTTGGGGTAAAAACAACTTCAAGTGACTTCTCTCCACAAAATTCGACTTGGGGTCAGTTGCGGTGACCAGAAACGACCCGACCCGACTTGGGATGCCCAAGTCGACTGGGGTCGACTTATTGGGGTCGACTCCCAGGTCTAGATCTAGGAGATTTATAAACATGTACATTGTAGGTCTACATTAGGCGTGTATGCCTATTATAGGCTAGGCATAATTGTGGTAAAATGATGTTATCAAGTCTATTTGTCAGAGATGCGCCTGAGACTAATGTTGATGGGACTCTAAATAAATACTAAGGATTAAACCCCTCAACCCCCCCCCCAATTCTCACCCCGGAGAGCACATGACAAGTAATTTGTCAAGGGGAACGGACATTATCCCTCCGACATTATGCCCCCGGACACAAGCCCCTCCGGACATTATCCCCACAGGGCAGGACATTACCCCCACCTCAAGAGAATGATCAGGTCCATATTTTACATCACACAAAAGACAAAATTTAATATAAAAATTATATGCTAGATGTGTCTACATAGTAGGGTAAAAGTAAAGTCCCATCCCGTTCCATGAGGAACACAGAGAGTCGCTTATCTCTTTTTCCATAGCCCTGAGCCAGCAATGGGCGAATCCCAAGGTCCTGGATACGGGGCCAGAGTATCGCAGAACTTGCTGTTTACTTCCCAGCTGACGCCGGTACCAAAATTATACTGCTTGGTGACAGAGGCACGTGTGCGTGAACAACTTGCCCAACTTAAGGTCGTTACCCGGAGTCGAGCCCGCAACCTTTCGCTCCGTGAGCGGACGCGTTACCGGTCCGCCACCAGGTCGCACATACTATACTGACTGACAATTCGCATTCGTTCATTTCAATTATAATTATGCCTATCAATGGAAACGACGCTATAAGATGGCTGCGATCCAAGCTCAGACCTAGACGACGTTGACAGGCCTTCGTCGTTGCCATAACTGACACTTACAAGCAGGCCTATATACTTACTGTAATAAACGCGACACTGACAATCCTTAAGTTTACATGTGAATGACAGTAACGGGTCTATACATTGACAGCAGTAACAAGTGAACACAGCTAACAGAACCTGGACAATGAACCTTCTGCAACTAAAGGAAACATGCACAAATTGCTGAAACAACATTACAAATTCTTTTCTGTGGGCCTGCCCTACATGAAACTATAACAACTAGGCCTAGCAGAGGGTTCCACGACCACTGGTCCACCGACAACTCGTCCAACGACAACTCGTCCACGGACAACTGGTCCACCGACAACTCGTCCACCGAAATAGAAGCCGGATTAATGAGAAAACGCTTGAGAAATGGAAGCTGGATGAAGGTTTTTACAGGTGAAATAGAAGCTGGATTGATGAAAAACCGCTTAAGAAATGGAAGATGGATCAAGTTTTTTTCTGTCTGAAATAGAAGCTGGATGCATGTTGAGACACATGGTGAAAATCGTCAGTTCAGCTTCTATTTAGGCAAGGAAACCATAAGACTTTTTTTCATAAACCCAGCTCCTATTTCGTAAAGAAAGAACTTTCATCCAGCTTCCATTTCTCTAGCGCTTTCTCATTAATCCGGCTTCTATTTAAGTGGACCAGTTGTCGGTGGACCAGTTGTCCGTGGACGAGTTGTCGTTGGACGAGGTGTCGTTGGACGAGTTGTCATGACACCCTACCAGAGAGATTGACAGAGCGAACTGATGGGAAGTCCATTCCATATGGAGGGACCGACACAGGCGATACAGGCAGTAGTAGAAAGAAAAACTTTCTTCAATCTGCTGATAAAGCTATTGACGAAGTATGGTCCTAAACGAACTGGAATATAGTTGCATAACAGAAGACCGGTTAGTAGGCCCTATTATTTATTCGCCATACGACTATAATAACTAACACTGTCCGTCAGACTGTCGTTCTTTAAGCGCACACTATCCAAATCTGAATGTAAACTGCAAAGATCAGACTGAATTCCGACATCCAAGATGAGAAGAAAAACGAAAATTGTAGGCGCTATTCTGCGGCGCCTACATGCAGGCCTAGGCCTAATTTCGAAGGACCAATGTTTTCGATCGGTATATATACCATGAATTGTATAAATCGGTTCGCAGCGTAATCCGTTATGCGGCAGTTAATGTACACGATGACCCAGTACATTAGGACGAACTGAAAGAGACTGATATCACCGGGCTCTGGCAGGCTGACTTTCACCTGGAACTCCTGTACCTTAGCGACTTTCAACCGAAAATCAGTCTCCTTCCAGGTGAGTGGGAAGTAGTAGTACACGATGGAAGTTGCGACGAAAATTTGACTGATCATGGTAAGGCAGGCAACGATTTTGCTGCTTAGAGCCATGGCGGCTAAAAAGTTTCGACCTGTGTTACTTTTGGCCTCTTCTGCTAAGATGCAGAAACACAGACGAAGACGCAGGCGTACTCCAACTAGACTCAAAACCTTTAAGAAAGAAACACAATAATTACTCGATGAAAAGAGGCATAATTATCTTCGTAATCGTAGCCTAATCGTAATCTCGAAATTTTTATAGCACCCACAAGAGCCAAGTCGCGGGCACCAGCTTATTCACAGGCGCTCAATCAACACACATTATTGTTAGGCGGGGCGGGGTAAAGATCCGGAGAGTGATGTGATGATTGACAAAATTGTCCTTAAGATGAAATACTGCATGATTGTCACTTAAAAAGGCATCGTACTGATTATCATTAGGAAAATAATAAACACATTCAATTAATCTGGTTTCCTGTTTACTGAAGGACCAGATGAACTCGAGCAGCAAAGCCACCTGCCTACACTTAATTTTATGGGGAGCGGTGGTGTAGTGGTGGCGCCATTGCCTTGGAGCCGGAAGATTCAAGGCTCGAATCCACCTCGCCGCGTAAGGACCCTGGGCAAGTCCTTCACTCACAATTTATTGCTCATCGCTTCGGCGTGAAACTCCGATGCAGTGTCCGCTCTGCATTCGGGAGCACCTCTGAGTAGTGAGAGCTTGAAGGAGCGCTATAACAAGTGCACATAGGCTTACATACATAGAAACATACATGCATACACTATAATCTGAGGACCACCTCTTAATCAACTAACACATATCTAACCATAGGCTACTTTTCAATCCTTACAATAATGATCTCCCATCCGGAAAACTTATAGAATCCGGGACCGAATGACGACACTAACCTATTCCTTACCCTAACCGACCATCACGACGCCTGACCTGACCATTAATTAAATTATTATTATTATTAACTAAATTTATAACGCACGCAAGGTCACACCAAAATGTGAATCTGAGGCGCGGATAGGCATAGTCAGTCGCCAGAGGAAGATGCAGTTAGAGATCCATGTGCTTGAAAACCAAAAGGAAATAGTGAGTCATAACCGACACTCCGATGCCTAACCTGAACCTAACCGACCATCATGACCCCTAAACCTGAACCTAACCGACACGACGGTCCCCGGATTCTATAATAGCCTATTGTGCCCAATTTCCCATTGAAGGAAAATGCCTTGTCAAGAACGTAAGCGTGTTAGCGTACAAATTTCCAAGTACGGTGATGATGCATATTGACTGAACATAATGAATCAATTAGTTAGTTAATTAATTATTAATGAACGAAAGCTTATGCAATAGGCCTAATCATCACGTTCAATTCGAGTAAAGTAGTGAAGGATCTCACTCGATTATTCTTTGCGAAATAAAAGCATAATCGTCGATTCTCACAATATCTTACGGAAAGTATTAAATTTACTGCAGATATTTAATTAATTGACATTAACGGAAAGTGTGACGTAATGAAAACAAAATGCTTCAAACTTAAACGTCACAATTGAAAAAGATTACATGTCTAATAAAGATATCACCATGCAAACTTATGCGCCTCCGGGAGGTATCCTGAAATGACGTTGTAGATATAAATTCCGATTTATTGATATTTGCTACAAGCCTACAACTTAATAATAATAATAATTATCTATAGGGACTTCTGCTGTACCAGCCTACCAGGTAGCGCAAATGTTAGGCCTATAAGCGCAAATGTTATAATAAGCCTATAGAATAGTAGCCTATAGATGGTGGCGTAAGTATTGATGGGGTTGGTGATGGAGTTGGTCGTAGCCTATTAGCCTACAGTAGGCTATTCGTGGTGGTGTTGTTGTTGTTGGTGATGTTGACGATGGTAGGCCTATTGTTGGTTGTGATAATCGTGGCGAAGGAGTTTGTGATAAAATTATTGGTTTTGGTGAAGTCGGTGTTGATGTGTGTATAGCCTATATTAGTAGGCCGGTTCTTGTTTTTTAATTCACCCCCAGGCTCTAAGTTGACGGGATTTATCGCGTGAGGGTCGGTTAGGGCTAAGGTTAGGCATCGTGAGGGTCGGTTAGGATTAGTTTTAGGGTTAGTGCAGTCATTCTGACAGGTGCACATACTCAACACATAAAACGGACATGGAAAGCATGATTGGGGTGAATTAAAAAACAAGTGCCAGTAGGCCTACGGTGTTGGTGGAGTTGATGATAGGTTTGAGGTGTTCACATGCATGCTCAGGTAAATACATAGGCCTACATGCATAGGTCTACATCTTCGGACTACGGAAGAATCCGTGTGTTGTTCACCATGATTTTTTTCTTAAATATGCAGTCTTCCACCGGACATCCGATTGACCGTCTCAGTGACAGTCAGTGTAGGCTACTCTTTCAAATCAAAACTTAAATCTTATCTGTTTGCTACTTAATGCTTACTAGCCTAGTTAGCTACACCGGTAAGCGCGAACGGCATTCGTCTGTTGGATACAACGGACTGCGGTTCAAGCCCCGGGCTGGGAGTTGACATTAAGAGATTTAGATATCTCAGGCTAGTACGTGTGGGACGCAGAGGCGCAAGTTCCTGCGGAGCGACCTTGGGAAAGTTGCTTGCCCATCATTGTCTGTGGGGAAGGCAACGGGAAACCACCTCACTCATCTCATCCCCAGGGGCAGAGAACCATCATCATCACTTAATGCTTACACCGTAGTTAGCAGTTTATGAAGCGCCCTTGTTGCGGTATGGTCGGGGTACGGCGCCATATGAATTGTCGTTATTAGTAGGGTCTATCTAATGACGACACTAACCCTAACACTAACCTACATGTAAGTACCTGACCATAACCAACGCTGTCATCCGATTGAGGGGTTACCTGGTCACCTGGTGCCGTCAGCTTCTGTAGCTCTGGCGAAAGCCCTGGTGTATTCTCTCCAACGTCTCCTCTCCCTAGTCGCCTCTCGTAGCTCCTCCAGTCTCATGCCAGACTTTTCCTGTACCTCATCCAACCATTTCTTCCTTTGAGGGGTAAGTTACCAAAATGGAAGGGGCATGTGCAGAAACAGGGTGTACATTAGGCCTGCATATTATGTGCTTTTCGGTAAGTTAAAGAAAAAAGACTAAAAGCAAGTCATCAGATTTTAAAGCAGGGAAGTTGGTAGGCTACCTCGTTGGAAGATTTTGAACGAATGACTGAAAAAGTCGTCAGAAATTTTCGGTCCAAAGAGCTCTGGATTAAAATTGCTGGTTGTGCAGTTATTACAATCTCTTTAGGTCTAAAAGGGCCTGATAGCTATAGTCTACATTGTCAAATTTAATTTTTAGATCCCCAAAGTAGGCCTATATCTCCATCTCAATTAGTGTGAATTCTGTTGCGCTTGTCATTTTCTGCGCAATACATATTACAACATATTGCACTTTAACAAAATGAAATTAATGCAGCAAAACCGTGTCATCTTGAGAAAGTTTATGAACCAAAATTTAAACAATAAAATAATGTCGAATAACATAAAGTGCTCCAATTATCAATAAGCTATGATGAAAGACATTGAAAGTAAACTTCAGGGGTTAGCTATATAATCCCTAGAATCTCTGTTTCCTTCAAAACTCTGCATCAGAGAAGTAAAGTAATTATACGAGTTCACAGAACGGAAAAATGAGGGACTTTGTAACTTCTTGTTACGCCTGTACGTCGTACCCCGCAATAAAAAAAAACATATGTCGATGAATAATTCATAAGGTGGAGTACATCCAAGGTTGGAGTAGTTTTTTTTATATATTCTTGCTTCATTTTAAACATTTGACAGAATATCTCATCTCACGCCCACAAGGCTCATCCTCAAATAATTGCGATGCTTCCACCATTCACAGCATCCTGATAAGGTTGTAAACATACAAATGAAAATTCAAAAAAACTGTATTCATAAATTTCAGGAAGCAATGGTCGCACCATTTAAACAGACAGATCTCATATTACAGATGCTAATTGCCTCCCTGAATGAAATAATTATAATTGTACTCTAGGCTTTAGTATGCCGTCTTAGGTGCATTGTAAGTGTATATTTCTTTGCAAAAGATCCACTGCATAAGTGGCATACATTATGGCTTCTTCCCAGAATGGGTTCTCACATGACAATTCAGACTATAACTTTGGGCAAATACTTTCTGACATAGTTGGCATTTGTATGGTTGTTCTCCAGTATGGGTTCTCATGTGAAACTTCATGCCATACCTTTCGACAAATGTTTTCTGACAAAGTTGGCATCTGTACTACTGTAGGCCTATGGTTTTTCTCCAGTGTGGGTTCTAATGTGATGGCTCAGAGAACCATATTCGGAAAATGCAACATGGCAGAGATAGCATATAAATGGCTTTTCTCCAGTATGAGTCATCATGTGACGATTGAGTTCGCTGCGCATGGATAATGCCTTGTTACATAGACCGCATATGTATGGTTTTACTCCATTGTGGTTTCGTATGTGAATCTTCACACTATTCCGATGACGAAATGATTTCTGACATAGCAGGCATATGTAAGGTTTCTCAACAGTGTGAACTCTCATGTGGCTACTCGAGGCACTTTTACCAGTAAAAACGTTCTGACATAGCTGGCAAATATACGGTTTTTCCCCAGTGTGGATTCTCACGTGACTAATTAGCGTAGTTCTGTTGGCAAACATTTTCTTACATAGCTGACATTTGTATGGTTTTTCTCCGGTATGGGTCCGCATGTGACGATTCAAGTTACTATTTACGGCAAATGTCTTTGGGCATACCTGGCATTTGTATGGGTTTTCTTCAGTATGAGTTCTCATGTGACGATTCCTAGTACTATGGTCACCAAAAGCTTTCTGACATAACTGGCATTTGTGTGGTTTTTCTCCAGTATGGGTTCTTATGTGACGATTTAGCGAACTACTATCGGCAAATGTTTTATCACAAAACTGGCACTTGAATGGCTTTTCGCCAGTGTGTGTTCTCACATGGCAATTCAGGTATCTACTTTCGGCAAACACTTTCAGACATAGTAGGCACTTGTACGGCTTTTCTCCAGTGTGTTTTCTCACATGTTTTTCCATATTACTCCCTCCAGAAAATGATTTCTGACATAAATGGCATTTTAACAGTTTTCCTTCAGTATATGCATTTTCATGATAATTTGCTACTTTTTCAAACGCTTTCTAGCTGCTGGTTGAATGACTGTTCAGTAAAACTGGATATGAAACAGCTAATGCAGATTAATAGAATAATTATTCTGTTTCTACGGAGTCGTGTTTCAGCTGTGTGAGTGTGACAATAATTTCTTTCTGGTTATGGAAGTTCTTCTTCTTTGGGACGGTAAGGAACCAATATGACAATGTCATGTTCGCAAGTAGCCTACATTTGAACTGAATTCTTTAAGAGTAGGCTACCTGGTACGTAAATAATGGAGACACATGAATTTGTACTCAATTCTTGTTTCAATTCACAAAAATTATATTCGTCCTGTAATCGAGGAAGTATCAGTTTTATTTTATATGTAAACTAGCTGTACCCAGCCACGCGTTGCTGTGGCAGAAAAGACTCTCCCCTCCCCTCCTCCTCCCCCTCCCCTCCCGCTCCGCCTACCCTCCCTCTCCCCTCCTCCCTCTTCCCCTCCGTCCCGCTCCCTCCGCTCCTCCCCTCCTCCTCCCTCTCCGTCCCGCTCCCTCCGTTCCTTTCCTCCCTCAACCAAGAATGTTGAGAGGCCGCTTATGACGTCACGGCACGCGACCTCATTCATGTTTCGTCTGCATGGTCGCAGTCACTGTCAAGGCGTTTCTGAAATCTGGCAACGTGCGGTTTTGAATTTGCAAATGGCGGTCGAGCGGAATGCAAACTTCACTTTTTGTGGAAAATATAGCGTTTTTTCGGATAAAAAGAAAAAGGGACACTCTCGTATAGGAATGGAAGGTTTTGTTAAATTTTCAAAACAATCTGTGCGGTACATTTCGAGAACACTCTACACAAAATATTGGAAAGTTTCATTTTTATTTATATAGATTGGCAATCCTGGGAACGGCGGTCGTAAATTCCGAAACACTGTTTTCTATATTTTATAACAAACTGACAGCTGATCCAGCACTCGAGAAATGTAAGCTGTGTGACAGTTTTTAGAAGTGTGTATGTTGAATTGGAAAAAAAAACGCAAGAAAAATGGAATTTGGATGATGGTTCTTTTTACAGGTGAAATAGAAGCTGGATTGATGAAAATAATGCATGAGAAATAAAAGCTGGATGAAGGTATTTCTAGATCTGAAATAGAAGCTGGATCGATAAGAAACCACTTAAGTAATGGAAGCTGGATGAGGTTATTTTTTTTATCTGAAATAGAAGCTGGGTTGACGAAAATAACGGTAGAGAAATAGAAGCTGGGGTAATAAAAATAATCAAGCTGAAATTGGAGCTGGATTGATGAAAAATAGGGGCCTAGTTATCATTGAAACAGAAGTTGGATTCATAAGCAACTGATGCAATTGAAAAGGCTGGACTTTTACTTACCGGTACTTACTTATTAATTTTTCGGTACTTATGGGTTATCTACCCTGATTTATTATTTTTTATTTTTTCAGCGTTGTCATTCCACGTCTTTTCCGTGAGGGTCGGTTAGGGCTCAGGTTAGGCATCGTGACGGTCGGTTAGGGTTAGTGTTAGGGTTAGTTTAGCCATTAGAAACTGGTCGATTCATGGCAAAAGACACTGTGTCAAAATAAATCAGGGTATATAACCCATAAGTACCAGGTACTTATGGGTTATCTACCCTGATTTATTTTTTTTTTTTTCAGCGTTGTCATTCCACGTCTTTTCCGTGAGGGTCGGTTAGGGCTCAGGTTAGGCATCGTGAGGGTCGGTTAGGGTTAGTGTTAGGGTTAGTTTAGCCATTAGAAACTGGTCGATTCATGGCAAAATACACTGTGTCAAAATAAATCAGGGTAGATAACCCAACAGTGTTTCGGAATTTACGACCGCCGTTCCCAGGATTACCTGTAAATTAAATTTAAAACCCTGTTCTGCTCGCCTACGCCAAATATCGGTAAACACGAAGACTGAGTCACCGTACTCCAAACAATATGGCCACCTTAGATGCGTGCATAACAGAGCGGCCCGACATGCGGCCTAATATTTCCGCGAAAAATAAAGGACGCTTCAATTTCAGCAGAATGACTGCACTAAACCCTAAAACTAACCCTAACCGACCCTCACGGCGCCTAACCTGAGCCCTAACCGACCCTCACGCTTTGCATGTTGAGATACATGTTGCGATGTCGTCGACCGGCCGCGTTCTAATTTTACGGCATTCGTTGGCAGCCATATTGTTTGGAGTACGGTGACTCAGTCTTCGTGTTTACCCAAATATCTAACAGTGCATTAGGGCGGGGAGGCGTAGAACATCGAGCCGATCGGAAAATTCGAAACTATTCGCTCAAATAGTAATAAGAATATCATACATTCTATTAAAATAAAAAATATAGACAGATCTATAGAAATTGATTAATAATCGAAAGATAACTTTATTTGTGGACAGCTATAGATCTCAAATCCTACCTTGTACAGCATAGCCTACCTATTCTTAGTTGATCAGTGCCACAAAATTATGACGTCATCACTTATTGTGCTGTATAGGCAGTGATGCATCTCTGATTTTTAAAAAGGTCAGATCCGGCCAAAAAAAGGCTAGAAAAGGTTAGATCCAGAAATTTCCGAAAATAGGTCTACACAGAATTTTGGGTTCCACGACAACTGGTCAACGGACAACTGGTCCACCGACAACTGGTCCACGAAATATTGGTCCATCGAGAAATGGTTAACGACAAAATGTTAACTGGAAATTGCTAGTCGATGTTTTTGCAGCTGAAATAGATGCTGGATTGATGAAAAAAGTTTGAGAAATGGAAGCAGGATGAAGGTTCTTTTGCAAGTGAAATAGAAACTGGACTTAGGAACAGAACGATTGAAAAATAGCAGCTGGATGAAGGGGTGACTCTACAAAAGGGCGCCCGACAAAAGGGCGCCGACAATAGGGCGCCCGACATAAGAGCGGCGCTCTTAAAAGAAATAGGCCTATTATCGTAAAAGATATCGCGGATTAAATAAATTATTTGAAAAAGACAAGTGATCCACCACCACTAAGCTTACATTAGGGCCTATGTTAAAAACACACAGAATCTAAAAGTTTGCTTATGCGAAAGAATACATTTTGTGGAATCGACGGGTGCCTACGGAAAAAATTCTTAATTCCGAGGTGCTTTCATATATTTTAAACCAAAATACACCATTTTGTGCAGAAATGAATGCTGAATCCATTGATGTATTACAAGCTATGATAGGCTATCTCAAACCAAACCCAAAATCCAGGGGGGGGTTGGTAACCACCCTCCTTGGTAGTCAGGGTTACAAAAAGCTTGGTACCCCGAGGGTTAAATAAAATATGCAGTCTTTCACAGTGGCGGTGCCAGGATTTCAGTTTTTTTGGGGGGGCTCAACTCAGGGAAAAAATCCAATTTTTTTCCGTCAAAATTTCTGACGACTTTTTAGTCGAAATCTTTAAAAAAATCATTCTTCACCGCCAAAATTTCGGATGACCTTTTTTAGTCATCAGCTTCAGTTTTTTTTTGGGGGGGGGCTAGCTGAAAGTCGAAATTTGTCATTTTTGCATGGGAAAATTTGATCGCCGTAGGGGGGTGGGAGTTTAGCCCTCTGTCGCCGCTACATGGTCTTCCACCGGACATCTGATACTCTTGTGTACTCTTTCGAATCAAAGCTTAAAATCTGATCTGTTTGCTACTTAGGCTAATACTTACCTCGCATTTAGCAGCTTGTGAAGCGCCCCTGTGCGGTAGGCTATGGCCGGGTTACGGCGCCATAATGAATTGTCGTTATTAGTAAGGTCTATAACCCTAACACTAACCTAACCCTAACCGACGCTCTCATCCGATTGGCGGTAAGTTACCGGAATGGAAGGGAGGGGCTTGTGCAGAAACAAATAGGCCTACGGCGAGAGGCTACATTAGGCCAGGCCTATGTGCTTTTCGGTAAGCCTAAGTTAAAGGAATAAGACTAAAAACCAGTAATCAGATTTTAAAGCATTGGAAGATTTTGGGCGAATGACTAAAAAAGTCGTCAGAAATTTTTGGTCTAAAGATCACTGGATTAAAATTGTTGGTTGTGCAGTTATTATAGGCCCTAATTTCTTTAGGCCTAAAAGGGCCCGAGACTATATGTTCTACTCTGCTCTAAAGACTGTTCTCTTTAGCCGTGGTTGGTTCAGGAGCAGTGGCGGCGCCAGCATTTTTGGTTTGGGGGGGGGGCTGAAGCCCTAAGTCCTTCCTCCCTCATAATTATTGCAAGCGCCGAAGGCGCGAAGCTGCGAGTGCCGAAGGCACGAAGCCCGTACCGACTAGGGGGTCTGGGGGAGCGTCGTAAGCTTCCCCAGCGGGGTCTGGGGCGGAGCCCCAGCCGCCGACGCATTTTTAGCTCTGTTGACCTCAACCGGAGCTCTTTTAGGCTCTTTTTTGACAGCCATTTATGCACAATAACATTATGAAAACAACGGGGTCTGGGGCAGAGTCCCAGCCACCAACGAATTTTTAGCTCTGATGTTGCCCTCAACTGGAGCCCTTCTAAGGCTCTTTTTTACAGCTATTTATGCACGATAAAATCTTGAAAAGAACGGGGTCTGGGGCGGAGCCCCAGCCACCAACGCATTCTTCGCTCTGTTGACCTCAATGGAGCCCTTTTCAGGCTCTTTTTGACAGCTATTTATGCACGATAAAATCATGAAAACAACGGGGTCTGGGGCAGAGCTCCAGCCACCAACGAATTTTTAGCTCTGTTGCTCTCAACTGGAGCCCTTTTAAGGCTCTTTTTTTACAGCTATTTATGCACGAAAAAATCACGAAAACAACGGGGTCTGCCGCCAACGCATTTTTAGCTCTGTTGACCTCAACGGAGCCCTTTTAGGCTCTTTTTGACAGCCATTTATGCACGATAAAATTATGAAAACAACGGGGTCTTGCCGTCTTGGGCGGAGCCCCAGCCACCAACGAATTTTTAGCTCTGTTGCCCTCAACTGAAGCCCTTTTAAGGCTCTTTTTGCCAGCTATTTATGAACGATAAAATCATGAAAACTTCAATAAGAGGTCGTTTTGCAGAGTCGCATACTGCCAATATGAGAATGTCAAAATTTTATTGTAAAAGAAATGGGTTTCGTCTTGATCATGACTATGATCACAAAAGTTAGAAGTTTAGGCTTATAACCTAACAAGTTTATAAAAATACTGTCATAGGCCTACTGTATCTGTAACCATAGGGGGCATGCTATATGTAGTATTTTTTGCAGGCTCAACCCAACCAAAATGTCCCACCCAAAATGTGTAATTTCCTAATTTAAAAAAATTATTAAGTGAAGGCTTAGCCTATAGTCCCTATACCTTTTGTCCACGACATTTTGTCGTCGGCGACATTTCGTCTTGCGACATACATGTATTGCATAGGTGTGCATACATGTAGGTGGCCCTAACCAGCGGGACTCTGCAGTCCCTTCTGGGTTTCCTTTTGTTACCAAAAGCAAGCGTTCATGTTTATTTTGATGTGATGATAGAGATCTACATGTATATCATGTGTGCTTCTTGGCTCAATAAAAAAATTGAAAATTGATTTTCACTCGACATTTTGTCTTGCGACATATCGTCACTGCGATATTTTGTCGACGACATTTTGTCAGGTCACCAGTCGGGTCTTTCAGGGTCTGCGACCCGACATTGATTTTCGTGACTTCCTGGTGCCGGGTTTCAGTCGGAAACAAGTGTAAACATTTTTGGGAAAATAGGGCCTAACTAAAAAAAATCTTGTCGTGAGACACAAAGAAATAAATTAAAAGGTATGATTTTGAATTTTTTTCGGTAAATGAGTAAAAAAAGGTCGTCAGGTACCAAAAATGAGTGAAATTTGTACAATTTTGGGCGAATGACCAAAAAGATCTTCAGAAATTTTTTGGCTCAAAGACTTCGGCTCGTCCACCAAAGTCAGACCCGGCAACTTTCCCAAACCACTTTCAGCCCTGGCCTAGGCCTACCGGTAGAATTCGAGTTATCTAGAATATTAAAGCCTATGGTATAAAGTGCCTTATTGGCGGGAAATCAACTTCGCAAATGTTATGCTTGAGCACCCTTTTCAGATAATCGCTTGCTGCCTTGGGCCCCACACACCCTAGGGCCGGACTTGACCACAAACCTGGGGACCGTCCCCTATGGCCCCAAAATCTCCCCATGTGTGCTGCTGCTAATTGAAAGCCCCATTTCGTATGTGATTTTATAAAACTACAGGCGTAGCCCTCAGCCGGCCACCGGGCTGCATATGGTGTACAACTGTACATAACCTCATCACGGCTCGGCGGCATGTGTATTAGGATAAGCAATCCGCGCTATGATTACATAGTTGATTTAATTGCCGTTGGTCACTGTCTAGATTTCTTTTTCGAAGCTAGCAGTTGTAGAAATTTTCCTCGTTTTGTTTTGGGGGGGCTGAGCCGCCGATAGGGGGGGCTTAGCCACCCTAGCCCCCCTGGCGCCGCCACTGTTCAGGAGCGCTTCTGAGTAGATACTCTTCAAGTAAATGTTTGAAATGATAATAATTATCAAATTTCATTTTTAGATCCACAAAGTATCTCCATCTCTCTTAGCCTGCATGCGCCTGTAATAATTACAGGTTAAGTAACTTATCATTTCTTCAATTTGTAGGAAAAAAATTGTATTCCATGACTCGCGTCGACTTCTTGATTCCTGATCGCGAAGGAGACGCCTAGGCCTACTACTAGCACTACCACAAAGGCAACTAGGCCTACTATTACCAACGCTCGTAAATAAGCTGGTGCCCTGCGCTCAGCTTTCGAGTAGCGCTCTAGAAATTTGGAGAGTACGATACGATTACTGCTACTAGGCTAAGCTTAATGAAAAATGTGTAAGATAACCTAATTAGGCCTTCTGCCCTTCTCAAGACACCATTTGAAGATGATCAGCCGTGCGCGCGGTAAACACTGTAATTCACTGCCGTAACAAAGCAAGCATTTACAAATCGTCAACCCTACAACCAGTTCGTTTTTTCAATGATTGCTCAGTTGAGATCATTCATCACTGCTGCCCGTTCGATTGGGTGCAGGCCACCACTTTCAATGTAGGCCTACTATAATAATTTTTATACGGACTGTGCAGTGTGCAAGCCTCAGACTCATTCGAAATTTTTAAATGAACCACAATCCTATCCTAACAAACGTTCACAAGTCAAGTAAGAGTATTCGTCATCTGCAACAATTTGACCCAGTGCCCATATATTAGGCCTATATCGCACTATAATAGTTCTAGTGTAAATTCTGTCACGCTTGTCATTTTCTGCGTAGGCCTAATACATAATTTTTTATTAGGCCTACAACATTGCACTTTAACTAAATGAAATTAATGCAGCAAAAACCGTGTCATCTTGAGAAAGTTTAATTATGAACCAAACTTTAAACAATAAAATAATTTGAAATAACATAAAAAGCTCCAATAATCAATAAGCAACCATGAAAGTAAACTTCAGAGGTTAGCTTAATCCTCAGAATCCGTTTCCTTCAAAACTCTGCAATCGTGAACGAAATTAATAGGAGTTCATACTTCATAGAACGGAACAATGGACTTCGTAACTTCTTGTTACGCCTGTATGTCGTACCCCGCAATAAAAAAACAACATAGGCTAGGTCGATGAATAATTCATAAGGTGGAGTAGCCTACATCCAAGGTTGGAGTAGTTTTTTAAAATACATTCCTGCTTCATTTTAAACATTTGACAGAATATCTCATCTCACGCCCACAAGGCTCATCCTCAATTAAATGCGATGCTTCCACCAATGACAGCATCCTCATAGATTGTAAACATACAAAAGAGAATTTAAAAAAACTGTATTCATAAATTTCAGGAAGCAATGGTTTAACCATTTAAAGAGGCATGCATATATCATATTACAGATGCTAATTGGTTTTAATATGTTAGACGAAGTTTCTCAAAGCGATTACACGGCAGCGTCGCGTAGGCTACGTGCTGTGACTGTCTCAGCTTATGACAGAACGAACGCATTTAATCTATATTATTATAGGCGTCAGGCGTGCACACGAAGACGGAAGGCTACTAGGCCTATTCAACACGTTTTGTAACTTGGTGATTTATTATAGCCTAATAAATAGGCTATGATATATAATTAATACCATCTTGAAGTTGTAGGCCTATTTGTAATGAGCGTAGATTTCGGTGGGCGTAAATTTTACAAGATTAAAATTCTTTGCAATCGTCTGAATACATTAATCTCATGGATATATAAACTTTATAACTGCATTTTTTGCTTGATTTTCTAATTTATAGAACGCCAAAGCTTTACACAAAATGACAAAAACACTGTTAGATACTTTGGTACACTGATTCAATGAAAAAATAACGAACATTATAATTTTTTAACTTGTGCAAAATTGGCGCAAATTTCTCGTTTTTGGTGCGCAATTTTTTCAGTTTTTTGGCGCAAATTTCTGGGGCCCTAAAGTATGGGTTCTCTTATGACGAGTCAGTGTATTGCTTTGGGCAAACACGTGTTGACATAGCTGGCATGTGTGTGGTTTTTCACCAGTATGAGTTCTCATGTGACTATTCAAGTACCACTTTTCGGCAAACACTTTCTGACATAGCCGACATTTGTATGGTTTTTCACCAGTATGTGTTCTCCAATGGATATTTAAGTGACTTCTTTGGGCGTACACTTTCTGACAGAGATGGCATTTGTATGGTTTTTCTCCAGTATGAGTTCTCATGTGAATATTCAATTGACAACTTTCGGAAAACACTTTCTGACATAGCTGACATTTGTGTGGTTTCTCTCCAGTATGAGTTTTCATGTAATGATTCAGTAAACTATTGTTTGCAAATGATTTCTGACAATTTTGGCAAAAATTAATGCATAATTTTTCTCCCGTATGGGTTCTCATGTGACTTTTCAAGTGGCTACTATAGGCAAACGCTTTCTGACATAGCTTGCACATGTATGGTTTCTGTCCAGTATGGATTCTCATAATTATGACAATTCATGTTTGTGCTGTCGCCAAATGCTTTCTGACAAAGTTTGCAGAGCTTGTATCCAGTAGGCTATGGGTTGCCCTGTGAATCTTCAACGTGCTACAATCACCATATGATTTCCAACAAAACTGAAATTTAAAGAACTCTTCCAGTTTTGGTTCTCAGGATTTTATAATAATTATTCATGTTGCTATTATTCCTATATTTTGAGGCACTTCCTAGCAGATGTCATTGAATGGTTATGAAAAAGCGGATGCAGAGTAATGCATATATTCTGCTTCTATAGGCTATATAATAATATTATAGTCGAGTTTCGTAGATTGATCAACTGTCACTATTTGAATAATTGTTTTCTAGTTACGGCACTTATTCGGATCCTCTAAGAGACTGTAAAAAATATGCCATATATAACAATTGAAATGAATTCTTACTGAATACTTAAATTGATCGAGACGCATGAATGTATAACTATAATATTATTCACCATGCCATTGAGAATATAAATTTATGCTACCAGCTTTATTTGATATAATTTTATAGGCCTAGGCTAAAGAGGAATTTCAAGCCCCGGTTTCGTATTCACAGAAACGCCAAATATAGCTGCGCACTGTGGTAGAATATCGAGACCGAACGCAAGTTTCGAATCTCTTTGCCAAATAAGAGTGGGCCTACAATCTGACTTTTTTGTTTCACCGTGGTTGGACTGGGAGCGCTTCTGAGTAGCTTTCTTGAAGAGGCGCTATATAAATTCTTGAAATGAACGAATGAATGAATTCTATTGAAAGTTAAACATGTTGACAGATCTGTAGAAATTGAGATAATTAATTTTAATTTGTCAGCTGGAGATTTCAAATCATTCTTACCGGGTTCCACGACAACTGGTCTACCGACAACTCGTCTAACGACAACTCGTCTCCGGACAATTGGTCTAACGACAACTGGTCTACTGACGAATAGTATTGATGAAATAGAAGCTGGATTTACGAAAATGTTTTTTTTTGCTTAAATGGAAGCTGGATTGATGATTTTCATTCATGTATTCCAACATGCACCCATTTCTACTTCAAATCTAGAAATACCTTCATCCAGCTTTTATTTGTCAAGCGTTATTTTCGTCAATCCAGCTTCTATTTCACCTGTAAGAGAACCATCATCCAGATTCCATTTTTCTTGCGTTTTTTCATCAATCCAACCTCCATTTCACCTCTAGAAACTATCATCCAGCTTCCATTTCTCAAGCGCTGGATAAGTTGTCAGTAGACCAGTTGTCGTTAGACGAATTGTCCGGAGACCACTTGTCGTTAGACGAGTTGTCGTTAGACGAGTTGTCGTGACACCTTCTTACCGAACCCACTGTCGCTAAATTCACGACGTCATCACTTATTGCGCTCCTACATACACGGAGATTTCATCGCGTGCAAGAGTGTTAAACTCCGTCTGAAATCATCTGATTCATCTCATCTGAAATTGACTTTATATTTTCCCCCAAAATGGAGTTTTTTAAATTCGAAAGTTTACGAGTAGCCTAATCAATCTATTATTTTTGTCTCCACACTCTACAGTTTATCAGATGAGGTTAAAATTGTAAAGATATAGGCCTAGTTCTTTCTATAATACGAAATCTCAGGAAGTGAAGTTCGACAAAATAATAAGAAACTTTCTGCAGTGTTGCTGCTATTATAAGGCGCAGACCATCATCAGATGCTTTCCACTTAACAAAATCGTATGGGTGACTAGATTCCATGGAGAATTCGCCCCCATTGTCCCTGCCAACCATCAATTCCAATCAGTCCCATTCAATTTGTGACAAACGCAAAGTAGGCTAATACGATGGATCTTAGCCAAACATCGACAGTAAAACAGAATGGCGAACGGCAAAAGTCGTGAACTGAAACTCAATGAGCTGTAATAATTTTTAAATCAAAGATGTAGCCTATGGCTAGTTTACTTTTAAAGTAAGATACTGTGACGTCACAGTCTGATACATTAATTAGTTTAAAGTAATTTTTAAGAATCAATGTTGGAAGGATTTCTGTTGAATTACCATAAATAATAGTGCTACTACTAACACTACTACTAGGCCTACTACTACCACTACCACCACTACTACTACTACTAATACTACTACTTCTACTGCTACAACTACTACTAATAATGAAACTACAACTACTACATATTACATCACACATTTAACAAAATGAGATTAATGCTGGAATAACGCAAATCACCATAAGAAAATTTAGAAGTGCATTTGAAACAAAAAGTAACTAAAAATATCAACAAGTGCTGGAATTAGCAATTAGCTACAAAAACAAATATGGGGTGAGCTATATCTAGTCCAAAGAATCAGTGTCTCTCCAATACTCTGCAGCACAATAGAACAGAAAAATTAAGCACTTTGTAACTACTTGATGCTTTTGTACCAACGAAACAAACCAACATACTGTACTGTAGGTCGATGAATAACTCATAAAGTGGATGAAAAGCACCGAGTTGGAACAGTTTCATCTAAATACTTGCTTACTGAATATCTCATAAAACGTCTACAAGATCATGACATCAACTATCCTCATTCACAATTCATATTAAACACTTTCTAAATGTGATGCTTTCACCAGGCACGTCTTGAACAGGTCGTAAGCATCAGAATGAAAATAAAGCTATGATTTCAGATTTGCTGTGATAATGGCCGTACCATTAAAACTTAAAAGAGGCAACTCTGAAACTGAGGATACTAACTGCTCCATAAATGAGACAACTGTACTGTAGCATGCCATCTTGGAAAGTGTTTCTTGCTATGTAATAGCTCTATTGCATAAGTGCCATAATTATGGTTTCTATCCCATCATGAGTTCTCGTTTGATATTTCAGTCTAGTGCTATTGGTAAATGCTTTCTGACAGAGCTGGTATATGTAGTGTTTTTCTCCAGTATGGGTCCTCATGTGAAAATTCAAGTAATTGCTCTTGGCAAATGTTTTCTGTCATAGATGGCATTTGTGTGGTCTTTATCCAGTATGGGTTCTCATGTGTCTCCTCAGAGAACTGCCATAAACATATGATCTGTCGCATAGCTGGCATTTGTATGGTTTTTCTCCAGTATGGGTCATCATGTGAGACCTTTCGGCAAATGATTTCCGATACACCTTGCATTTGTATGGTTTTTCTACATGGATTCTCATGTGATTTTTCAAGGTAGTGATATAAGCAAATGCTCTCCAACATAGCTGGCAAATGTATGGTTTTTCTCCAGTATGAGTTCTCATGTGAGACCTTTCAGCAAATGATTTCTGACATACCTGGCATTTGTATTGTTTTTCTACATGGGTTTTCATGTGATTTTTCAAGGAAGTGCTATAAGCAAATGCTTTCCAACATAGCTGGCAAATGTATGGTTTTTCTCCAGTATGGGTTCTCATGTGACCTTTCATTGAAGTGCCGTAAGCAAATACTTTCCAACATAGGTGGCAAATGTATGGTTTTTCCCCAGTATGGGTTCTCATGTGAATCTTCAGATAATTGCCTTCACCAAATGATTTTTGACAAAAATGGCATTTCCAAGGCTTTTCTCTTGTATGAAATTTCATGTGACGATTCTGGTTACTGCGCCTGGCAAATTCCTTCTGACATAGCTGACATTTGAATGGTTTTTCTCCAGTATGAGTTTTCATGTGACAATTCAACTGACCACTATCGGTAAACGCTCTCTGACAAAACTGGCATTTGTGAGGTTTTTCTCCAGTATGGGTTAGCCTGTGATAATTAAGGGCATTACTGCTTGCAAACGCTTTCTGACATAGCTGGCATATGTGTCTTTTCCCTTCAGTATGGGTTAGCATGTGACGACCCAGGTAATTATTTACGACATATGCTTTTTGGCATAGCAGGCATTTGTATGGTTTATGTCCAATATGGGTTCTGATATGCCGATTCAGTGTACAACTATCAGCAAGCATTTTCTGACATAGCCAGCATTTATGTGGTTTTTCTCCGGTATGGGTTCTCACGTGACGAGCCAGCGTAAAACTGCAGGCAAAATCCTTTTGACATTGCTGGCATTTGTGTGGTTTCTCTCCAGTATGAGTTCTCACATGATAAGTCAGCGTCCATCTGTGGGTAAAAACCTTTTGACATTGCTGGCATTCGTGTGGTTTATCCCCAGTATGAGTTCTCATGATTTGAATTCTTGTTATTACAACTGTCAAACCCTTTCAAGCAGCTGGTACTGAATGACTGTTCAGTGAAACTGGTTTTGAAACAGCAAAATGCAAATTAATGGTTTCAGCTGTGCCATGATAGGAATAATTTCTTTCTGGTTCTAGTGCTAGTTTTACTCTGTGGCTGTAAAGGAACAAACATGCATAGGCGTTCGGGAGATTTCAACATGCAGTGGGTGGGGGGGGGGGGGGGGGGCGATGATTGAACTGCCCGAAAAATAAATCCGGAATAAACGACTTCGTCGTGGGTTGAAATTTCGTGGTGGGAGTTGACGACCTTTTTTAGTCGTCGGGTTGAAATGTCGTGAAAATACTCTTTTAATATTTTTAAAAACTATTTTCCTGGGTCTGTTTGCCCGAAAAACCAGACCTGTCCGAAATTTGGAGGGGGCAACCCCCCGCCTCGTACGCCTATGCAAACATCATGAAACATGCCATGTAACATTTGAAATGAGCTTTTCCAGAATCCAGAGCACTTAGATAAACGATTAACTTGCTCTTATTCCTTGCTTCTAGTCCAAAAATATATAATTATATTCGTCCTGTAATCGAGGAATATATTAGTAGCCTATGGCACCAGAGGTTCTCAACCGGTGTGTCGCGACACACTAATGCAAGTTTCGAAACCCTTTGCTAAAATAAAAGTACATTCTAATCTATTGGAATCTAAACATGTTGATAGGCCTAGGTCTTTAGAAATTTATTCTTTATCGAAAGAAAACTAACTTTGTCAAAGGATTATTTTAAATCTTACATAAATGTATACATGTATAGGCGATAATAGAGCTTACTGTAATATAATGTCGCTAAAATCATGATGTCATCATTCTATTATTGTGCTCGCACGGACCGTTAAAACACAGGACTGGAAACTCAATTGATTAAGCTGTGTCCCATCATCCCATGTTCTCGAAGATAATTTTATATTATTATTTGTGTTGCGGAAAATTTCACATCTTCTTTGTATCAGAAAAAGATTTATTATAAAGACAAATTATAAAAAGGCAAAATTTACGAATAATATTGCTTGCAAAGTAAAAATTGCATTTTTAGATTCAAAACATAAACTTAATCGCTTATGTTAGAAACGGAAGCTGAAGTGGGGCGACATCTACTACGATATTGAAATGGTCGTACACAAAATGTTCACCAGTAGGCCTGGTTCCACGACAACTGGTCTACCGACAACTCGTCTAACGACAACTCGTCTCCGGACAATTGGTCTAACGACAACTGGTCTACAGGTACTGACGAATTGTATTGATGAAATAGAAGCTGGATTTAAGAAAATGTTTTTTTTGCTTAAATGGAAGCTGGATTGATGATTTTCATTCATGTATTCCAACATGCACCCATTTCTACTTCAAATCTAAAAATACCTTCATCCAGCTTCTATTTCTCGCCTGTTATTTTTAGTAAATCCAGCTTTTATTCATATATAAAAATACCCTCATCCAGCTTCCATTACTTAAGAGGTTTCTTATCAATCCAGCTTCCATTTCAGATCTATAAATACCTTTATCCAGCTTTGATTTATCATGCGTTATTTTCATCAATCCAGCTACTATTTCACCTGTAAGAGAACCATCATCCAGATTCTATTTCTCTTACGTTTTTTCATCAATCCAACCTCCATTTCACCTCTAAAAACTATCATCCAGCTTCCATTTCTTAAGCGCTGGATCAGTTGTCAGTAGACCAGTTGTCGTTAGACGAATTGTCCGGAGACCACTTGTCGGTAGACGAGTTGTCGTTAGACGAGTTGTCGTGACACCAGTAGGCCTAGGTCTAACCAGTCCTGAAATAGAGTCCGTTGCCGCAACTGAAGCGTTCGAACACAGTCTTCTAAAGCTCACGAACGAAAGAAGTAAAATGGAAACCGGGAAATGATATCTAGGCCTAGATATCATTTCCCGGTTTAGGAAATGAGGAGATAGCTTCGGTCTTCCATTCTTAGAATACGCAGCTTCAGGAAAGAAGCCGCTCTAATCGCCGCCCCATTGTCAGCGTCAAACAAAGTCACATTGGTCAACAGACTCCGACACAAACCACACAATTATTGATCGACCATGGATGGCGGGACCACGTTCGAAGGGTCGGACGCTTTGGGGCTTCCGCCGCGGCTTTAAAAATCCCCGCGCATCACATTCCCATTGTCGTTGCCAGAGCTGACGTCGGCTTCCGGTTGAATTAAATTACCCGGATGCTGTCGTTCGTGTTTGTTGTTTGTTCCCGCTTCAGAATAGATCCTCAGCTGATGGTGAATGTTTGTCTTTATTGGAGATCCGAAAGTATCAGCCAACTGATTTGATTGTTTACTTAATATGTAATCGTAATATCGAAATGGCTACACAGCGCCATATAAACGAAGACGCGTGAACCAGGTTTTGCACTTGAAGAAGCAATTATATAAGTCGTTGTCGAAGGGATGGTCAAGAGATATTAAATGGAGAACCAAGTGAAGATACACTCAGCAACAGACTACACATTTTACAGCATTTACTGAAGCGAACAAAATAATAGTAGACCTATCTGAGTCTTGAATTCAATGTGCTATCAAGGTCTCCTCCTCCTCCCCTCCTACTCCTCCTCCCTCTCCTACTCCTCCCTCTCCACCTCTTTCTCCTCTTCCCTCTCTCTGTTTCGAGGCGATGACTGCCACCATGGGCGCCCCTGGAATTTTCGCATAGTTGTACAAAAATTTAGATTATTGTGTTGAGATTGTTACAACGCGATTTTCAACGTGATTATGGATTCGTTCTACAAGTTGAACCTATATATCTTTCTTTGGGCACATAATGTATAGGTAGGCTATAGGATTCTCTCGTGGTAATATGGAAGTTCAAATTATTGTCACCCATTAAATTTAGACCATATGACAATTATTTAAAAGTTTGCGCCCCCTAGAAAAATTCCTGCGGACGCCCATGACTGCAACAGTAGGCCTAATTGCCGCCTGTTGCTAGTCTCGTTGTCTGGCTGAATTCAAAAAGCAACATAAGCAGCAGCATGCAGGTCAGCTGAGTTCAAGTTCAGTCATAATATCCAAAGAGGTTTGTGGTTCATTGTCCTTTATAAGGCAATCAGTGAAACCCGTATTCGAGTACGTTTGAATAAAACCGAGATGTTAATGTATAAGTAAATGTTTTTCTACAGCTACCGTTCAGTCTCGTTGACATTCGCCCTTTTCTAACCTATCCAGTAGCGGCGGCAGGGGGAATAGAGGGACTAAGCCCCCCCTAAATAGGCGATCAATTTTTTTCGCCATGTAAAAATTTCAAATTTTGGCGTTCAGCCTCCCCCCAATCGAAGCTGAGGACTAAAAAAACTTTTCCCCCAAGATTTCGACCGGATGACTAAAAGAAGGTCATCAGAATTTTTGCCGATAAAAATTAAAATTTTCCAGAAAATTATTCAGTAGGGTGGAGTGAAAACAGCAAAAAAACATTTTTCTCACCAATCTTTTCGTAATAGTGACCAAAAGCTGACCACATGTCAGAGAACTAATAATGCTCAAAGAAATTATAATTTTACATTGCGTCTTCTGCCCTCTACCGGCAGTTTAATATGTCAAAATTTCATAATTTTTCCTAAAATTTACATTTTTTTGCATAGAATTTTTATTCCTTCAACTATCTGCATCGATTGCAATTTTGTCTATAAAGCCTCTTCAATTCAGCATATAATGAGGTATTATTTGTTAAAAAATTCCAAATGGTAACGAAGTTATTAATTTTTTACAAAATTAGAGTTTACGACATGTCGCGACATCATAGAAATAGCTAAAAACAGTATAACTTTTGCATCCGTTGACCAATTTTTATGATTTTTGTGTCATTTGATCAAAATTTACATAGGCTAGCTAAAGACTCATTTGATACATAACTAGAAAACATTTCAGCAATCATATAAATTAGATTTCTTCCCCAGGAATCTTTTTAAAACAGTGATCAAAAGCTGCCAGCAAGTCAAAGGAGAGTAGGCCTAATTCTCAAAGAAATTATGATTTTACTTTGCGTCTTCTGCCCTCTACCGGCAATGGCAATTTTTCTGAGTTATTTTGCTTGAAATAAATATTTTCGAGAGGTTGTAAGTTCATAAAATACGTATCCAAATCAGAATTTAATGGTCTCCTGCTTTTGAAATATTTCCAGGCATTGTGTGAATGTGTGTGTTAATTAATTTTGTTTGAATTGGATGTACCCAGCTATTAGTCAATACAAATCTAGGAGATTCTCCAGCACAATTGAGTTTTATAACTTGGATGTAACGACAGAGGTACCATTTCAAGCTAGACGCTTACAGCCCACAACTCACCTAATGCACTGTAGGCTATGTGAAATGAATTGTACCTACAAACTTCATTTCATATTAGTGTAACATGCTCTAATGTCTTTACTTCTAGTGACAGTTTATTGATAACAGTAAAACCAATCAGAAAAGAATGACATCAAGATTAAGATTGCCTCCCGTTTGTCCAATCTTTGGTGCTCCAAGAAGATTGAAATGTAACTTTTTGCCGATGGTCGAGGATGTCTTGATGGAGTACATGTGGATTAGACACGAGTTAAAGTCTAATGCAACATCCAAAAGGGAACCAACCTTTCCTGAAATATCCGTTACACTGTCAACTAAGATCAGAGATATATGGCTTCGAGCTTCCATTCCCACTGTGACTACAACACGGGTTGTCCAGCTAATTCGCTTTCATCATGACAAATACCTGAAACTTGTTAGGTATCCTTTAGTCAAACGTAATGCAGGTTATGAAGCAAGGACGACGGACTTCAAAGAGGAGGCCAAGGCTTCTCTTTTTGACATAGCTTCGTGCAAGTGTCTTACATTCTCGTCGTGCACTTGTGACAAAGCTATGAAAGTTCCTCTTCCAGAACAACAATTCCTGCAGGACCAAAGAACAAAACGGAAAATGATGATCGGACCAGTGGATGGTCCAGCTACAAAGGCACTAGTCAATAAAGAATTTCGAAAGGCCAGAGAACGGGATTTGCAAGAGAAATACAAAGTTGAATCCGAAGCTTCTGATGCAGCTACTTTCTCTGCATCCATAGCAGTCGATGAAAGTCCTTCATCATCGGACAGCGATCGCGACGAAGCAGGCTATAAATGCAAAAAATATCGTCTCACATCATCGCAACAGAGACGGAACCTGCCGAATGTGGCCAAAGCTTCCGATCGATATGCCATATCAGATCGGGCAGTTGCAGAAATCACATCCGGTGTGCTACAGGATTATGGAATTATAACTCCCGATGAGTGCCGTGAAGTCATTGACAGGAACAAAATTAGGAGAGAAAGAAAGAAATATCGAAGTTGTGTTCAAGCAGGAAGTGCCAACATGACTGTGAGTGTTGATCCGTTTGGCATTTACTTTGATGGTCGAAAGGACAGAACCTTAGTTCATGAGAATGTGAACGGAAAATTGCATCGCAGAGTGAAAGTAGAAGAACACGTCTCGTTGGTTTTAGAGCCAGGTACAAGTTTCTTAGGCCACGTAACAACTTTAACTGGCTCTTCTGCGAACATGAAGGAGAGCATTATGAATTTCTTACAGGAGAATAGCATGAACACTGATAACCTTATCGCCATTGGATGTGACGGCACAGCAGTAAATACAGGGAAGAAAGGTGGTGCAATACGTCTCATTGAAGAACATGTCAATCGTCCTCTCCATTGGTTTGTGTGCCTCCTGCACGGAAACGAGCTGCCACTAAGACATCTGTTCGAGAAGCTAGACGGGAGCACCACAGGACCAAGAAGCTTCTCAGGACCTGTCGGAAAGTTGTTAGCAAAGTGTGAAACACTCCCAGTGGCTCAATTTAAAAAAATTGAGTGCGAGTTTCCTGCTCTTGACATCCGTGACTTGAGCACCGATCAACAATATTTGAACGATATCTGCCTTGCAGGCCCGGCCCTAGAGTTTGCGGGGCCCAAGGCCACAGCGGGTATCCAAGCAAATATTTATGGAGTTGATTTTCTGTCAATATATAATATATAGACCAACGGCATTGGTACGATACCATATCGGCGACAGGCTGGCTAGGCCTGCTTTTGTACTGCAAACTCATGGGTCTGATTTTCTGGGGGCATGAGGGGGCTTACTCCCTGGAAAATTAAACCTATTCTCTAACAACTAGGCTAGGTTTTTGGTTTTTGGCAAATTTCTTTGTGGTAAAGTCCTAATAATGCTAATAATTCACAAGTGAAACTCTGAAATTTGCCTTTATAAACATAAAACAACTAGGCTATGTGAAAAATATTCATGTTCTTGATTTCCTGCTTTGCATTTTCAAGCACTTGCTAAACATTGTCTGCAAGCTTGCAGGAGGAGCTCATGACATTTACTCTGACAGTTGACATTATGCGTGTATAATGCATCCTAGAAGTGGGTTGCTACTGACAATATTATTGTCTGAATTACATGTACATTATATTACATTACATATACTTGTCATGCGACGTAACCATCGTCAATCCCAAAAAAGTTAAAAAAATTAGACAGCAGCGCGAGGCCCCTGGAAGCGCGGGGCCCAAGGCGGCTGCCTCGCTCGCCTTGCCCTAAGGCCGGGCCTGCTGCCTTGCTGTTAAGAGTGGCCACTGTGATGAAGCTCTGTCAAATCGTGAACCAGGAAGGCTCGTTATGTCTCGTTGGATTACACTCGCTAACCGAGTATTGCGTCTCTATGTCAGCACTGAAGAACCATGTGATGCTCTTAAAATTGTAGCAGAATTCATAATGAAAGTTTATGCACCCATGTGGTTTACCATCAAATCAAAGCCTTCATGCAAAGACGGAGCAAAACACTTGTGGCTGACAATTCATAAATCTAGATACTTGAGCGAGCCAATGAGAGCTATTGTTGACCGAGTCATTCAGCACAATAGTTATTTTGCTCACCCGGAGAACCTTATTCTTGCCATGCTTACAGATGACCGACAGCATGTAAGGGAGCTTGGACTCAGACGTATCTTAAGAGCTCGAACATGTAACCAAAGAAATGTACGTATACGAGTTTTCCAAATTCCGCCTTTGAATTTTGAGGCTACAGACTATACTGAGCTCATCGACTGGCAAACATCTTTTGTGACAGAGCCTCCAGCTACCAAATCGTTGTCTCAAAGTGATTTGGAAAGATATGTTTGCAGTGAAGAAGCACCTGTTATCGATTTCCCACGTTTTCCCTGCCACACTCAAGCAGTGGAAAGATGTGTGAAAGCCGTAACCGAAGCATCCCAGACTGTTGTCGGACAAAAATCCCGAGACGGCTTTATCAGAGCAAGAAACGCTGCCAGAATGATTATGCCAACGTTTAACACTAAAAGCGAATACCGCACAAAGTGACTCGCTTTAAATGATTACTGCAAATTCAGACTGAGAACTCTGTGGGCGTTAAAATAAGACAATTTAGTAAACAAAATCTGATTTCAATGCTTGCTGAAATGTTTTCTAGTTATGTATCAAATGAGTCAGTATGTTTTTAGCTAGCCTATGTAAATTCTGATAAAATGACGCCAAAATCATAAAAATTGGTCAACGGATACAAAAGTTATACTGTTTTTAGCTATTTCTATGATGTCGCGACATGTTGCAAACTCTAATTTCGTAAAAAATTTATAACTTCGTTACCGTCTGGAATTTTTTAACAAATAATACCTCATTATATGCTGAAATGAATGGGCTTTATAGACAAAATTGCAATCGATGCAGATAGTTGAAGGAATAAAAATTCTATGTAAGAAAATGTAAATTTTTGGAAAAATTATGAAATTTTGACATATTAAACTGCCGGTAGAGGGCAGAAGACGCAATGTAAAATTATAATTTCTTTGAGCATTATTAGTCCTCTGACATGTGGTCAACTTTTGGTCACTATTACGAAACGATTGGTGAGAAAAAAATTTTTCACTCCACCCTATTATTCAGCCCTCCAAAACTGAAATCCTGGCGCCACCCGGCTACCGTGTTCTTGTTATCTAGACCACTTCTGGATTTTACGGTGCGAGACCGAATGAGATAGGCCCTATAATATAATAGCTAGGCTATGGACCTAGGAGCGTGTGAAATCCTGGACCAGCAACGGCAGGGTTGACTCGTAATCGCGTCGAAGAGGATTTGAATCCGTACATCTGACGATTTGCACCGTACGACTCTCCGGCGTTTTCCAATTTCATTCGTCGTTTTGTCTGTTTACATGTCCCCAAATTACCCATAGTCCTGTGCGCCATCGACAACCCATCGGTCAATTTGAGGACGACGTTATTTTATCAGTTGGCAGATGGCGTTGCAGTGGATGACGTCAGGGAAATTTCATTTCGCGGGGTCAATAAGACAAAAATGAATTCCATTGACTACTCTGGAGTAGTATGTGTGCGCCTCCCAATATCGTAGGAATATAGCCTAATCCAGCGGTTCCCAACCCGTGGCCCGCGGGCCAAAAGTGGCCCGCGAGGCCTCACAAAATGGCCCGCCAAGCCTCAACAATGGCCCTCATCTCTCAAAGAAGTAACAAAAATGTGTGAACAAACTGACAATTTGGACAGGATAGAACATAATTTTTTGTAATCATTTTCTATTGCAAATTACTTTATTTTGAAGTCTATAAACATCAAATATTCTACTTTGAATTAATTATAACAATTTTTATATGCTTTTAGTTAATTAAATTTTAGCATTGTGGCCCCCTAAATGCCCTAACGTTCTTTAACTAAGAAAAAGTGGCCCTCGTGTCCTCAAACTTAGAAAAAGTGGCCCTACAGTCAAAAAAGGTTGGGAACTAGGCTACTGGCCTAATCTATCCAAACAAGTCGGGTTTTGTAGGCGAAGAAGGGAATCTAGCTTAATTTCCTCAGTCCATATCCCCTTTGACATCATCTCTGTGTGAAGCGTTTCTCTGCACTGCTTGGGTCGCATGAAAATTTTTGTGTGAAGAAAGTCTTCAGAAGTTTAGCAGCCATAACGTAAAAGGGAAGGGCGAAACCAAGCCCTCATTGAGGTGTGTGCGAAAGGTGCCAGTGCACCCTGGCCCGCAGTTTTGACGACCCGCAGTTATGAATGTGTGCGTGGTGGACCGGTGGGCTGTCATGTGGTGAGCATTGGGGAATAGGCCTAATTACAGCTCCCGGTGACTGAGCCAAGTTGAGCTTCTCTGTCAACTTGGCGTCTCCATGTTTCCATATTCCTGGTTTTTTCCGTTGCCTCTCTCATAGGCCTATTCATGAAATCTGGGATTCAGCTTTCTTAAAAGAAGCAACAAATTATGGCATGCTAACCATGCAACGTCTACGAGTCCAGAAACTTACGAGTCAACTGCAATTGTTTATTTGCGCCAACACGCATATATTTATTACAAGATAGTATCGCAGCTTAGTTCTAGCGTATGTTAATAACTGTTTCAATTACTGTAAACCGTTATTCTGTCACATATTGTCATTTTTGACCTAGGCCTACACACAATTACAACATAATGTATTAACAAAATGAAATCAACACTGCAATAAACAAGTCAATAGGCCTATCAGGAAATTATGTAAAAACCAGAAGTAGCCTAAAAACAATTCTAAAATATTAGAGCTCTGATTATCAATAAACTATGAAAGTAAACTTGCAGGCATGCAAAGGGTTAATAACTGTTTCAAATAGGGAATACTGTAAACCGTCATTCTGTCAGATTTTGTCATTTTCGACGTACACACAATTACAACATAACGTATTAACAAAATGAAATCAACACTGCAATAAACAAGTCAATAGGCCTATCAGGAAATTATGTAAAAACCAGAAGTAGCCTAAAAAACCAATTCTAAAACATTAGAGCTCTGATTATCAATAAACTATGAAAGTAGCCTAAACTTGCAGGCATGCAAAGGGTTAGTGACTGTTTCAAATACTGTACACCGTCATTCTGTCAGATTTTGTCATTTTCGACGTACACACCATTACAACATAACGTATTAACAAAATGAAATCAACACTGCAATAAACAAGTCAATAGGCCTATCAGAAAATTATGTAAAAACCAGAAGTAGCCTAAAAAACCAATTCTAAAATATTAGAGCTCTGATTATCAATAAACTATGAAAGTAAACTTCAGGCGAGTTATGTAATCCCTCGAATCATTTTTTCCTTCAAAACTCTGCAACATAATTGTGATGCGTTTTGAGAAAAGGGCCCATAAGTCTCAAATGGAGTTAAGTGTTGGTTCATATGCCTGAGTAATATCTCATTAAAATAAAGAAAAAATGAAGTTGATATCTCCATCCAAAGTATATTTTTTAACTTTTCGAGTACAGAACATGCGAAAATGACAATTTCGAGATATTTCAATTTAAACTTTCAGCAAACTCTGAAAGCATGCTATATCTATATTAGTTATAAGTTATGGAGTTGATGCTTTTATTGTGTTCTGCAAGTATAGAAGATAAAATCCTGAAAAATATAATATTATATATATTAGGGTGTCTCTTAGCACAATGGGGAAAAAAATTTGGGAAAAAATTTGGAAAAAAATTTGGGGGATTATAAAAATCAGAAACAATGACACGAGACTTATGGTCCCTTTTAGGCCTTACACCAAAGTCAACATTTGAAGAATAAAACTTGATATTTCTTTTAAAATAATTTCATGAATATTTAGCAGACAAATCAATGTATTTGAAACCGCTGAGAACTCATTTTGACCAAAATAGACCTACGCTTGCTTTAGAGCCAGTTTTCTCCGTAACTGTGGAGAGACTTATGGGCCCTTATCTCATAACGCATCACAATTATGAGTTCATCGAACTGAAAAAAGAAGCACTTTATAGCTAGGGCCTACTAGTCTTGATGCTTTTATACCCACGACAAAAACAACTTAGGTCGATGAGCAATTCATAAGGCGAAGTACAGCAATAATCGTAACGCTGTTATCCAAGTTTCTGCTTGAATTCAAACAGTTAACCGAATATCTCACAACACAACTAGGACTACAAGGCCATATCATAAACGGTCCTCATCTCCACTTGATAACCCATTCTTAATGTGAAATTTCAACTCTCAAAGCATCAGGAACAGGTCGTAAACACCACCACGAAAATAAAGCAAACGCAAAGTAGGCATAAATTTCCGGAGGCAATGGTTCTACCATTTAAAGAGGCATATCTGATATTAAGGTTGCTAATTGCCTCCTGAATGAGATCATTGTACTATAGAATGCCATCTAGTGCATGTGCATGGTAAGAGAATACACTTTCTTGATAACAATCTACTGCATAAGTGGCATGCGTACCGTTTGACCCCAGTAAGGGCTCTCAAGCCAAGAACATTCGGAAAAATTAATGCTCTCCGACACAGCTTAACTACTAGTATGGTTTTTCTCCAGAATGAGTTCTCATGGATGTGATACTTCACAGAACTACAATAACGAAATGGTTTCTATTGGCAAAAATGGCATTTGTACGGTTTTTACCCAGTATGGATTTGCAGGTGATTCTTCAAAGTACTTCCATACCCAAATGATTTATGACAAAACTGGCATAAGAATGGTTTTTCTTCAGTATGGATTGTCAGATGACGATTCAGATGACTGTGTCTGGAAAATGCCTTCTGACATAGCTGGCATTGGTATGGTTTTTCCCCAGTATGGGTTCGCATGTGACGATCCCTGGTACTTCTGCTGGCAAATACTTTCTGACACAGCTGACATTTATTTGATTTTTCTCCAGTATGGTTTCTCATGTGACGATTCACGTTACTTATGTCGGCAAATACTTTCTGACACAGCTGACATTTGTATGGTTTTTCTCCAGTATGGGTTCGCATGTGATTCCTCAAAGAACTGCCATAACCAAATAATTTCTGACAAAACTGGCATTTGTATGGTTTTTCTCCAGTATGGGTTCGCATGTGATGATCCCTGGTACTTCTGTCGGCAAATACTTTCTGACACAGCTGACATTTATTTGGTTTTTCTCCAGTATGGGTTCTCGTGTGACGATTCACGGTACTACTGTCGGCAAATACTTTCTGACAAAGCTGACACATGTATGGTTTTTCTCCAGTATGGGTTCGCATGTGATTCCTCAAAGAACTGCCATAACCAAATGATTTCTGACAAAACTGGCATTGGTATGGTTTTTCTCCAGTATGGGTTCGCATGTGGCGATTCAGACGATTGCGTCTAGAAAATGTCTTCTGACATAGCAGGCACTTATATGGTTTTTCTCCAGTATGTGTCTTCATGTGATGTTTAAAAGTACTTCGATCACCAAATGACTTCTGACATAACTGGCATTTGTATGGTTTTTCTCCAGTATGGGTTCGCATGTGATTCCTAAAAGAAGTTCCATTACCAAATGATTTCTGACAAAACTGGCATTTATATGATTTTTCTCCAGTATGGATTCTCATGTGACGATCCCTGGTACTTCTGCCGGCAAATACTTTCTGACACAGCTGGCATTTGTATGGTTTTTCTCCATTATGTGCACCCATTTGGTGATTCAGGTTGCTACTTTTACTAAACACTTTCTGAGAGAGTTGGCACTTGCGTGGTTTTTCGCCAGCATTGGTTCTCATATGATTCTTCACAGTACTGCTTTCATCAACTGAATTATTGAAAATTTTTTTTGACGATTGCGTCTAGAAAATGTCTTCTGACATAGCAGGCACTTATATGGTTTTTCTCCAGTATGTGTCTTCATGTGATGTTTAAAAGTACTTCGATCACCAAATGACTTCTGACATAACTGGCATTTGTATGGTTTTTCTCCAGTATGGGTTCGCATGTGATTCCTAAAAGAAGTTCCATTACCAAATGATTTCTGACAAAACTGGCATTTATATGATTTTTCTCCAGTATGGATTCTCATGTGACGATCCCTGGTACTTCTGCCGGCAAATACTTTCTGACACAGCTGGCATTTGTATGGTTTTTCTCCATTATGTGCACCCATTTGGTGATTCAGGTTGCTACTTTTACTAAACACTTTCTGAGAGAGTTGGCACTTGCGTGGTTTTTCGCCAGCATTGGTTCTCATATGATTCTTCACAGTACTGCTTTCATCAACTGAATTATTGAAAAAAATTCTCCAGTAGGCTTACGGATTCTCATGCTTTAATTCGTGTTACTGTAGTTACTACTATAGAAAAACGCTTTCTGGCAGCTTGTTCTATAATACTGATAATGAAACAGCAGATGCAGACAAATGGTATAAATTATTATATGCTTAGATTCTGTTTCGAAGGAACCCTTTTTGTAAGATGCTCAGCTGTGTCGCGAAACGAATAAGTTCTTTCCGGTTTGGGCGCTAGTAGTGGGTAACTGTCTTTTCTAAAACATCGTTAAAAACCCATAAAAACGTCAATCAAAACGGCAATTAGTTATCAAAACACAAAGGAATAATGACGTCATCAACTATCAGAACACAATGGAAACATGTTCCAAAACCCCGGACCTAAAACACCACAAAGGACTGGAATTTTCAAAAGACTGCGGCGGACGAAACACTTAACTGGAGTGGGGCATTGTTCTAGAAACTACCATATAATTATAGTCCTTTTGATGTAAAGGCCTTTGCGTGCACATTCCTGTCTGCCTGTCTGTCTGTCTGTCTGTCTGTCTGTCTGTCTGCCTGTCTGTCTGTCTGTCTGTCTGTGTGAATTACTTGTACGTCAAAAAATAATAAATTATTATAACTTCACAGGGTATTGGACTCCCATAGCCCCCCAGTATTCCACGCCTGTAGAGTGCAACAAATTCTTACAATCACTGAACCCTATAATTATGATCACACGACGGTGAAGACGCCCCAGGCATCGGTCGACGGACGACGGTCGCGTGCACTGAAGCGTGCCACCCGACAAACATAGCGCCCCAGGCATCGGCCGACGGACGGCGGCGGCGTGCAGTGAAGCGGGTCATAACAGACACCTGACGCAGCAGTCACACATTCTTACACACCCTTCATTCCTTCTCTTCCACCATTTCTTCTCTTCCACCATTCCTTCTCTTCCTTCTCTTCAACCATTCCTTCTCTTCCTTCTCTTCCTCCAGCGCACATTTGTGCAACTATGTGGTCTTTGTACTTCTATGCTGTATTTTCTGCTTAAGAGCCTAGTTGAAATTTTATATTTCTACATGCAATGGACTATTGTGCGCCTATGTCTATAGCTACAATAATCAAATTTCTTGCCTCTTCTTCCACCAATACTTCACATATAGCCTTCTTCGCAACATAATTCTTCCTACTCCCCCCACCTCTTCCTACACACCAACCTCTCTCTTCTCCTTCACTTCCTACACACCGACCTCTTCTCTTCCTCTTCCTATACTCACACCATTTCTCTTCCTCTTCCTACACCCCATCACTCTACTTCCACACCTCTTCCTATGTCCCAGTCTCTCTTCTCCTTCTCCTTCTCTTCCTCATCCACACACACCTCTTCCTCTACCTACCCCAATACTACTTCTCCCCCTACAGCCATACCTCTTTTCTTCCTCATCACATTCTTCTCCTCAAATATGCGCTTCAGCCTCCTTGCTCTTACCATTACAACACTTATTCTCATACACTTCTTCATCATTCGGAACATCAAACTTCGTAACTTCATTCTCCACTGTCTCTTCTATAATTTATTTTACGTATTTTCTTGATTCTTAAGGTCTGGTGCCAATGCATTCGTTAATTATTTGTCTGTACATGCGAAAGGCAAAGTGAATTCAAATATTTTAAGAACTAACAAGTCCTAGGTATTCAAACGGGCATGTCTAAAGTTAAAGAAATAGTCGTATCGCTATATAAATTCCATGTATTTGCCATTCTTTATTTTGCTGTTTGGTTTGCGCTATATAAATTCCATGTATTTGCCATTCTTTATTTTGCTGTTTGGTTTGCGCTATATAAATTCCATGTATTTGCCATTCTTTATTTTGCTGTTTGGTTTGCGCTATATAAATTCCATGTATTTGCCATTCTTTATTTTGCTGTTTGGTTTGCGCTATATAAATTCCATGTATTTGTCATTCTTTATTTGCTGGTTGGTTTGCGCTACATAAATTCCATGTATTTGTCATTCTTTATTTGTTGTTTGCTTTGCGCTACATAAATTCCAGGTATTTGACAGTCTTTAAGTCTTCGTTGAGAGAGCCTTAGCCGGTTATTCGTCTTTCCCCAACAATCTTTGAATATTAAGGCATCCAAACGAAAGACTGCGAAAGCACAAGTTATTCCCTAGAGCCTCTTGCACGCGCAGCCTTTAATTGCAGAATTCTGATTCTTTGACTTGGCTGTCTGATGGTATTTCATCTTTACAAGACTGTCATGTAAGGAAAAGGTCTATACACCGTGTCTTTAATCAGCGGCCATGTGACGACAAAATGCAATATTATAATTACTTTACACACAACTAGTGTTCGTGTACCTTACAATATAATGTACATCTTTGCATAATTTCTTTAGCCTACATGGTCACTCGTCGCTTGCAAGGCATATTGGTATTTTGAATTAGTCTGCACACACTTCTTAAGAACTGGTCAGTCAAAATATGTTTGACTAAAAATTAAAGACATAGAAGTGGCGCAACATAAAGCCCAAATATTTACCGTTCTGTATTTGTTTTAGTGAGAGAGAGGTAATTCTAAATCTTCGTTTTGGCCACCAAACGAAAGACTACGAAACTTCAAAGTACTCGCCAGAGCACCAATGCATGGCAAACCCATTGAAGCGAATATAACGTGTACTAGCTAACTTCGTTGATTTGGTAGACTGCTTAATAATATAAATTAGCGCACACATGTTTCTGATGTCTGCACTGAACTGTACTATGTCCGCACAAATTATGTTCTCATACTACAAAGTTCAAATAGGCCATTTATCCTTGCAGTATTCAAAGCAGCATTGCCGCAACCTTAAATTGCATGCCAAAATAACTGTCAACTTAATGGCATTGGGGCTATTAGCAATCATCGGCAGTTCCGCGATAAACATCCGTGTCACTAATTATCACTCGTTAAGTTCATAGTGTGCGCTTTTAACGGTTTCCACGGCATGTTGAAAGAGGTAGACTTCTAAGACCAAAATCGTTATACACATTTCTTTTCACCGCATGATCAAAGAATTTTTATATTCTTGCAATGATTTGTAAAATTATATATAAAGAAGATCTTTACATGTAAAGAATGCATGTGTAAAGACCTGAGCATTTGTTCATACAATGTCAATTTAACGATCTGTGGGAGGTAAGTATCTGTGAGAGGTAATTATGTCCGTCAAACGTGGTCATTTGTCCCACGGTATTCCATTTCCACAATTTCAGACTAACTCATTATTCGAGCATCAATGTCCCCCACCACAATTTTCCTATATAAATATATGCCCATGTGGAATCCAAAATAATTCACAACTTCGAGAATGATCTGCAGACATGGGGAACGACCAAATGTGTGCATGTTGTGCTACGACGAGGCATGGCTTGCGTTTGAGGCTGCAGAGAGTGGCAACGTGGAGCAGCCAATTGTTGTCATCGAATCGTCTGAAACTGAAGCGGAATATGATATGGGTGCTTATGGATGGCGGTTGTGTGGTGGCACCGGCGGAGAGACGCAATCGTGGTATGTGAACGACGGCATGCCAAACGCCACAGCGATGTGCGATATGCGCACAGCGCAAATGAATCAGTACTGTAAGTGCTACACCTTTCAACTTCTTTATTCTCTCTTATTCACATTTAATTTTAGTATCATGTGCATATAAAAAGCACGTTTGGTATATGCATGCTGACTTCAATGCAGCCATTTAACGAATATGAATGTAAATTCGTATTCAACCTTTATAAAATTGCTTACGCACATGTGTGTGTGTGTGTGTGTGTGTGTGTGTGTGTTTGGTATTGGAAAATACTTCAACACTCAAGTGCATAAGTTCTTTGAAGCAGGCTTTTTGAGTCGTAAACAGCAAATTTCATGCAATCTGCTATGTCGGTATTTTAAAATATTATAGATCTATAAGTTTTGAATGTCAAGCATATGCGCGCGCGAAGTGCATAGACTCTATTGTAGAGGCAATAATCTACATCTCAAATAATTGCGCAATATAATTACATAGCTTTATATCGCTTCTAAAGAAATTTCATAAGATATGTAGGATGTGCACATGCATTCGCTTTACCTGCATATACTTTATTGGCCATACACCAAGCTGTAGTAAAATATGAAGAATTTTTAAAGAACCGTTGTGAAATATAATATTTCTATCATTTAAATAATATATTTATAAAGACTATTTTCTAATATCTAGAGTGCGAATTCTATTCAGACCTATAGCATAATTTCTCAATAATGATAATTTTTTTTTTGGTAGAGGGTGTGATGAAAATATTTTTGTGTCAAGGCGTATTTATTTGCTTTATTACACATGCGACATCAATAGTGTATTTTATAGCATGCAACTAAGTTGTGCTTCAACAATATAGTTTAATTTTCGTGAAATGTTTATATACATAGGTCTACAATATATGGCCTTTAAAAAGTGTAATATAAAAATAAGAAATTACATAAATTATACAAATTAATAGATTTAAAAATAATAAATTGTGATTGGTGCGAATACAGATTTCAATACTTTGAAATGTTGTGCATAATATATTATAATTTTCAAATTAATTAAAGAAGTGTTGTTCTCTCTCACAGTTGGTCACGGCAACGCTGACATCTTGCAGCATGTATCCATGGCGCCAGCCGCGTTACTCCAAGAAGATGGCTACTATGATGATGCGGATTACGCGCCGTCATTCGTCGATTGTCCGCTAAGTTCACAAGACGTGGACAACTATTTTGGCCGCGAGAATGCGTGCATGTCGCCGTTGTTCGACTATGGCGACGACGATACTGATGAAGCAATTGCATATTTTGCAGACGATGAAGAGGACGATGAAGAGGACAATGAGAGCGGAGACTCTATGTATGCAAATATCGATGAACTCGACGAGCATTTTGACGATGCCGATAATTAGAATATTTTTTTTTTTCTTCTTATTTTTCTTCATTTTAATAAAAAAATAAAAAAATAAAAATAAAAAATGCTATTTGTATTGGCTATATTTTTAAATTTCTTACAAGAAGACGGTCGGATATTTATATGAAGATGCTTGTTAAGTATACTGATAGAAAAAAAATTAATACGCTTCTTTGAATTACCATCTAGCAAATAATTTCAAAGAGGTAGTATTTTTCTATGAAAATAATATGCACACAAAATTGTGGCGTACTCTGGCGACTAAGTAATAGCAAAGTCTTTAGATTGATAGACTTAATACTGAAAGATTGCTGTGAAAGATAAATATATGAGCACTCAATGAGTTTGCTACTGTGTGTGTGCGTGTGTGTGTGTAAAGTATTTATAATATGACAGGATGATTAAAGACAAAGTGGGCTTCTTTACATGACAGTCTTGTAAAGATGAAAATTAATACGGCCATGCAGTTAAGTCAAAGACTCTGCGTTCTACAATTGAAGGTTCCGAATGCATTGGTGCTCTGGCGAGTAATTTGAAGTTTCGTAGTCTTTCGTTTGGCGGCCAAAACGAAGATTTAGAATTACCTCTCTCTCACTAAAACAAATACAGAACGGTAAATATTTGGGCTTTATGTTGCGCCACTTCTATGTCTTTAATTTTTAGTCAAACATATTTTGACTGACCAGTTCTTAAGAAGTGTGTGCAGACTAATTCAAAATACCAATATGCCTTGCAAGCGACGAGTGACCATGTAGGCTAAAGAAATTATGCAAAGATGTACATTATATTGTAAGGTACACGAACACTAGTTGTGTGTAAAGTAATTATAATATTGCATTTTGTCGTCACATGGCCGCTGATTAAAGACACGGTGTATAGACCTTTTCCTTACATGACAGTCTTGTAAAGATGAAATACCATCAGACAGCCAAGTCAAAGAATCAGAATTCTGCAATTAAAGGCTGCGCGTGCAAGAGGCTCTAGGGAATAACTTGTGCTTTCGCAGTCTTTCGTTTGGATGCCTTAATATTCAAAGATTGTTGGGGAAAGACGAATAACCGGCTAAGGCTCTCTCAACGAAGACTTAAAGACTGTCAAATACCTGGAATTTATGTAGCGCAAAGCAAACAACAAATAAAGAATGACAAATACATGGAATTTATGTAGCGCAAACCAACCAGCAAATAAAGAATGACAAATACATGGAATTTATATAGCGCAAACCAAACAGCAAAATAAAGAATGGCAAATACATGGAATTTATATAGCGCAAACCAAACAGCAAAATAAAGAATGGCAAATACATGGAATTTATATAGCGCAAACCAAACAGCAAAATAAAGAATGGCAAATACATGGAATTTATATAGCGCAAACCAAACAGCAAAATAAAGAATGGCAAATACATGGAATTTATATAGCGATACGACTATTTCTTTAACTTTAGACATGCCCGTTTGAATACCTAGGACTTGTTAGTTCTTAAAATATTTGAATTCACTTTGCCTTTCGCATGTACAGACAAATAATTAACGAATGCATTGGCACCAGACCTTAAGAATCAAGAAAATACGTAAAATAAATTATAGAAGAGACAGTGGAGAATGAAGTTACGAAGTTTGATGTTCCGAATGATGAAGAAGTGTATGAGAATAAGTGTTGTAATGGTAAGAGCAAGGAGGCTGAAGCGCATATTTGAGGAGAAGAATGTGATGAGGAAGAAAAGAGGTATGGCTGTAGGGGGAGAAGTAGTATTGGGGTAGGTAGAGGAAGAGGTGTGTGTGGATGAGGAAGAGAAGGAGAAGGAGAAGAGAGACTGGGACATAGGAAGAGGTGTGGAAGTAGAGTGATGGGGTGTAGGAAGAGGAAGAGAAATGGTGTGAGTATAGGAAGAGGAAGAGAAGAGGTCGGTGTGTAGGAAGTGAAGGAGAAGAGAGAGGTTGGTGTGTAGGAAGAGGTGGGGGGAGTAGGAAGAATTATGTTGCGAAGAAGGCTATATGTGAAGTATTGGTGGAAGAAGAGGCAAGAAATTTGATTATTGTAGCTATAGACATAGGCGCACAATAGTCCATTGCATGTAGAAATATAAAATTTCAACTAGGCTCTTAAGCAGAAAATACAGCATAGAAGTACAAAGACCACATAGTTGCACAAATGTGCGCTGGAGGAAGAGAAGGAAGAGAAGGAATGGTTGAAGAGAAGGAAGAGAAGGAATGGTGGAAGAGAAGAAATGGTGGAAGAGAAGGAATGAAGGGTGTGTAAGAATGTGTGACTGCTGCGTCAGGTGTCTGTTATGACCCGCTTCACTGCACGCCGCCGCCGTCCGTCGGCCGATGCCTGGGGCGCTATGTTTGTCGGGTGGCACGCTTCAGTGCACGCGACCGTCGTCCGTCGACCGATGCCTGGGGCGTCTTCACCGTCGTGTGATCATAATTATAGGGTTCAGTGATTGTAAGAATTTGTTGCACTCTACAGGCGTGGAATACTGGGGGGCTATGGGAGTCCAATACCCTGTGAAGTTATAATAATTTATTATTTTTTGACGTACAAGTAATTCACACAGACAGACAGACAGACAGACAGGCAGACAGACAGACAGACAGACAGACAGACAGACAGGCAGACAGGAATGTGCACGCAAAGGCCTTTACATCAAAAGGACTATAATTATATGGTAGTTTCTAGAACAATGCCCCACTCCAGTTAAGTGTTTCGTCCGCCGCAGTCTTTTGAAAATTCCAGTCCTTTGTGGTGTTTTAGGTCCGGGGTTTTGGAACATGTTTCCATTGTGTTCTGATAGTTGATGACGTCATTATTCCTTTGTGTTTTGATAACTAATTGCCGTTTTGATTGACGTTTTTATGGGTTTTTAACGATGTTTTAGAAAAGACAGTTACCCACTACTGGCGCTTTTTCTCTGAAACAAAAACGCCATTTAACATTTGAGATGAATGTTTCCAGACTACTTAAATAATCGAGACACATAAACTGGCATTATAACATGCATACAATACAATACAACATAATACAATACAATACAATACAACTGAGATTTGATAATGCCCTCCTTACAAAGCTCAGAAGTACACATTGAAGTTCGGTGGTAATTAAAATTTTTTGGGAGACTCAGTTTAGAGCGAAAGATAGTCTCGCTAGGGGAGTTACGAACATATATAAGAGGGCAGAGAGTTCCAGATGAAGGACCAGCAAATGTAAAAGAACGCCGGCCAAAAACAAAATTTGTACCAGGAACTATGAAGGTGAACTTGCAGGCATGCAAATGGTTAATAACTGTTTCAAATACTGTAAACCATCATTCTGTCAGATTTGGTCATTTTCGACGTACACACAATTACAACATAACGTATTAACAAAATGAAATCAACACTGCAATAAACAAGTCAATAGGCATATCAGAAAAATATGTAAAAACCAGAAGTAGCCTAAACAAAACAATTCTAAAATACTAGAGCTCTGATTATCAATAAACTATGAAAGTAAGCTTCAGATGATGTATGTAATCTCTCGAAACATTGTTTCCTTCAAAACTCTGCAATATAATTATGAGTTCATCGAACTGAAAAAAGAAGCACTTTTTGGCTACTTGATGATTTTATACCCACGACAAAAACAACATAGGTCGATGAGCAATTCATAAGGCAATAATTATAACGCTGTTATCCAAGTTTCTGCTTCTATTAAAACAATTAACTGAATATCTCACAACACAAACACAAGGCTATATTATAAACGGTCCTCATCTCCACTTGATAATCCATTCTTAATGTGATGCTTTCAACTCTCACAGCATCAAGAACAGGTCGTAAACACCACCGCGAAAATAAAGCAAACGCAAGGTAGGCATAAAATTCCTGAGGAAATGGTTCTACCATTTAAAGAGGCATATCTGATATTAGGGTTGCTAATTGCCTCCTGAAGGAGATCATTGTACTATAGAATGCCATCTAGTGTGCATGGTAAGAGTATACTTTCTTGAGAACAATCTACTGCATAAGTGGCATGCGCACCGTTTGACCGCGGTAAGGGCTCTCAAGTGATGATTCAGCCAAGAACTTTCGGAAAAAATAATGCTCTCCAACACAGCTTACACTACTAGTATGGTTTTTCTCCAGAATGAGTTCTCATGGATGTGATACTTCACAGAACTACAATAACGAAATGACATCTTCTGGCAAAAATGGCATTTGTAAGGTTTTTATACAGTAGGGATTCGCTTCTGATTCTTCAAAGTACTTCCATACCCAAATGATTTCTGACAAAACTGGCAATTGTATAGTTTTTCTACAGTATGGATTGTCAGATGGCGATTCAGATGACTGTGTCTGGAAAATGCCTTCTGACATAACTGGCACTTATACGGGTTTCTTCTTGTAGGCCTATGGGTCCGCAAGTGATACTTCACAGAACTGCCATCACTAAATGATTTCTGACATAACTGGCATTTATACAGTTTTTCCCCCAGTATGGGTTCTCATGTGACGATTCAGATAACTGCCATCACCAAATGATAGCCGACAACACTGGCATTTGTATGGTTTTTCTCCAGTATGGATTCTCATGTGACGATTCGTGGCACTTCTGTCGGCAAACCCTTTCTGACATAGCTGACATTTGTATGGTTTTTCTCCAGTATGGGTTCGCATGTGGCGATTCAGATGATTGCATCTCGAAAATGCCTTCTGACAGAGCAGGCACATATATGGCTTTTCTCCTCCAGTATGTGTCCTCATGTGATGTTTCAAAGTACTTCGATCACCAAATGACTTCTGACATAACTGGCATTTATACAGTTTTTCCCCAGTATGGGTTCTCATGTGACGATTCAGATAACTGCCATCACCAAATGATAGCCGACAAAACTGGCATTTGTATGGTTTTTCTCCAGTATGGGTTCTCATGTGACGATTCATGGCACTTCTGTCGGCAAACCCTTTCTGACATAGCTGACATTTGTTTGGTTTTTCTCCAGTATGGGTTCGCATGTGGCGATTCAGATGATTGCATCTCGAAAATGCCTTCTGACAGAGCAGGCACATATATGGTTTTTCTCCAGTATGTGTCCTCATGTGATGTTTCAAAGTACTTCGATCACCAAATGACTTCTGACATAACTGGCATTTATACAGTTTTTCCCCAGTATGGATTCTCATGTGACGATTCAGATAACTGCCATCACCAAATGATAGCCGACAAAGCTGGCATTTGTATGGTTTTTCTCCAGTATGGGTTCTCACGTGACGATTCATGGCACTTCTGTCGGCAAACCCTTTCTGACATAGCTGACATTTGTATGGTTTTTCTCCAGTATGGGTTCGCATGTGGCGATTCAGATGATTGCATCTCGAAAATGCCTTCTGACAGAGCAGGCACATATGTGGTTTTTCTCCAGTATGGGTTCTCATGTGATGTTTCAAAGTACTTCGATCACCAAATGACTTCTGACATAACTGGCATTTGTATGGTTTTTCTCCAGTATGGGTTCGCATGTGATTCCTAAACGAATCTCCATCACCAAATGATTTCTGACAAAATTGGCATTTATATGATTTTTCTCCAGTATGGATTTTCATGTGATGATCCCTGGTACTTCTGCCGGCAAATACTTTCTTACACTGCTGACATTTGTATGGGTTTTCTCCAGTATGGGTTCTCGTGTGACGATTCACGGTACTTATGTCGGCAAACACTTTCTGACACAGCTGACACATATATGGTTTTTCTCCAGTATGGGTTCGCATGTGATTCCTCAAAGAACTTCCAAAACCAAATGATTTCTGACAAAACTGGCATTGGTATGGTTTTTCTCCTGCAGTATGAGTTCTATTGTGGCGATTCAGATGATTGCGTCTCGAAAATGCCTTCTGACATAGCAGGCACATATATGGTTTTTCTCCAGTATGGGTCCTCATGTGATGTTTCAAAGTACTTCGATCACCAAATGACTTCTGACATAACTGGCATTTGTATGGTTTTTCTCCAGCATGGATTCTCATGTGACGATCCCTGGTACTTCTGCCGGCAAATACTTTCTGACACAGCTGGCATTTGTATGGTTTTTCTCCCGTATGGATTTTCATGTGAAGATCCCTGGCACTTCTGCCGGCAAATACTTTCTGACACAGCTGGCATTTGTATGGTTTTTTTCCAGTATGGATTCTCATGTGACGATCCCTGGTACTTCTTCTGGCAAATACTTTCTGACACAGCTGGCATTTGTATGGTTTTTCTCCATTATGTGCACCCATTTGGTGATTCAGGTTGCTACTTTTAGTAAACATTTTCTGAGAGAGTTGGCACTTGCGTGGTTTTTCGCCAGCATTGGTTCTCACAGGATTCTTCACAGTACTGCTTTCATCAACTGATTTTTTGAAAAATTTCTCCTGTACGGATTCTCATGCTTTAATTCGTGTTACTATAGTTACTACTGTAGAAAAACGCTTTCTGGCAGCTTCTTCTATAATACTGATAATGAAACATCAGATGCAGACAAATGGTATAAATTATTATATGCTTAGATTCTGTTTCTAATGAACCCTTTTCGTAAGCTGCTCAGCTGTGTCGCGAAACGAATAAGTTCTTTCCGGTTTGGGCGCTTTTTCTCTGAAACAAACACGCCATTTAACATTTGAGATGAATGTTTCCAGACTACTTAAATAATCGAGACACATAAACTGGCATTATAACAGGCATACAATACAATACAATACAATACAACTGAGATTTGATAATGCCCTCCTTACAAAGCTCAGAAGTACACATTGAAGTTCGGTGGTAATTAAAAATTTTACTCTATAGGGAGACTCAGTTTAGAGTGAAAGACAGTCTCTCTAGGGGATTTACGAACATAAGAGGGCAGAGAGTTCCAGATGAAGGACCAGCAAATGTGAAAGAACGCCGGCCAAAACAAGATTTTGTACCAGGAACTATGAAAGTAAACTTGCAGGCATGCAAATGGTTAATAACTGTTTCAAATACTGTAAACCATCATTCTGTCAGATTTGGTCATTTTCGACGTACACACAATTACAACATAACGTATTAACAAAATGAAATCAACACTGCAATAAACAAGTCAATAGGCCTATCAGAAAATTATGTAAAAACCAGAAGTAGCCTAAACAAAACAATTCTAAAATACCAGAGCTCTGATTATCAATAAACTATGAAAGCAAGCTTCAGATGATGTATGTAATCTCTCGAAACATTGTTTCCTTCAAAACTCTGCAATATAATTATGAGTTCATCGAACTGAAAAAAAGCACTTTTTGGCTACTTGATGATTTTATACCCACAACAAAAACAACATAGGTCGATGAGCAATTCATAAGGCAATAATTGTAACGCTGTTATCCAAGTTTCTGCTTCTATTAAAACAATTAACTGAATATCTCACAACACAACCACAAGGCCATACTATAAACGGTCCTCATCTCCACTTGATAATCCATTCTTAATGTGATGCTTTCAACTCTCACAGCATCAAGAACAGGTCGTAAACACCACCGCGAAAATAAAGCAAACGCAAAGTAGGCATAAATTTCCGGAGGCAATGGTTCTACCATTTAAAGAGGAATATCTGATATTAAGATTGCTAATTGCCTCCTGAATGAGATCACTGTACTATAGAATGCCATCTAGTGTGCATGGTAAGAGTATACTTTATTGAGAACAATCTACTGCATAAGTGGCATGCGTACCGTTTGACCGCGGTAAGGGCTCTCAAGTGATGATTCAGCCAAAAACTTTCGAAAAAAATAATGCTCTCCAACACAGCTTACACTACTAGTATGGTTTTTCTCCAGAATGAGTTCTCATGGATGTGATACTTCACAGAACTACAATAACGAAATGACATCTTCTGGCAAAAATGGCATTTGTAAGGTTTTTATACAGTAGGGATTCGCTTCTGATTCTTCAAAGTACTTCCATACCCAAATGATTTCTGACAAAACTGGCAATTGTATAGTTTTTCTCCAGTATGAATTGTCAGATGGCGATTCAGATGACTGTGTCTGGAAAATGCCTTCTGACATAACTAGCACTTATATTGATTTTTTTCTTGTATGGGTCCGCAAGTGATACTTCACAGAACTGCCATCACTAAATGCCTTCTGACATAGCCGCTGGCACTTATATGATTTTTCTCCAGAATGGGTCCTCAAGTGATACTTAACAGAACGTTCATCACCAAATGATTTCTGACATAACTGGCGTTTATATGGTTTTTCTCCAGTATGGGCTCGCATGTGGCGATTCAGATAGTTGCGTCTCGAAAATGCCTTCTGACATAGCAGGCACATATATGGTTTTTCTCCTGTATGGGTCCTCATGTGATGTTGCAAAGTACCTCGATCACCAAATGATTTCTGACATAACTGGCATTTGTATGGTTTTTCTCCAGTATGGGTTTGCAAGTGACGATTCACGGTACTTTTGCTGGCAAATACTTGCTGACAGAGCTGACATTTATTTGGTTTTTCTCCAGTATGGGTTCTCGTGTGACGATTCACAGTACCTATGTCGGCAAATACTTTCTGACAAAACTGGCATTTATATGATTTTTCTCCTGTATGGGTTCGCAAGTGACGATCCCTGGTACTTCTGCCGACAAATACTTTCTTACACTGCTGACATTTGTATGGTGTTTCTCCAGTATGGGTTCTCATGTGACGATTCACGGTACTTCTGTCGGCAAACACTTTCTGACACAGCTGACACATGTATGGTTTTTCTCCAGTATGGGTTCGCATGTGATTCTTCAAAGAACTTCCACAACCAAATGATTTCTGACAAAACTGGCATTGGTATGGTTTTCCTCCTGCAGTATGAGTTCTATTGTGGCGATTCAGATGACTGCGTCTCGAAAATGCCTTCTGACATAGCAGGCACTTATATGGTTTTTCTCCAGTATGGGTCCTCATGTGATGTCTCAAAGTACTTCGATCACCAAATGACTTCTGACATAACTGGCATTTGTATGGTTTTTCTCCAGTATGGGTCCTCATGTGATGTTTCAAAGTACTTCGATCACCAAATGACTTCTGACATAACTGGCATTTGTATGGTTTTTCTCCAGTATGGGTTCGCATGTGATTCTTCAAAGACCTTCCACAACCAAATGATTTCTGACAAAACTGGCATTGGTATGGTTTTTCTCCTGCAGTATGAGTTCTATTGTGGGTATTCAGATGATTGGGTCTCGAAAATGCCTTCTGACATAGCAGGCACTTATATGGTTTTTCTCCAGTATCGGTCATCATGTGATGTCTCAAAGTACTTCGATCACCAAATGACTTCTGACATAACTGGCATTTGTATGGTTTTTCTCCAGTATGGGTCCTCATGTGATGTTTCAAAGTACTTCGATCACCAAATGGCTTCTGACATAACTGGCATTTGTATGGTTTTTCTCCAGTATGGATTCTCATGTGACGATCCCTGGTACTTCTGCCGGCAAATACTTTCTGACACAGCTGGCATTTGTATAGTTTATCTCCATTATGTGCACCCATTTGGTGATTCAGGTTACTACTTTTAGTAAACACTTTCTGATAGAGTTGGCACTTGCGTGGTTTTTCGCCAGCATTGGTTCTCACATGATTCTTCACAGTACTGCTTTCAGCAACTGATTTTTTGACAAAATTTCTCCTGTACGGATTCTCATGCTTTAGTTACTATAGTTACTACTGTAGAAAAACGCTTTCTGGCAGCTTCTTCTATAATACTGATAATGAAACATCAGATGCAGACAAATGGTATAAATTATTACATGTTTAAATTCTGTTTCTAAGGAACCCTTTTCGTAAGCTGCTCAGCTGTGTCGCGAAACGAATAAGTTCTTTCCGGTTTGGGCGCTTTTTCTCTGAAACAAACACGCCATTTAACATTTGAGATGAATGTTTCCAGACTACTTAAATAATCGAGACACATAAACTGGCATTATAACAGGCATACAATACAATACAATACAACTGAGATTTGATAATGCCCTCCTTACAAAGCTCAGAAGTACACATTGAAGTTCGGTGGTAATTAAAAATTTTACTCTATAGCAGGGGTTCTCAAACTTTATTTTTATTGTACCCCCAAGTAAAAAAATCGAATGGTGGCGTACCCCCAGCAAAGTCAGATCAGAAACAAAATGCCATTGTTTAGTCTCCATTGCAGTGCCAACTAAAAAGTCATTTTAATCATTGTATGGTGTGGCCTATTAGAGTCGTAGAGCCTACACGGAGAAAATTGAAAAAATGCAAAATTTTTAAATCATGCAATCACATAAACAAAAGGGGGAAATTGGTCTATAATCCCTAATAATAGCCTCGTTAGCTACACCGGTAAGCGCGAACGGCATTCGTATGTTGGATACAACGGACTGCGGTTCAAGCCCCGGGCTGGGAGTTGACATTCAGAGATTTAGATTATATCGGGCTATCACGTGTGGGACGCAGAGGTGCAAGCTCCTGCGGAGCGACCTTGGGAAAGTTGCTTACCCATCATTGTCTGTGGGGAAGGCAACGGGAAACCACCTCACTCATCTCATCCCCAGGGGCGTAAAGCCAATGAACCGGCATACGGGCAGAGCACCATCATCATCATCATCATCATCATCATCAATCCCTAAGAAAGAGCTAGCCTATAGCGTTACATTGCTGTGTGCTTGTTTCGACTAGCACAGATTTAAAATAAAAAATTACCTGGTTTAATCTATGTCAATTTCAAACTCAAATTAATCCTATATTTATTTTTGATAGCAAGAATATACAGTTTAAAAACTAGTTTCAAATAGATATATAATTATATGAGGTGCTGAAAAGAATCACAAATTTATTTTAAAGCTCGACCCGAAATTAATCCATAGAAGAATTCAGCTAGGCCCTATCCTTTTTGAGCTCTATAATAGCCTACGCTGAGAATTTCTGGTCTTGAATCTTTCAACCAGTTGTACATTATTTTGCTTAAAATTTGTATGTCAGGCCTAAATATAAACATGTTGCATGCCCTATATTATAAGCTTAGTGAGTCCAATCACATGTTGCGAAAGAAAGAAAGGACAATGCTGTTACATGAAGCAACGTTAAAAATCTTTTCTAACCAAGAAAAAATGGACAAAAAGTGCATAACCTAAAAGAAAAATTTAGATTTCCAGAAATTTTCGCGTACCCCTTACGGGCGCCTGGCGTACCCCTTGGGGTACGCGTACCACAGTTTGAGAACCCCTGCTCTATAGGGAGACTCAAAGAGAAAAGTTTTCAGTTTAGAGCGAAAGACAGTCTCACTAGGGGAGTTACGAACATAAGAGGGCAGAGAGTTCCAGATGAAGGACCAGCAAATGTGAAAGAACGCCGATGTAAAGGTTTCAAATTACCCCCTCCTAAACATTACCCCCCGGTAATTTGAAACCGGTTTCAGATTACCCTCCGGAAAGTAGACTTGCATCAATCATCGCATTTATTGCACTAAAAAATCAGAAAAATCATCCCGCTTCTTGTTTTGGTCTGAAGATTTTCATCCGTCATCCCACTTCGTGGTTTGTTATCAATATTTTAATGGGAAAAATATTAGCCTCAGAGCCATTTTTCCATGTAACTTGAGTGTCTATTTAGTATTTTCGTTACAGATGAAAATATTGATAACAAACCACGAAGTGGGATGACGGATGAAAATCTTCAGACCAAAACAAGAAGCGGGAAAATTCTGATAGCCTATTTGTAGTGCAATAAATGCGATGATTGATGTAAATTACAGTTTTCAGGGTGGTAATGTTTAGGAGGGGGTCATTTGAAACCTTTACACCGGCTCCACCGTGCATGGGGTTCCTGGCGTTGACCGTGAAATTTAGGGCATCGCCACAGCGACCGGTGTTTACCCGTATGACATTAATTAGTTGACACAGCATGGGGAACTCGATAATTAACCTAAGTTTAAGCAAATTATATAGGCCTACTTGCAGTTGGCGCAGCAAAGAGGGAATTGTACGGGGGAGGTAATGTCCTAGGCTAAATCAGGGGAAATTGTCCGGAGGGTTTTGTCTGGGGGATTTGTCCAGAGGGGGTTTGTCCGTTCCCTTGTCCAGATACGTACAATGCGGTAGGATATTCGTTACCGGTAGCATGCACGCATATACCCGAATCCCAAGCCGTATAGCAACGTAAAATTATTTAAAACATGTTTTAGTCATTTTTTAATTGCTCATCCAACTTCTAATTCTACTAAATCACAGTTCCGTTATTCGTCCAACTTCTACTTCATCTAAAAATATTTTGATCGTTCAACCAGCCTCTAGTTTTTCGGTTATAGTTTAGCATAAATCATGTTTTCATCGCTCATCCAACTTCTACTTCTGTTAATTAATATGCTCATCCAGCTTTCAATGATATTGCAATACGTCAGCAGTAATATCATGTTGTAATCTTTCATCCAACCAACTTTTAGTTTACGGAAATACAATATCTCTGAAGTGCTATACGGCTTGGGATTCGGAAATATGCTTACCGGTGTAAAGGTTTCAAATTACCCCTCCTAAACATTACCTCTCTCCCCCCCCCCCCGGTAACTGGAAACCGGTTTCCGATTACCCTCCGGAAACTAAATTTGCATCAATCATCGTATTTATTGCACTAAAAAATCAGAAAAATCATCCCGCTTCTTGTTTTGGTCTGATGATTTTCATCCGTCATCCCACTTCGTGGTTTGTTATCAATATTTTAATCGGGAAAAAATAATAGTCTCGAAGCCATTTTTCCATGTAACTTCAGCGGCGATTTAGTATTTTAGTTACAGATGAAAATGTTGATAAGAAACCACGAAGTGGGATGACGGATGAAAATCTTCAGACCCAAACAAGAAGCGGGGTAATTTTTTCTGATATTTTTAGTGCAATAAACGCGATGATTTATGCAAATTACAGTTTTCAGGGGGGTAATGTTTAGAAGGGGGTAATTTGAAACCTTTACACCGGTATACATTATAATGGTTATTGCCTGTTTTACGACCACCGAAATTTATAAATTCGATGAAAACTATTTCCTGACTAAATAGAAGAGGGATTTATCGCGTGAGGTTCGGTTAGGGCTCAGGTTAGGCGTCGTGAGGTTCTGTTAGGGTTAGTTTAAGGGCTAGTGCAGTCATTCTGCTGAAATTGAAGCTGGATTGACGAACAATAATTTTCAATGAAATAGAAGTTATATTCATGAAAAATTTTGGTACTTGTTTTTTAATTCACCCCCAATCATGGTTTCCATGTCCGTTCTATGTGTTGAGTATGTGCACCTGTCAGAATGACTGCACTAACCCTAAAACTAACCCTAACCGACCCTCACGACGCCTAACCTGAGCCCTAACCGACCCTCACGCGATAATTCCCATCAACTTAGAACCTGGGGGTGAATTAAAAAAACAAGAACCAAAATGTTTGCTGATGAAATACGGTCGAAGCGGGATTTATCGAACAAATTCTTGCGTAAACAGAAGCTGGATCGATGAAAAGGATTCTCGGCGAACTAGAAGTTGGATTTGTTAAAGACAACAACGCCGCAACGTTAGTTCTTGGTGGTCGTTAAACTGACAAGTACCATTATATAATAACTGTCAATATTTTGGCATACCTGGGAACGACGGTCCCAATTTATAAAATTACAGAAATCGATAGGCTATCTCTTGAGAACGCTTTAAACATGATGTGTGGTGAAATAGAAGCTGGATAAACGGCATTCCAGCTGAAATGGAAGCTGGATGCATGCTGAAATACATCACTGAAATCAACAATCCAGTTTCCATTTCTCAAGTTTAATTTTCGTCAATCCAGTTTCTATTTCACCTATATCTTTAAGTAACCTTCATCCACATCCATTTCGCAAGCGTTTTAATTAATCCATCTTCCATTTAACTTATTATGTCCATCATCCAGGTTGTATTTCTCAACCGTTCAATTCATCAACCCAGCTTCTATTTCAGATCTAAAAATACTTTCATCCAGCTTATATTTCACTTGCGTTTTTTTTCATCAATTCGCCTTCATTTTACCTGTAAAAGGTCTTCATCCAGCTTCCATTTCTCGTTATTCTGGCTTCTATTTCGGTGGACCAGCTGGTCGTTTTATAAGTGTGGAATGCAAAGAAACCGTTTCTATGCGCCCATCCAATACACTGCACACTATTACGACACATCATGTTCATTTACTTAAATTTATAATATGGGACCGCCGTTCCCAGGTATGCCAATATTTTGTCCTAACTTGCGATCAATCGTCACATTACAATACAATACAGTTAGACATTTATATCGCGCTTTAACAAACAAAAAACAAGCCCTGCACAAGAGCGCGCTTCACTACAGATCTGGTCATAATGTAGCCTAATGAAAATAAATGAGTTTTTTTAAGATTTAAACTCCGCAACAGATGTAACCTACACTGACGAATGGAAATTGGGTCCTGAGACTGAGAAAGCACGACTTCCGAACTTCCGGTTTGTAAAACATTCGGCAAGAATTCGTTTCATCAATCCCGCTTCTGTTCAGGCAGGAATTATTTTTCGCCAAAATCACTTCTAGTTTATTAAAAATTATTGCTCATAGGCCTATCGAAGGTGGATTGTTTTGATAAATATCACAAGTTTCTACTTCAGTAAAAATTATTTTTATGGTAGGCTAATCTATCGTTTTAGCGGAATAAATTTGGGCTGGCGCTGCGGCGCAGCATCATTATTTTTCAACAACCCGGCTTCTGCTTTTGCAAGAATCATTCTCATCAATCAGGCTTCCATTTCGGCCAGATTTTATTTAATCAATCCAGCTTCTATTTAAACATTAACTGTTTTTATCAATCCAATTTCTATTTAAATAATAATTATTTTTCATCAATCCAGTTCCAATTTCAGCAATAATGGTCAAAACTCCAAACGGCGGCCCCAAATTATAACATTAAGTAAATCAACATGACGTGTCGTAATAGTGCGGTGTATTGGATGGGCGCATAGAAGCGATTTCTTTTGCACTCCACAAGTTTTATAAAACGACCGGCTGGTCCACCGAAATAGAAGCCGGAATAATGAGAAAGCACTTGAGAAATGGAAGCTGGATGAAGACCTTTTACAATTGAAATGAAAGTGGATTGATGAAAAAACGCAAGTGAAATATAAGCTGGATGAAGGTATTTTTAGATCTGAAATAGAACCTGGATGATGGACATAAGTTAAATGGAAGATGGATTAATTAAAACGCTTGCGAAATCAATGCTGGATGAAGGGTCCTTATAGGTGAAATAGAAACTGAATTGACGAAAATTAAACTTGAGAAATGGAAACTGGATTGCTGATTTCAGTGATGTATTTCAGCATGCATCCAGCCTCCATTTCAGCTGGAATGAAGGCCGCTTATCCAGCTTTCTTTACAACATTTGACGATATAGACTATATATTTTAATTTGGGACCGCCGTTCGGAGTTTTGCCAAAATTCTTTTCGTCAATCCAACTTGTATGCCGCTAAATCCCATGCAGTGGCGAATAATTTATTCCGTTAAAACGATAGATTAGGGAGAGGGCGGGGCAAAACTCCCCCCTTGGGGAAAAAACTGTGTGTCGAGAGCAAAACACATTAACATCTTATGTTAATTTTTTTTCATCATAGACATCTGTACTTATGCTACAATATCACTAAATAAAAAAAAACTGAAATAGATTCAAATTTAGGCACAGAATTGTCTGAAAGTTTTTGGTTCAAAAGGGGCGTTTTGCCCCACCTACGGGGAAAAATGCCCATACCCTGGGCATCTTACCCCAATGATAATGTATGCTAGATAGGTGGCTAAATAAATATGCCATGCATGCCATACCATGCATGCCGTGCAATCCCATGCATGTTTTGCCATGCCATGCCAAGCATGCCATGCCATGCATGCCATGCAATGTCATGCATACTTTGCCATGCCATTCCATGCATGCCATTCCATGCATGCTTTGCCATGCCATGCCATTCCATGCATGCTTTGCCATGTCATGCATGCCACGCCATGGCACGCCATGCCATGCATGCCATGGCATGCCATCCATGTCATGCCATCCCATTCCATGCCATGCCCTGCATGCCATGCCATGCTATGACTGCCGCCCTACGGCACGCCATGGGCATGCCATGCATGCCATTGCCATGCCATGGTATGCCATCCATGGCATGGCATGCATGCCATGCCATTCCATGCTTTGCCATTTCATACCATGCCCATGGCATGGCATGCACAACATGGCATGCACAACATGGCATTGCATGCATGTCATGGCATACATGGCATGGCATACATAAAATGGCATGGAATGGCATGGCATGACATCGCATGGCATGGCATGCACAACATAGCATTGCATGCATGGCATGGCATGTCATGGCATTGCATGCATGGCGTGCATGCATGCATGCATGGCATGGCATTGCTTGCATGGCAAAGCAAGCATGACATTGCATGGCATGCATGGCATGACATTGCATGCATGGCATGGCATGCATGGCATGGCATGCATGCATGGCATGGCATAGCATGGTATAGATATCACCAACCCAGTACGCTGACATATTTTATATAGCTTTTTATCACTTTTTATGCTGTGTTTCTTTGATATAGATGCGATTTCAATTAGGTAAGGTAAGACGCCCAGTCAGGTGAGGTAAGACGCCCAGTGGCATGGGCCTCTTACCCCACAGCACTGGTAGTTATATTCCATACCATACGCCTAGAACGTCTACTTTAATGACAGATTCAACGTCACTGTAACCATAGGTGCAATCACGTCCGAAAAGTTGGGGGGACCATAATGAATCACGTCCTAAAAGTTGGGGGGGGGGCCATAATAATAAAGTTAGGGGACCACTCAAAAGTTGGGGGGGACGCGTCCCGTGGGTCCCATAGGGTGGTTGCGCCTATGACTGTAACATACCTAAATAAGTATGAATCCAACAAAACATGCATCTTTAGGCAGCAGTTCAACCATATAATTTACACGAATTAATGAATATTGGAAACCCTTACATCAGCTTTCGCAAAATTCGATTTTTCTTGATAACGAGTGACCTGGTCACAGGGAAAACGAAAGTAGGATTTCTTTCAACCGGAAATGCATAAAACTAAACGGTTTTAACTAAAATTTGGATTCGGCATTTCAGTTGACTGAAATAATGCCTATGGGCATCTTACCTCCCATGGGCGTTTTGCCCCACTCTCCCTACCTCGAGGATTCTTGTTCAAAATAAGAGTAGGCTACATTCTAATGAAGGCCAAAAATTAATGGGTTAAACCGTAGTCTAGGTTGCTAAATTATTGTCATTTTCGATATCCCGTAGTTTAGGCTGCTAAGTTAAGAAACACACTCCCCCAATCATAAATATAGCGCGCCGTATAACGCTCTTTTTAATTTATGAACATTCGCAACCGGAAGTAGCAATATAAACTGAAAACGCGAGAAGAAAAATGGCAGTATAGAAATGGAAGCTGGATTTACGGGAAAAACGCTTGATAAATGGAAGCTGGATAAAGGCATTTTATAGCTGAATTGGAAGCTGGATAAAAGCATTTTATAGCTTTACAGTTTTAAAGGCAATTTATATTTACGTACAATGGTTCAAATTTCAACAAAATGTAGGCCTACATACACTCATTATACAGAGACCTGATAAACGGTCGTCAGTCTGGTTGCTGAACGAATTAATCCATGTTTCCACCCTCCTTATATAATCGAATGACCTTTCTATGGTGCCCGCTGTAGGCCTATAGGCCTACTGGTATTTAGTTTTAAGTCTGACCGATTATACAGAACTCAACTTCAAGCGAAAACGAAACACCCCTTGATTGACTGCTCCGTTCCTAACAAATTTTCATTTGCTCAATCGCGGGAAGCTTTTGTCCCTTGTGCTGGGAGTTGGGACCTCAACTGTCAGCAAGGGCATAACTTCCCCAAGATAGAGGTATTGACTATATATATATATAGTCATATAGTCATATAGCCGCCTAATTCGCCGGATTTGTCACCAATGAAAAATGTTTGGAGTATTATGGCGGCAACTGTTTATGCCGATACCGAACCCCAAACGACCTCAAAACGTCGGCTTTGTATGGCATGGACATCAATACCTCTGACAACTCAGAAAAATCTATTTGGCTCGATGACTAATCGACTTGAGGCTGGTTATCTACCCTGATTTATTTTGACACAGTGTCTTTTGCCATGAATCGACCAGTTTCTAATGGCTAAACTAACCCTAACACTAACCCTAACCGACCCTCACGATGCCTAACCTGAGCCCTAACCGACCCTCACGGAAAAGACGTGGAATGACAACGCTGAAAAAATTAAAAAAATAAATCAGGGTAGATAACCCATAAGTACCTGAGGCTATAATAAAGAGTAAAGGAAACATTATTATAGACTAAATGATAATTTGCATTAATTAATTATGTGTGGATTAACAATGATGGTCGTGCAATATTGTTTGCGGCTTAACTGGACGACCAGTGGACGTTTACTTGGCACGAATTTGATGACGTCACGGATATTGGCGCTAAAATTTGAATAAGTGAGCTAGTGATCTAATTTTTTTATATTAACATTTACGCCAGTATAAAACTTTCCACATTATATTGTGCATAACATACATTTGTCTGCATTCAAAATCGTTCACGACCTATCGAGACACCCTATATAATATTATATATATTCCTCTGTTCACAGCTAATTCTTTTCCCATTCTCTCTCCCATCGCACATTATAATATTATATACAATAATTATACATGTATAACACAGGTCTATAACACTGGTATATATAAATTATATAGGTATATATATACCACCATATCAAGTTTCAACTTGATGTGATATTTCCTCTTCTCTCCCTTCTCTCCCCTTTCTCTCTGTCCCCTTCAACCTCTTCCTCTCTGTCTCTCGCTGGTACCCTCCCTCTTGGCTGGCATCAGATTTCTGAGGGAAGAAGCTGGTATATTAGTCAGTGACAGACACTGTCGCTGCAGCCATTGCCAATAAAGTTTGTTTATATATCATTGTGTGCATGTGTGTGTGACTAATCGCGTTTCACCAGCTGGACCTGTTATCTCGCAGTGATCGCCGTGAAACAACACAAGAGCCGCTGTTAACTGGAACGCGATTGGTATTAATTTTGTCTATTAGGCGACACGAATGAATGCATTTTTGCCGCATCGGGGTCACAGTATGAATTTCAATATTACCACGAGAGAACTCTGTATTAAGGCCTATATAGGCCTACATTATGCGTCGAAAGAAAGTTATAATAGGACACCATCGCCCATTTAATGTATGCTTCCCCAGCCTGGTGGGGTTATACAAGGGCTCCTATATCCTTTAGCATGCTAAAGTAATCTAGATGTCTATGGGTTATACCACCGCTGAGGAACGGGAACGAATTGAGCGGCTGCTGAGTAAGATGAAGCGCAGACAGTACCTACCATCTCAATCCTACAGTGCAGCAGAGATGGCAGATGAAGCTGATGAACGCCTGTTCAACGCAATACGCAAGGATAAATTACATGTTCTGAACCGATTATTCCCTCTGCCTCGCCCCTACTGCGGTCATGAACTCCGTCCTCGGGCTCATGACTTCTCTCTTCCGGAAAAAGATAATTGTAAATTTATCTCTAGAGCAGGGGCTTCTATCCCCCCCTAAGCAGCTGGGCTCAATCCATCTTCTTCACCCCTCTTTCTGGGCCCGACAATATATTATCTAGCCCATCCCTCTGGGGAATGAAGGTTTCTGAGATGGGCAAGGTTTGTGGAGGGATGCGCCCTCCCCATAAGAATTTTTTCTATTTCCGCATTGCAATTTCAGCACTTTAGGCCCTATTTATTTAAGAAATTTCAGAAATTTTTTATAGCGCCTTTTCACGCTCTCTAAGCTGTCATTTTCACGGTTCCACGACAATTGGTCCAACGACAACTCGTCCAACGACAACTCGTCCACGGACAACTGGTCCACCGACAACTCGTCCACCGAAATAGAAGCCGGATTAATGAGAAAACGCTTAAGAAATGGAAGCTGGATGAAGGTTTTTACAGGTGAAATAGAAGCTGGATTGATGAAAAACCGCTTAAGAAATGGAAGATGGATCAAGTTTTTTTTCTATCTGAAATAGAAGCTGGATGCATGTTGAGACACATGATGAAAATCGTCAATTCAGCTTCTATTTAAGCAAGAAAACCATTAGACTTTTTTTCATAAACCCAGCTCCTATTTCGTAAATAAAGAACTTTCATCCAGCTTCCATTTCTCAAGCGCTCTCTCGTTAATCCGGCTTCTATTTCGGTGGACGAGTTGTCGGTGGACCAGTTGTCCGTGGACGAGTTGTCGTTGGACGAGTTGTCTATGGACGAGTTGTCGTGACACCCATTTTCACAAAGGTCTATATTTAAGTGAAGGGATTGCTGAAAAGAGTGGTCTAGGACTTAATAAATAGGTTTATGCTTACAATGATAATTTTTGCGGAGCTTCCACATTGTAATGTAGCTGATAAAAGAGCGGTTTGAGATCTCGATAAATATATTTATAATTACAATAATTTCTTTATTTTATCAAGTTCAGCAACTCAGTTCTGCTGGTAATGCATGGATAATAATGACAATGAATAATTGCTGAAGTAAACTTAGGCCTATAGCGGCTTAGCCTATACCCTATTTGTTGCAAGTCAATGTATTTCCCAAGACGGTCTGAATTGCTGACCAAGATATAATTAGCATAAATTGTTACAAATGGTAAGCTTACACAAACCAAGTAGGAACTACCAAAATGCCAAAATTGGGTAGCCATGTGCTTAGCGCTCCTGATCAGTGTGCACTGCGAGAGGCGATACATAAATTTACTGATGAATGCAATGCAATAGAATGAAAATGCAATGTAGCCTAGGCTTACGTCAGCGGTTCTCAACCTGTGGGTCGCAACCCCCACGGGGGTCGCCTGCCGATTTGTCAGGGGTCGCCTGGACCCTTCAGAAATTTTTAAAAGAAGTAGCCTACACGTGTAATAGGAATTTCACCGCTATTTGCTACGTTATGGCAACTTAAACTAAATTTTTACTTATACTTTTGCCATGATTCATTCGTTAGATTGTGGAAGCCAACTTAAAATTTGCCATTTTAGTTATTAAAATAATATAAAATCCACTTTTGCCATTCCTCTAATAAAAACAATATCCGATTTACTCAAAGTGTGAGTCAGCTTGTAATACCTATGCGTGGACGGAGACTATGGAAAAGGGGTGCTTCACTCCTTGCAAATTCGTGGTGGGTTACTGAGCTGCTTATAACCCTAATATTTCATAAATATTTCATTAATATCATCATAATTTTTACATTGTCATCCGCTGTTTATCCATAATGAGCAATTTCGCTAAGATCCCATTCAACAATATTAGAATATGTAGGCTAAATTAAAAAATTTAAACTATGGAGAGTCAATATTTAATGTAGTCTCAAGTCTCTGAGCACTGAAATCATGAGAAATTTTGCTAAGATCACAGCCTAAAATGCTGCCATTACCGGTACTGTTCAAATTAGAAACAGTAAACAATGGGAAAGAGACATTTATTGAAGTCCTAAGCCATTTTTTTCAGCACTGAAAGTAGGCCTATGAGGAATTTTGTTGAGCTAACAGAATTGAATGCGACCATTGCAGTGCAGAAATTTAGAGAGAAAATTTTAAACAATGAGAGGGGTCATTTTGGAAGTCTTAAACCACGACTATCAACACTGAAATGATGAGTAATTTCTTTAAGATCGCACCCTAAAATGTTACCATTGCAGTGTAGAAATCTAAACATGCTTGACATTAGGGAGATGCACCTCGTCTCTCCTAAACCCTCGCCGTGCTCGGCGCACTCATAAAAACCCCAGTAAAGTTTAGGAAATTGCTAGCCTCTCAAAACGAATTGGCTACGTGAAATTAGTGCTTAGAAAAGAACTACTGGTATTTAGCAATTTTACGAAATTCAGAGTAGGCATAGCCTATTGTTTAATAGTTGAATAGGCCTAATGAATAAGGAAACTACAGAGTTTTATTTGTAATGAAATTTGTTCGGTCGAATGATCGAATCGATGAAACCCAACAAATAAACTGAAGCGCCGTTCAGATAGGCCGACTAAATATCCTAACTATGCAGGAAAACTTGAACAGTATTTTTAGAATTCCAGCAGCAAGCTCTTGAAGTTTCACAATCCGAATAGACTTATGAAGCTGCAACTTCAAACTGCCGAATAGGTGCTTGCAGAATCGCAAGAGCTAGCCAGAAAATCTCACACAATTGCTAAATGCAGTTTTCGAATAACGAAGTGAAAATGCATAGGCCTAACAGAATGCATAGGCCTAACAGTTGGCACTGTTTAAAAAAGGCAGTGACCGGGAGTGAGGTAACTCGGTGAATTTTTTTGTTTGGGGGGGGGGGGTCGTCACAACTTTTGAAATGTTGAAAAGGGGTCGCCGCACAAAAAGGGTTGAGAACCGCTGGCTTACGTAATAATGATGCTGTTTACTAAGTGTTCAAGGAAACAAAACATTTTGAAATTTGAGTCTGAAATTTGAAACATAACACTGGAGAGAAGCCATTTAGTTGCACAAATAGCATTTGCACAAGTAATTAAATCAAATCCATTATAATAATTTTGATTGTGTCATTTATTAAAATAGCAAATAATACTATTATAATCACATAGTCGTAATCTTTATCATGGTATATGATTACAGTTCATGTGATGCAAAAATAATATAGTATAGCTAAAAAGTATTACGATTCTGTCAAAATGTTCTATGGCGGAAAGTACATGTAATTTCTGGGGAACTTCCATAGAGGTGCCTAGATTGAGCACTGTCTTCCATGACCGGTTTTTTCAAGCGTCATAGTGTTTAGTTAAAGAAATATACCCATAAATCAAACTTTTTCAGTAAACAAAAAAACAATTTTGTAGGCTCACACGAAAAGTGCGCATGTCGTAGGCATAGGCGTAGGAGATGGGGTCTAGGGGGCAAATGTACCCCAAATTTTGGGCAAGTCTGTTTTTCGGGCAAGGAGACCCGAAAAAATGGGAAATTGCGGCAAATTTCTGAAGATTTCGGCCGGATGAGTAAAAAAAGGTCGTCAGAATTTTCGGGCAAAAGTTTAAGTCCCTCCCCCCCACTTCTGAAATGTCCCCTACGCTTATGGCCGTGTGACTTTAACTGAAGACTCTGACGTTGTAACGGGAGCACGACGAACGCCCGATTGTCCAGGTCCCCGATTACCCTTTCCCCGATACAAACTCCCCGATTACAAACTCCCCGATAGGCCCAACACCCCGACAGGCCCAAGTCCCCGATTACCCTTTCCCCGATACAAACTCCCCGATTACCCTTTCCCCGATACAAACTCCCCGATTACAAACTCCCCGATAGGCCCAACACCCCGACAGGCCCAAGTCCCCGATTGGTGATTTAATCTACACGTAAGACCCAAGGTTCTTAGAATACACAGGTTGGCCCGCTGACTTGTACTGAGCGGCTCATTAACTCGGGGTGGGGTATGTCCGACGTGACTGGACACCTCGATCGGACTCAAGCAGCCTACCTGCAGTTCATTCTGTGTTGCCAATGCATTGACAAGAAATAAATCATAGATACACGCAAACATGCATACATACATACATACATACATACATATATATATACACATACATATATATACACATACATAAACATACATACACATAAATGCTTACATACATACATACCTACACATACACTCTCAGAAGAGTTCAGGTAACATATCTGAAATTTCAGGCAACCGGCCTGAACTGGTTCAGGTCCAGATGAGACGGTTGAACTTTCAGGTAAGATGCCTGAAGTTCAGGAATTTCCCTGAACCAGTTCAGGTTCAAATGAGACGGTCGAATATTCAGGCACCATGCCTGAAGTTCAGGAATATCCCTGAACCAGTTCAGGTCCAAATGGGACGGTCGAATATTCAGGCAAAGTGCCTGAAGTTCAGGAATATCCCTGAACCAGTTCAGGTCCAAATGGGACGGTCGAATATTCAGGCAAAGTGCCTGAAGTTCAGGAATATCCCTGAACCAGTTCAGGTCCAAATGGGACGGTCGAATATTCAGGCAAAGTGCCTGAAGTTCAGGAATATCCCTGAACCAGTTCAGGTCTAAATGGGACGGTCGAATATTCATGCACTATGCCTGAAGTTCAGGAATCTCCATGAACTAGTTCAGGTCCAAATAAGACAGTCAAATGTTGAGTTCCACGCCTGAAACTCAGGAAAAATCCACCATCTGTTCAGGCATTGTTTCTTACCAGAACAGATATGAGATTTTCCCGAACTTCAGACATGGTACTTGAACATTGGACCGTTTCAAATGGATCTAAACTTGTTCAGATGGCCTGAACTAGTTCAGGTGGAAATCCTGACAAGTTTCACCTTAAAGGTCATAGGCAGAGATTACTTGACTCACAACTGTAATATCTACCAAAGTGACTCAGATAATCTTACATATCATAAAATTGGTATCAGAATTCACATAATTATTGTCAGCTACAAATAGGACAAGGAACCAAGAGCAGAAATTAATCAGTCATATTATTACAAACATTAAAACGCTTAATAAAAAGCATTAAAACTAAAAAATATTTCACAATTCATTTTACCTCATGTTATAATTTCTTGCAAGATATAGGCAGAAAATTGTATTTCAAGCTAATGCTAGCCAACAATAATTCTATAATCGATATGGGTCATCACAGCATAGTCCATGAAAATCATTGGAAACATGTCAGATTATTAGACCATGCTGCTTAAAATTACTTATAAAGTGTTAGACTGTCATTGTCAGAAAAAATTAATTTCCACGCAGAATTTTAGAAAAACACAAATAGCAAAACATTTGCTTGAATTTCCTTTTACAAATAAGTATGCACATGCATGCCTGATAGTTTCTAGCCTTGAAATGATCATGTCACGTTCATTCCATCTTTAACTCCAATTGGCAGCATACTGATTAAACTGGAGCATGAGGAAGCATTAAGATATATAGCCCAGCTGCATGGTGACAAAAATTTCATCAGCTTATTTAAACCAAAAAGGCAGTTTCTATGCCATCACTAATATCAATGGCGTGACCTTCCACTGTGACAGACACTTGTTTTGCTGACTACTAATCTTTCCATAATCCATGATTATATCACATAAATGCCACAATTTCTAAAAGAACATGATTTTTTAATCCATTATAAATATTGTACCAGTGTCATTGTATAGTAAATAGAATTTGAATAAAATGCAGAATTTAAAAACCACACTAGTAAGACATTCTTTTAAAGTCACTAATAATTTTCACAAATAATTGGGCACATGTATTCGTTGAGGTTTAGCCTGTAAAAGAAGTTTAATGTCACATTCTCCCAGTCCTGAAATATTCTATGAAGAGATGAGCAGCGTGTCATGTAGACTCCATTTTGAACTCCAGTGCAGCATGCTGAAGAAACCAAAGTTTGTGGGAGCACAATGGTTTGACCTTCCATGGTGACCAAGACGTACTCCACGGTGCCTCGATTCCACAAGGCCATCAACATGGGATGCTTTTGTTCTTAGATGGTTTCCATGGACACCATAACCTGAAAGTCAGCAAGTAAAGTCATAAACAAAAAGAAAGAAAAATTCATATAAGTATATTGCTACAAGTCTAAAACATGCATATAAACACAAAGAGGATAAAAGTGTCAAAATTTGTTTGCTACGATTCTAAGAACAATGTGAACGTGTAGCATACCCTATGGCAATATTTGTGCAGGCAGAATTTTGTATCATGTTTATTTTGCATAATGAACAACAGAAGTTCAATTGCAATCCAGACCCTAAAATTTCTTAATAGAACTGTTGTATACTGTAGCCTCACAGTGTGATACTATGCATTATTTACAATAAAAAAATCACATGCTTCAAATCAATGTATTCTTCAAAAGTCTATGTTGCATAACATTATATCTCTCCAATGTAGCAGTGAAGAGTAATTTTTTTTAAATTTCTTAGCACAAAGAATAATTGTCAGGTAGGACTATAGTACTGTTTTAAAATAAAAAAAATAGTAATATGTTTTCATATCTTTCCTTAGAAAAACTACTCGAAGCAATATTTTATAAAATCAGCATTATCTAGAGTGGGCCTACTAACAAGTCTGTGCATTGTGTGCACAGCACAGTATTATTATTATGTTACATTCTTATTAAGTAATTCAAAACGTATATAACTTACTTAGCCAAGGAATCCATTCCACGGAGTCCTGGGAAGTCCGACCTCATTGCCACGACGAGAATTGCTTTAGCTTTCGATGATGGATTTAACTATTTTAATAAAAAATATAACAGAATATCTGTTGAAAGCATGAAATACTACATCAAATTATTATAAGGTTCACAGATTTAAAGACGAACGTTTGATGAATGTTTGATGAACTGAACTGAAAGCAATAAAGATGAAATTAGTCCCGATCTCAAATTAATCCAAAATGAAATGTAACAATAGCAATCTGCACTCAATCAACCCACACGCATAATTTTTCACCGTTTACATAATGTTATTCTGTTTCGTGTCATCAAACCAATGATTCACGTCCACCATCTTCAGCTCGTTGCCGCAAACAAACAATAACATTGCAATTGCATATTCCAAAGAAAAACACCTAAAATTATGTCATGTAACAAAGCCACTACTAGGAAAGAGCAGGAGAGATAGGATCAGGAACGAGAAGACACGAAAGGATCTACGAGCGGAAACGTGGTTTGACCACGTGAAAAGAAAGGACGACAATTTAAGTCTACCAACCATGACCCTGGTTGACCATGTGAAGAGAACGAGAATCAGGAAAGACAGCCAAAGACCTGGATGAACAACATAATGAAAGACCGAGTGAAAAGAACGTGGATATAAGGAAGGCCATGGACAACACCAGAGACAGAAATGCCGAGTCATCATGTAAAGGCCTCATTGTTAATGCAAAACACATAAGCTTACTCAAAGAAGAAAAGAACAAAAATACTCTGCAATAATTTTATGGTGAGAATTGCTGGGTGTAGGGAGGGTTCAGGTACACAGTCTTTCTTAGTCAGCCACAGTACAGTCTTTGCACAACCCCACTACTCGTGAATCAAAGTCTCAACCCCACAGTTATTTTTCAACAAATTTTTTATCCCACTGCTTTGCATTGAAAAAAGCAAATGATTTAGTCAATAGCAGGTGAAATAACGGTGTCACGACAACTCGTCCACCGACAACTCGCCCAACGACAACTCGTCCACGGACAACTGGTCCACCGACAACTCGTCCACCGAAATAGAAGCGGATTATTGAGAAGACGCTTGGGAAATAGAAGCTGGATGAAGATTCTTTATTTACGAAATAGGAGCTGGATTTATGAAAAAGTCTAATGGTTCCCTGCTTAAATAGAAGCTGAATTGATGATTTTCATCATTTGTCTCAACAATCATCCTGCTTCTATTTCAGATCGAACAAAAACTTGATCCATCTTCCATTTCTTTAAGCGTTTTTCATGCATCCAGCATCTATTTCACCTGTAAAAACCTTCATCCAGCTTCTATTTCCCAAGCGTTGTCTCAATAATCCGGCTTCTATTTCAGTGGACGAGTGGTCGGTGGACGAGTTGTCCATGGACGAGTTGTCGTTGGACGAGTTGTCGTGGAACCGAAATAACTGTGTCATTAAAGCACTACATCTATATAAATAGAAATGAAACTTTCCAACAGTTTGTTATGAGTGTTCTCGAAAACTGACGCACCGATTGTTTTGAAAATTTTACGAAACCTTCCATTCCAATAGAACCGTGTTGTATTATGCTTGTTTTCCGAAAAAACGCAATATTTTCCCCAAAAATAGAACTTTGAAATCTGTTCGACCGCCATTTGCAAATTATACACTTCCCAACGTCCATGAGGGTTGCCAGATTTCGGAAATGTTTTTGTCGCGACATCACGTTGTAAAGTCGCCCAAAAGTCGCGAGATGACCAACTTCGATCAGGGTTGCCCAAAAGTCGCCCAAAAATCGCGATAGCGCATATGTCGCTGTCGGGAAGGAACGTGTGAGGGAGGAAAGAAGGAAGAGGGAGCGGGACGAAGAGGGAGTGGAGGGACCAGAGGGGAGGGATGGAGAAGGGTGGGAGGGGAGGGGTAGAAGAAGGGGAGGAAGAGGAGGAGGAAGGGAGATGGGAGGGGAGGTGGAGGAAGAGGAGGGGGACGGGAGGAGGAGGGCAGGCAAATGGAGAGGAAAGGGCAGGGGGAGGGGAGGGCAGGGGAAGGGAGATGGGCGAGGGGAGGGGATGCGGAGGGAGAGGGGAGGGGGAGGAGGCAGATGACGGTCTTTTCTGCCACAGCAACGCGTGACCGGGTTAGGCCCTAACGTTACATCTCCTAGCAGGTAGGACAGCTAGGTCTTCTGCCACCTCTTGTGAGCACTGTTTAGAGTGTGCTGAACTGTTTAGAATCACCGGGTACAGCTAGTATACGATATTACTACTCATTAAACACACACTAATTGAGAATAACGAAGAGGGCTTACATCATTCCACACTTAAGATGAGGTCAGTCACCAAAAGGTAAATCACATCACTTTCTGCTTGATGACCATCCGAAAGATTCATTTTCTGAAACCACTCTCCTTCTGAATAAGTTTCCGAAAAACTTCCCATTCTGTAAAATACACAAGTAAGAGTGTATGACAGAGTGAATAAATTAAACATCCTTCCAATGCAAAAAATTGTGGTGTAAAGTTATATTTATTTATGTCGCTCTAGTTCCGAATCTTGATGATGATGATGATGATGATGATGATGATGATGATGATGATGATGATGATGATGATGATGATGATGATGATATTCGTTTAACTTAGATCTTAATGAAATTCAGCAGCCTGTTACAATAGAACAAATTTATGTTTAAACAAATTAAAAAATAATTCAGTCAAATCGTGCAAGTCATATAGAAAGCAATGGTCTCCGTTTATGTGACTTTTTCTTTCGCACATCATAACTGACATGATTGAGAAGAAATCTCATAATTTCATGTCGCAACAATGCGTAAAGTTAATGATCATTAAAGAAGACTGGTAATCCCGAAGACTGCGTGCCATTATACAAAACAACATAGATACCAACGGCATTGGTAAAATAGAGCGCTGCGACTTATCAACCGCACCCCACAATATACTTACTCAGTAAGTAATCAACGCGACATCTACGCAGAACGATCAGGTTAATACAATTATAAATGAGGGAAAATTTGCAGTAAATACCAGTCAATACAAAATTCGAAGCTTATGCGATAGCGCTCTAATTTAGTGATGTCTTGGGCGACCTTACTATTTACATGTACAGGCATGCAGTCTTAGGGATTACCGAAAGGCTTGTTTCACAACACAAGTGCCAGACATCAAATTAAATGATGCGAAAGAAAACAAAAAATGTATCATAATAGAACACATAAAACATAACATTTCTTTCAAATCACGCATCGCAGCTAAAAGTGAAAAACATTGTTGACAACATCGCTTAAGATTCACAGGCAAAACTAAAAAGGCACATTTCAAAAAATGAAACTCTCGCATTTCAAAGCCTCTTCTACTTAGGGGGTCAACCCGAATCCCCGAAATCGCTAGGGAAAACAAAAGCCCGATTTCTCGAGAACAGTGTAGATCGCAACCATTGTTACTGTTACCTTGCACTGATATTCCAAAAATAAAATAATAATTATTATACATACCTTTCAACTTTCGACAGCGCACATCGAACTATGCCTAACAAAGAGATTGGCCGTGTTTTAGCAGTTCATACTAGTTTTAAATAAATAATATTCGATTTTAAATGAATGTAATTCGCACATGGTCATACTTTGAAAGCATGGCCGCATAGAACAAAGACTAAACATGAAGGTTGGATGTGTCAGCCGTCACGTGACTAATAAATTCGCTTTAAAACGTTCCCTTATTGAGATGCTAATTATTAAGTTTCATTCAGTTACATAATAAGTTGTCATTGCTAGAGTATTAAAATATTATTGCGAGATCGGAGTAATAAATTTAAAATTTATAAGTGGTCAAAATTTTAGGCTGGACAAAGGGTCAAGAACTAAGGCCTATAGGCTACTACCTGAACTCTTCAGGATACAGGCCAATACAAGGACCCTATATTAACATCAGATTACACACCTTAAGGTTCCGGCGGCACAACAAACAATAGTCTCTTACGGTCCAGAATGCAGGTCAACCTGAACTCTAGAGGTCATGTGAGGAAACACACCTGTAGGTCAGGCAGCACCACAACACAATGGTCTCTCACGGTCCAGAACTAAGCAGGCCTACCTGAACTTTAAAGGTCATGTTAGGTCACACACATGAAGGTTCAGGAAAGATTATTGTAATAGGCCTAGGCCTACTTGTGAACATTTTGTAATCGTCCATTTCACTCTCAGTCATAGATGTCGCCCCACTGAAAACTCCGTTTCTAACGCTAAAGTTTGTGCTTCGAATCTCCAAAGACATTTTTTATTTTGCAAACATAATTATTTGTCAATCTGCCTTCACACATGTAACTGGTTGGATGTTTTTATGTTACAAACAAGATGTAAAATTTCGGAACTCCGATTATCAGTCAAAATTTTGTACAAGGTGGTTAAAGAAAAAGAAAGCATTCCTGGGGATAAAGCAGTGGTGTAGTGGGGCGGGAACGCGGGGGAACGCCGTTTCCCTTCACTTTTTTTCCAGGGATAATGGAATATTAATAATACTACTACTACTAATAATAATATTATTATAGGCCTAAAGAGCGTTCCCCCACTTCATTTTTTAGGACTACATTACTGGTATAAAGAGTCCTTGGATTCATTCATCCGAGCATTTATACAGCGCTCCTTAAAGAAACTACTCAGAGGCGCTGGATATAGGCCTAGGTTGGTAGGAATGCACTTTATTTGTGTCAAGCAAACAAAGGCAGTAAGCTATTCATCAAACTCCCATTGTCACATGTTTAACGACACTGCCATATCGAAGATGATTAGTGTCGCCACGCCATTTAGGTCCCCGTGGACGGACCTGCTAGCCCGAGATTTGAATCTCTGAAATAGCCACATTCGGGAGTCGAACCGCGGCTCGCACGCTCTCTTTCACAGAGCAGCGTGCAGACGCGCGGCCATCGACCTTACCGGTGCAGCCAAGCGAGTCAGATATCAAACTGCCTTTAGATCTTAGCTTCTTATAGGATTAAAGATCCCCAGTTTAGCCTTGTTTACTAAAATTGAGCCGTATAGAATTATAGTGGTCCAAGTGACAAAAACCTGAAACGGAGAAAATCGACAAGTAAGCTATTCAGCTTGCTATTTCTGCAGAAGCGTAGATAGTGTAATGATCATTAATTATATTGATGAAAATAAATTGAAAGTGATTATTTTTCTCCATTTTTACTAAATTGAACAAATACAATATTTATTATTATCAGTTTCATGCCTAGCCCATTGTGATTTTAGGCTGTTTTTAATGAATTCGTTAAGAATTATAATGGACCATTTGATTTGGACCACTGTGTTTAGGTACTGATAACGTTAAGGAGTGTATAATAGTGGACCATCTGTCTCAGACCAGTGTGTTATTCCCTGTGCGCAGGAGTTGCAAGCAGCTCTATAGTGGGCCATTATGGTCCGGACCAGTTATTATTCATTGTTTGAATGAGGATGTTGTACGCTGTCGTTATGTTTCTGAATGGAAATAATTATTAATCAGCACTGTAATAATGCTGAATGCAATCATGACAATCATTGTGTTAAGAGAGATGGTAGAAACAAGTTTTCTTGGAAATTAAAAGTTGTTTTTTTTGGATGGTTTATGTATTTCTGGTTTCCAAATTCAGTTACTGTTAAGAAGAACAGTTACTCTAATTCAAAATATCATTTCAGATTTCTGACTGTAAAACATAAAATAATTAAATCATAGCAGTTAATTTTATTACAATAATAATAATAATATTATAGTCTGTTTAGATCCTGAGTTTTAAGTAATTGAATCATCCTCATTAAAACTGATTTAAAAGTAACAAATTAAACAACCAAATGATCAAAATCAATGGTGTTTGTTTCCATAATTTTTCTATAAAAATTCCAAACACTGAGAAAGAAACAAATTTTTCACTTATAGTGTTAATGCAAGTAAAGTAGCTTGGTAGTATTACTGGCCGTTGCTTTATTGGAGTTATACAATCAAAATTAATAAAGCCATCGACTCTAGCACAATAAATTGTGTTTTGAAAATTATTAATTTTCATCAGATCTCTTAATGCTTTTTAAACAGTTGAAACACCATGCACAGTTTCGCTAGATCACAGCATCCTCTTCCTCCGACTCTTCCTCTGACACGCAAAGTTCCTCATCGGGTAAAATGTCCGGGTCATAATTTTTACTGCCTTTCACAAACAGACTGTCATAGAATGTGTGGTATATCGGCGGAATGTAGTCTTTCAATGACTGAAGGTCTTCAAATTTTTCTTTCTTTATGGCTTTCCGACCTCTTGGTGAAAGAAGTACAGTTTCAGTGTTACATCTGGCCATCTTACCTCCACGTCGTAGATCTACCTTTGTCCACTCGAAATCATCATCACACACATATTTGAACATCATAATCTGAGGTTCCTGTTTGGTGAAGCAAATTGACTGTATCTGAAGCCATTTCACTGGACTTCCATCACATGCCTTTTTTCTGTTGACCAACTGTTTGCTCGTTCTCTGAAGATCCACAAAGTCTTCTGATTTCATTTCAATAACCTTAAATGGATTGTGTTTCCGTGCTTGACGTATCAGTTCCATCCAGTGTTCTGGGATGTATACGTCCTTTGCTTGTTTCTTACATCGTTCAATTACACCGAAATCGGCGTCGTTAGGCAGGTATGAATGTCCAGATTGCATGTAATTTATTGTGAATGATTCCAAAGGAAGAGTTGCAACACAGTGACTCATGAGAACTGCTATTTTAAAATTGCGGTTTTGGCCTCCACATGAATCTGAAAATGCCGTCACGTTAACTAACCCTTCCTGAGTTAGAGATTGAAGGAATTTCCATATGCATGACCCAATTTCTGAGGCACCGCGGCTTGCACAGCCTTCATGCCACATGTACATGAAAGCATCATTGTTAGCAAGATTGTGTATTCCAAGGTTGTAGGTAGCCAATTGACGCTTGTAGTAAGCTATTCCTGTTGAAATTGCTGGGGTTATCAGCGTCTTCTGCAAATCAAATGAAAAGCAAACATTTCTATGATTTGCAGTATTCCTTGACGAGTTGAGTTTAGCTCGGACTTTTTCAGCTTTTCTGAGATGCAATTCTTTCTGAACTTTAATTTCGGTATTATCCTCAACTTCCAGTAATATTTTAAACCGATCACACTTAGCACAAGTATCTTTCAATGGTTGATGAAACGAGAGGTTATATTTCGTGTTGAACACTGTTCGATAAAAACTCTCCATTACAGGTTTGTAAGATTTCTCGACACAAAATTGGCAATATAATTTATACATGATTTTCAGAATGAGATTGGATGCCAAGTATTCACGTGAGGCTTGGTGTGATCGTGTATAGTGTGACACATAACGTGGAAACATTGAAATATGCTCCAGTACTGAATTAGTATCCTCTGCTGAATATTTATGTTTAACGTGCTTGCCACGCTGATCTGGTTTAACTATTCCATTATTTGTGCGTCTACTTTGCAAAACTCTATCCAGTCTGCCATTTGAGATACCAAAAGTTGTTAAAAATAAGTCTTTACAGACTTGTTTACGGCCAGTATCAGTGAGAAAATGATAGGAGCGAGACAGCTTTTTCTTTGCCTCAACAGAGCCCGTTGCTACTTCTCCTGCGTCAATACTCTTTACTGTGCGTCTTGCCACTGGACGTTCATCGACTAAAGCAGACAAATTCGCATTCTGCAAGTCAAGATTGCCAATATTCCAAAATGAGTCAAAAATGATTTGTCGTTGCACTACAGTAAAGTTACTACATTCGTAGCTTCTTTTGCATCCACAAACATGCTCTGCATTAAAATTCTTACCAGGCATTTCTTTTCCTCTGGAGGTAACATAGGCATTACCAGAATTTCGATTCTTGACCCTTTTTTTCTGCTTCCATTGACTTTCTTGTCTCAATCGTTTCTTACTTGTTTGTTCAACTGGTGTTGATTCTAATTGAAATTGTGTTGATTCAAGATTCAGTTCATACTGATTATTATCATCTTCAGGCAAAACAGATGGAAACTGGGATTCAGGCCCAATGTCAGGTGCAGGTGCTATCAAGTCAGAGTTTCTATTCTGCAACAAGTCGTACACGCAAGTACCGTCACTTTGTGAATGGGTAAGAACAAAGAAACATTCCTCTTCAGAGCCACTACCATCTGTGGCAAATACTCGAATGAATTCACCACCAGGCACTTCACACTGTTCAGATTCTTGCAAAGCTTCGTTGGTCGTTTCCTGCTCTGGGATGATTGCTTCTGGCATTTCACACTGTTCAGATTCTTGCAAAGCTTCGTTGGTCGTTTCCTTTTCTGGGATGATTGCTTCTGGCATTTCACACTGTTCAGATTCTTGCAAAGCTTCGTTGGTCGTTTCCTGTTCTGGGATGATTGCTTCTGGCATTTCACACTGTTCAGATTCTTGCAAAGCTTCGTTGGTCGTTTCCTGTTCTGGGATGATTGCTTCTGGCATTTCACACTGTTCAGATTCTTGCAAAGCTTCGTTGGTCGTTTCCTGTTCTGGGATGATTGCTTCTGGCATTTGACACTGTTCAGATTCTTGCAAAGCTTCGTTGGTCGTTTCCTGTTCTGGGATGATTGCTTCTGGCATTTCACACTGTTCAGATTCTTGCAAAGCTTCGTTGGTCGTTTCCTGTTCTGGGATGATTGCTTCTGGCATTTCACACTGTTCAGATTCTTGCAAAGCTTCGTTGGTCGTTTCCTGTTCTGGGATGGTTGCTTCTGGCATTTCACACTGTTCAGATTCTTGCAAAGCTTCGTTGGTCGTTTCCTGTTCTGGGATGATTGCTTCTGGCATTTCACACTGTTCAGATTCTTGCAGAGCTTCGCTGGTCATTTCCTGTGCTGTGGTGATTGCTTCTTCACGGCTTGTATATTGTTCACTGTGTTCAGGTTCTAAAAGTGCAGATTTCGGTTCGATTTTGTTACGGTCCCTTAATGCGATAATCACTTGTGACTCGCGCCACGAAGCATACTTTGCTGTCAGTTTCTTTTTACGCTGTGGACGATCCATGATTTCTATTTTCAAAAGTAACATTTAAAACGTCAATAACAATCAACATTACTAAGTAAGGGAAAATGTCAAATTGTCAACCCAAACCCAGTCTTTTGGGTTATAAGAATTTAGGTTTCACGTTATCAGACACAAATATTATAACAAAATCGCTATGGTAATAATTATTATTATAATAATATTCGTTCATTATAATCACAAGAAATAGTGATACAATGGACTGTGGTACAATGACAAAAATAAACTAATACAAGGTACTAAAAATGTTAAAATGAACAGCTTAGATAACCAAAAGTTGAGAAATCAGAAAATTATTTACATTAATGTTATTAAAATTAATAAAACACTGGAGAAGAAAATTCATAATTATTATTATTAGAGTCATCCTTGCCAGGAAGATTAAAGTCATGGATCCTTTGTGTAAGGGTGTAAGGACATGATACGGGTAGACGGAAAATGGAACGAAGTCATAATATATTATTAGTACATGTGCGTCACAGTCTCATCTGTCATTCTACTGAAAGAACCTTAAAATAATAATGGTAACATCCAAAAACGCAAAGCAATAAAATTAATCAAGTGATCCTTAGCGAATTCCAATGATGTTTAGCGACGTTTAACCTCCAATTTCATGAAAAATGAAAACAAGAAATTCATTGAACGATTGAAAGCATGGAAGTCGACCATCGATATCTATTAATATTATTTTTAGACCAACGACCTCGATTCACACACAGATTGCGATAAATTGTATAGCCCAATACGCGCAATGCTAAACAAAAAGACTCCGTCTTACAGTCACTGTGGGCTATAATATCTTAGTCCATTATAGCGTTAAGGCTCTGCAAAACAGGCATGCCTCCTATAATGGTCCAAACGTCACAGACCAGTTTAGTACTGTGTAAACTTCTGAGGGTTATACAACCACAGTGGTCTATTTGCTTTGGCCCACTATAACTAACCAATTTCCATGAAAAGCCTTAGAATCATAATCAATGTGACCTTTTACACTAGGTTCTACTAGGCATGTAGATAGCCCACTGTAACAGTAAAATTGCCCGAAAAATTAGCTTTCCAACGGTATAATCACACTCAACAATCCAATTTTGTCACTTGGACCACTATAATTCTATACGGCTCAATTGATAACGCCATCGGTAGGCCTAATAAATTTTTATATTATCTGTCACTTTGAAGCTATGCTGAGCAACTCCGCCAGTAGCCTCCTCTCCCTTTGGCAGTGCCAGTCCCAATTAATTACACCTGGATAAAGGATGAGGGCGACACTAATTATGTTTGACATGACTGTTCGAACGTGATAATATTATAGCCTATTCGGGACACTATAGGTCTATAGACTTTAGCACGGCCCAAAACTAAGCAAGCGCAGCCCCTATAGCCTACCTGAGCACTTTGGATCATGTCAGGTTAGGCCTATAGGCCTACATCTGAAGGTTATGGCAAGATTATTTTATTAAGTCTAATAATCAATTTCTATTCTAACGATATAATATTGTCATAATTTGAAACAAAATTCGAACGTGATATAGGCCTTGCGCCTATGGGAAACGTGTAAATTTATTTATTTATCGCATTTGCAACAGTGCCCCTTCGATCTCACTGGAGATAATGTCCGTTTCCCGATCTCACTAGTCACTACAGTAACTTACAGGCGCTTCCGACTACATCGCGAAAATTGCATGGGAGTTTCACGCAGAAGCGCAGGAGTAATTGCGAGTGAAGGACTTGCTCAGGGATCCTACGGGCGGCTCGGTGTGTGTTCCAAACTGGATCGAATCATCCGACCCCAAGGCACACAACCCACCATTACATTACCGCGCCCCACTGGCTGTAGGACACTATTCTCCGGTAGATATTATAACCCGCGGATATTATTCCACAGGGAAAAATCCCCGTACAAAATCCCCGTTTTTCGTAGAGCACTATCCCCGTAGGACAAAATCCCTCCCTCTGTGCAATTAGTCTAATTCTACATGTAGGCTAATCTATAAAGCTTGATTTCCCTGGTTCTGTGCACTGTGTCGACTTGTTAGTGCCGTCACCGATAAGAATTGCTACTGCCATTCAGATGCAAACTAAAGACTTGTTAGTGTCATTTAGTTAATCATTTCTAACGCAAGGAGTACTGTTGTTAGTGTCAGTTAGGTCCACGATTAAGACTTTTTAATGTTGTTTGTGACTTGCAAGTTAAAGACTTGGAAATATCTTTAGCATCAAAAATTATAGTTACGATTATCGACAGCTCTCTAGACCTTTGAACGAGTAGTGCGATAAATTATCTAATATGTATTTTCGTAAGTATGTGGCTTTGTCTGTCGCTTTGTTTGTGGCTTTATTAGCTATGCACGGCCACAGTTTTGAAACAATCTACCCCAATTCTTCGCAGGGGGGGGTTGGGTTAGACCCGAAGCAGGTCAATGGGGTGTCGGAAAAACTCTGCCACCATGGGGGTCAGGGTGGGAGTGCAAAAACCTTAATTTTCCCTACTTTTTTAGCACTGTTTTCATGCATAGTTTCACACTTATTCACCTGAAACGTTACAGCTACACAGATTTTTACACGGGCCACCTCGCCTCTGCCTAAAAAACCTCTGGTTTAAGATGAAATGTCTGTTTACCGCCCCATTATAGGTTTACGTACAGACCAGAACTAAGTAGGTCAACCCGAACTCTGCAGGTAATATCAGATTGCACACCTTAAGGTTCAGGCGGCACAGCAAACAATAGTCTCTTACGGTCCAGAATGCAGGTCAACCTGAACTCTAGAGGTCATGTGGGGAAACACACCTGAAGGTCAGGCAGCACCACAACACAATGGTCTCTCACGGTCCAGAACTATGCAGGCCTACCTGAACTTTAAAGGTCATGTTAGGTCACACACATGAAGGTTCAGGAACGATTATTTTTATTAAGTACAAGAAAATTATTAATATTAGGCCTACTATTCGAGTAATTATAGTATTGTGATATTTTGAAACTCATAGAATGTGACAATAATATATAGTCAATAGGGAACACCAGACTTTCGCACGGCCCAGAACTAAGCAGCCGCGACTCTGAACACTTTGGATCATGTCAGGTTATACATTTAGGCTACACCCGAAAGCTGTGGCAAGACTATTTTTATTAGGTCTTGTAATAAATCATTATTTTAATAATATAGTATCGTCATATTTTGTCAGATAACACGCATGAAGGTTCAGGCAGCACCGCAACATAATAGTCTCGCACGGTCAAGAACTAAGCAGGCCGACATGAACGCTTCGGGTCATCCAGGTCGCACACTAAAGGGTTCAGGCAATGCACATACAACAGTCTTACGCACAGTCCAGAACTAAACAGGCCTACCTGAACTCTTCAGGTAATCCAGGTCGCACACTGAAGGGTTCAGGCAATGCACATACAATGTACAACAGTCTTACGCACTGTCTAGAACTAAGCAGGCCTACCTGAACTCTTCAGGTCATCCAGGTCGCACACTGAAGGGTTCACGCAATGCACATACAACAGTCTTCCGCACAGTCCAGAACTAAGCAGGCCTACCTGAACTCTTCAGGTCATCCAGGTCGCACACTGAAGGGTTCAGGCAATGCACATACAACAGTCTTAGGCACAGTCCAGAACTAAGCAGGCCTACCTGAACTCTTCAGGTCATCCAGGTCGCACACTGAAGGGTTCAGCAATGCACATACAACAGTCTTAGGCACAGTCCAGAACTAAGCAGGCCTACCTGAACTCTTCGGGTCATCCAGGTCGCACACTGAAGGGTTCAGGCAATGCACATACAACAGTCTTAGGCACAGTCCAGAACTAAGCAGGCCTACCTGAACTCTTCAGGTCATCCAGGTCGCACACTGAAGGGTTCAGCAATGCACATACAACAGTCTTACGCACTGTCTAGAACTAAGCAGGCCTACCTGAACTCTTCAGGTGGTCCAGGTCACACACCGGAAGTTTCAGGCAAGATTGTTTTATCGAGTTCAATAATAAATTGTTATTGCTATTATTCCAGTAATATAATATTGTCAAATTGGAAAATAACGTGTAACACTGAGGGTTTATGCACAGTCCAGAACTAAGCAGGCCTACCTGAACTCCACAGTTTATATCCGGTTGTACGCCTAAAGGTTTAGGCAAGATTATTTTATTAGGTCAAACATTAAATAATTATTATTATTCTAGTAGGCCCTAATAATTATAGTATTGTCATACTGGGAAACAAATTTTGAACGTGATATAGGACAACCGATGATCTACGTGTAGATTGAACAGAATAAGTTCAGGCACTGTCCATAACTAAACAGGCCTACCTGAACTCTACAGATCACGTCAGGTTGCACGCCTGATGATTCAGGCAATGCACCACAATTTCAGGTGAAAATATATTACCTGAACCGTTCAGATAATTTCTACCTGAACTCTTTTAAGAGTGTATAGAGCGTAGATAGTTTTAACTACCACCGAACTTCAATGTGCACTTCTGAGCTTTGTAAGGAGGGCATTATCAAATTTCAGTTGTATTGTATTGTACATCGCCGTTTCAACTTCCCACCGACAGTTACTGTACACGGTCTGTGGCACTCCGTGCATTCACCATTATAGCTGAATTTTACATATTATTTATATATAATTTCTCGTACTGGTGTTACCGTACTTGATCAGTGAATTAGAGGTATAGGCCTACGGGTCTCCAGATCTTTAAACAGACCAGCCATGAAAACCTTTACCACACATAAGCAATTGCGAGTGAAGGACTTGCCCAAGGTCTCTACGCGGCAACCTGAGGTGGATTCGAACCTGCAACCCTTTGTGTAATCCAATGAGCCCCCCCCCCACAATAGTCCTGTTGGCTATCCTGCCAAACTCATACGAGACAAATTGCATCTGTATTAACTGTTGTCTCGTTTTAGTGCATAATTACAGCGCCGATACTCGTTGATAGGTAGGGCCTACATGCAATCCATTCACTTGACAAATGTCCTTTACTTAATGAAACGTCGTAGAAGGAGATGAAAGACATAAAGACAGATTTTATAACAGGAGGGGAGAGTAGACGCAAGACATTTAGAGATTTATTATAAGCAATAAGAAACTGATTGCACTCAGCAATCTGGCTGTCTCTAT